>JARQOD010000007.1:148292030-148338187 GCA_033576555.1 Oophaga sylvatica
GCCTGCAGCGGATCTTGATGTTTTACATGCCCAACATTTCTCAGACAAGCATTGACAACCTCGCAGATAGCAGCCAAGCAGGTGTCAGTGTGTGGATTTCTGCGCATAGAGCTATAGAAGAAACAAAGATTCTTTGAAGAATTTGGGGAGGGGAATAATCCTATAGCCTTTCCCGACTGGGAGATTTTTCATTTTTGAACTTCATTTTTTTTCCCCTTCTTCTAAGAGCCATAGCTTTTTATTTTTCTCCTACATAGCCTTGGCCATATAAGGGCTTGGATTTTACTGCAGAATAAGTTGTGGTTTTCAATAACATCAGTCATTTCACCATTCAATGCACTGGAAAAGTTCAGTTAAATTGCGCAAAAAAAAACAATTCTGCCATAGTTTTCTAATTTTTTTTACAAAGTTAATTTTGCTGCAAAAAATTACATTGCAGTATCATTCACCAGGTCAATACAATTGTGCCAATATCAAACTTGTAAAGTTTTTTTGGTTTATTTTTTTAATGTGGTGAAAAAAAAATGGGAAAACATTTTTTATTACAATGTCATAATTTTCCAAAACCTGTAATTTTTACAACTAGAGAACTGTGTGAGTCCTTTTTTTGAATAGCGAACTGAAATTTTTAGTCATACCATGTTAGGCTACATACAACGTTTTGAATGCTTCTTATTGCATTAATTCTTTTTTCTTTTTGCTGTGTTGCGGTGATCAAAAAAATAACACAATTATGATGTTTTGTGTTTTTTGTCTTTATCACTTTTTTCGTTTGGGTTAATTTTATGTTTTGCAGATCAGACTTTTATGGAAGCATCAATACTAGATGTTTTTCTTTTAAAATTTTGTTTTTATTTCTTTATTTTTAATTGTGAACAAAGGGAAAAATTCAAATTTTTAAAAACTTTTTTTTCCTTTATTTTTTAGGCCTCTAAAGAGACTTGGACAAGCGATTGTTTGATCAGTGTATAGCATGATAAATTACATCAGCACAGTTATGGCAGGCATGAACTCCTTCAGCAAGCCCCAGACAGCAAAAGTAACACATCGATAACCCTCAACCGCATCACAGAGGCAGCGTGGAATGGCGCAGCCCACGCTATACAGTTGTGTGAAAAAGTGTTTGCCCCATTCCTGATTTCCTATTCTTTTGCATGTTTGTCACAGTTAACTGTTTCAGATCACCACATTTAAATATCAGACAAAGATAACACAAGTAGACGCAAAATGCAGTTTATAAATGAAGGTCTTTATTATTAACGGAAAAAGAAATACAAACCTACAAAGTCCTGCGGGAAAAAGTGATTGTCCCCCCACCCCCCACTTAAAACAAACTAAAGGGGTTGTTCACTATTACAACAACCCCTTTTTGAACTAAATGATTGGCTATGCTAAAACAAAAAAGCTTGGCTACAAGGGAGATTTTGAGCCCTAAAGATTCTCACCTACCAAACTGCTTCCCCGGTTTACCAATCACCCAGAGAACATATGGGGAATAACACCAGGATCCCCAGACTTCATGGTGAAGTGGAGGGGAATCTTAGACTGAGGACCGGAGCTGGGGCTGTTTGCGGCAGCCATCATGGACACGAGGGTGAGCTTCCTCACCTCCTGCCTCTGACGGGCCCCTCAGTCGGGAACTTCAGCTAACCATGGGTGAGTGCTTTGGGGAGAGTATCCTCTGCTGCCCTTACGGAGTCACTCACCCTCATCCACGTTGCTCCGGAGGCAGTGGGGTATTCAGTAAAGTGTGCGGTGCAGCCCCTGGGAGGCTCTGCAGTGTGAGGAGGCAGGATCTCCCTCTCTGCTACACACTGTGGTGTGGAATGTACAGAAGTCCTGTCAGACCTGATCTTTATCTCTCACTGCCTGGAAAGGAAGGAAATTATCTGGAGACAGGATATTCACCCCTCCCCCCCTCCGAAGTCCTCACATTGTGTAACACTGGCACTGAAAAATATACATGAGACTTATTGAGGTGACAGGGTATTCCGGATATAAACTTGTCTAGAGGAAACCCTTGTGTTGGGTGTGGACTAGTGTGTACTTCAATTGTGCAGTTGGGTGGTCTGTGGTGCATAGGCACACTGAAGCTCCTGGATAATCTTTTTCTTTATCACACATACAATAATATACTCCATCCTCTGCTTTAACTATCCTGGAGTGACTCTGCTTACCATCTAGTGTCCAGACATGGTACTGCGGCTGAAAGTTTCTTGGAACTAATAGATGAATTACCCTGGGGGTTTCCCTGTCCTCTAACATGGAATAACTAATGCTGCAAAATACTGTATGGGACTGTGAGACTTCCGATTCAGGCGCCGACCATGTGAATTATAATCATCGCTTATGCTCTCCCCTCGTACGATTCCTCTGACCACCTGATTTTTGAGTGTTACACCCTTAAACAAGCTCATAATCTTTAAAATTGACATCAAGATAAAGGGGACCATCGGATAATTCTATTTGCTTATATGGATCGCCATTTACTCCGCAGTGGGCAAAAACAGCCCGTTTCCTCCTGTCTTGTTAACGTTTCCAACATCCCCAAAATGGCTCCCACTCTTGATCAAGAAGATCAATTAGCCCAAACGGAGGGTGGAGAGAAGTCGGGCCATCTCTTTAACCAATCTCGCACCTCTATTTAAAAAAAAAGGGGAGTTACAAATGAATCTTTCAGAATTGGCAGCCGAGGTTACAGCCAAATTACTGCCAGAAATCAAAAACATTATTCAATCCACTCTTAATACTGCCCTGAAGGACTTACAGGATAGACAGGGCGAGCAGGCTTAACAGCTGACTGAATTGGAAACTTGTGTGTCGAGCATTGAAGAGGATATAGGTGATGACCATACCAAAGTGATAGCTATCGTCCGTGAAAATGCGATATGGAGAGCTCTAACTGAAGACCTAGAGAATCGCTCACGCAGAAGAAATCTACGTTTAGTGGAACTACTGGAGTCATGTTCATGGGGTACCCTAAAGTCACTTTGGGAAGATGATGTTCTCAGGGCTCTAAAACTATCCGAGGGCAGAAAGGTAGAAAGAGACCACAGAATTGGTCCTCCGCCTTTTACCTCTGTGGATCGAGGTGCTTCAAAACCACGACAGGTCATCATGAAATTTCTGGATTTCAATGATAAAACGGACATTATTCATGCCTATTAACAGCTGAACCATCCGCTGATGATACAAGGCCATAAGATTTGACTCTGAGTACTATTCTATAGCGGTAACTAGAAAACGTAATGCCTTTAGCTCCATATTTACCAGGCTCTACAAGGAAAAAGACGGCTTTCAACTCCGCTACCCAGCGACTCTGCGACTGAAGGATTCTGAGGGTTCTTTTCATTAATTCATATCACCTGACAAGGCAGAGACTTTTGTAAACAAACTTTTATTGCTCTACGGCCAGCTCTGATTGAGCCCCTCAAGCTTTTGATGATTCTCAACGATCACGAACCCCAAAGGGCTCTGCAAGCCGGACAAATAAAGAACAACAAAGACCTACCAAATATAAGACAAAAAATGTTAAATAACTGATCCTTTATTCTTACAGGTGTGCTGACGCTGAATATTGTCTAAATACTGTTGTCTTCGCCGTTCTGACTCTTTAGGTTTCTATTTTATTTTCTGATGAAATTACACCATACTGAGTGAGATAATGGGGTGAGGTGGTTTGGGGAAGGAAAGGGTGGAAAAGAACAGGTAAAATTATATAAGGGGGGAGTTAAATTAAATTGAGTTAAATAGAAATCATATACACATGGTCGGGCAGAAGTGAACCCCAGGAAACATTTTTTCCTAGGGAGTTCGGAACAAAATGTTCTCATTCATGTTAGGGCAATTATATACTTTTGCTTTATGTGAAGTTCTATGTTTAGGTTTGTTATACAATGTTGAGATTTCCTTTTGCTTTTTGATCTGCTGTCATCATCCTGTAATTATCTTACCAGATTTGGATATGTATTCTAGTCCGGGATATGGTTACTGTGTCATGGAATGTTAAGGGTTTGAGATCTCCCAAAAACGTATGAAAATTCTCAGACATCTTAGGCTAAATGCACATTTGCGTATATGTGCGCAGCGTATCATCTGCATACGCAAACACATGCAAAAACGTATGAAAACGCATGTTTACACATCGTTTTTTATCCGCATCTTACACATGACGGCAAAAAAAGCCACGTTTGTATGCATTTTTGCATGCGTTTGCGCCGTTTACCGCGCATGCGTTCGATATTTCCAGGTGCTGTAATCAGTTCCTGGACATGCGCAGTCTGAAGTCCGTATGCGCATCAAAAGCATCCATGCGCATGGCATGTCCTTGCGTATCAATGCGTTCCCTTAGACAGTAATGCAGTTTTTTACGCACTCATCCGCATGCGCATGACTGCGCATATTTGACAGATTTTTGACGCTTCAAAAAAATGCAACATGTTGCTTTCGCCGGACACCGCCACACACCACGAAACGATGCATGCGTATGCAAACCCATGTGAACGCATGCAAATGCATGTGCCTGCGTACACCATGTTAAAGATATACATGCATGACGCATGCGGATCTATGCGGATCAAACGCTGCGCGTACAGATGCAAATGTGAAAGCAGCCTAAAACACTTAAAACCTGACATAGCCCTTTTACAGGGGAAACATCTTCCGGCACTTTAAGAGGTAATAACTCTGGAACACTTCAACGGATACCGCTAATTCTGAGAATATTTTTTCGTGACATATTTTACTTAATGTTAGTGGTAAAATGTCTTCGATATGACTTGTGCTTATTTATGAAAAATCTTGAAAGATGGCGAAAAATTTTAAAATACTGCAATTTTCAAACTTAATTTTTAGGCCCTTAAATCAAAGAGATATGTAACAAAAAATACTTAATAAATAACATTTCGGTGGCTTAGGTCTCATACCATGTGAGACGCTTTCACTGAGAGCTCCTGAGATATTGCTTCTAATCCGACTCTAATCAATAACAAATTGAGCCATCAGTGTTTAACTGGACCAGATTCTACTTAATTTATATCCCTGGACCACAGGAGGCCTTTTCCGGAGGAAAAAGACCCACCCTAGAGGCTTTTACAGATCCGGAGAATTTGAGGCCTGCTGGGCCTACCCGAGGCCTTCCCGCGCTGCCGGAATTCTTTCTGCGGTCCCCTCCTCACCCAAGGCTGAGAGACACCAACATACTGCAATTGTTGTCTGCTCCGTGGCTAGTTTTCCACTCGGGGCCCAGCGCAGGAGTGATCTTCGGCTCCGGTCTCCCTGTGGAGTTCAGAGACGTTCGCAACCGCGAGCCGCTGCGGCGACAGGTAAACCCGCCTCGGGCCGCCCAATATCCCCGTCGCAGTCTACTCACCTTCGGAGGAGTGAGGTGAGCCCGGCGTTACTTCAAGCACAGCGGCGCTTTCGTTTGCGGTTGTCGCCGCTGCGGCGCTGCGACGCTTTGGGCTCGGCTCCGTTGACCTCCAGAAGAGCGTCCGTGGTCAGGTGCGGCCGCGGATCCTGCCTGTTGTTGCGGCGCTCCACTCTCTGACTAACTGCTGCGGCCGCGGTAGGGAAAACCGGCCCGGGAAATCTCAGCCTGCACCGTCAGCCTCTATATAGAGACACCGGCAAGATCAGCATTCCCGCCTGTGTTCCCCTCATTTGGGCATCGCTTAAGCAGTCACGGATGGGAGTAAAGGTCTTGGGTATAGCCACAATCTTCCCAGCACTGAAAACATCAGTCCAGAATAGCAGGCTGGTCCAGTGCCTTGCCTGCAGTCCCCTCTCCTGGGAGCTGCTTGATCGTTGACTGGATCGCAGCACCTGCTGACATTGGTTCGCTGCCCAGAATCGCAGGCGAGCCCGGTATCTTCACCTGCAATCTTAAGAGTCTGCCGGGAGGCGAAGCCGAGGATTGGCCGCTTTCTAGCAAAGCCCTCCGCTGATTTTCTCTCATCTGTGGCGACCCCTCAATTTATGAGAGGAGAAATAGTTTTAATTAGCGGGGGGAATACCTGGATGGGGGACTTGGTTGTCAGGTCCACCTCTCTAGGCTCCTCGGGAGGCTCCAGGCGTCGGGGACGTCGCACAGCGTGATACGGGCCGTGGGACAGCTGGGCTATACATTCTAAATAGGAACTACATGTTATACAGCAGATTCTAATGTAACGTTTCTTATCTGAGACATCACCGCCATCTATCTTTTCATCAATGTCACTGAGCATGGATAAATTTGTGGGCAAACAAACTATAGGAGGCCGAGCTTCTACCCGAAACCAACAAGGATCATCATCGCCTAAATCCACCTCTGATACAAACAGTGAGACTTCTCATTCAATAGTGGATGCCATTATGGAACGCCTTATGCCCGAAATAGACTCCAGATTTGCCACTCTTCAAACTTCAATAGATTCTATAATATCACAAGTTAATAGCCAGGGCACTCGTCTGGATGAGGCTGAACAACGTATCTCTGATCTGGAGGATGTTACCAGGGAAATGGCTGAACGTCTAGAGGTAAAAGAGAAAGCAGTCACAGAGCTTCAATCCAAAGTGGACGACCTGGAAAATCGTTCCAGACGCAATAACTTGAAACTGATAGGTATACCTGAGTCAATACATCCCTCTGAATTGCTAAAATGAACATCTGAGTGGTTGCCGGACGCCTTGGACATTCAATTAACATCTGGCTCAATGGTGGTCGAGAGAGCACACAGAATAGGTCCGCAGAGGGGAAAAGACAATGATAGACCCAGACCGGTGATTTTCAAGGTCCTTGACTTTCAAGATAAAATTCGTCTACTTACTGCCTACAGGAAGAAAGCGCACCTATCCTATGAAGGGCACAAAGTTCTGATGTTTCAAGACTATTCGGCCATGGTGACGACCAGACGTAGGGCCTTCAACCCGGTGTGCAAAATGCTGGCTGACAAAAACATTAGATTCGGCCTACAATATCCAGCAATAATACTACGCTTCAATCTATCTGGGAAAAACTGGGTCTTTGACGACCCGGTAAAGGCTCTGGAGGTCGTCCGAGAAACCTCTCAGCCGCCATGAGCAGATTCTGAATGGCTTACTGAGTGAGATTATCATAAATCACATAAGGTGATGTCAACTGACATCTGTTTGTTATGTTGGTGTTTTTTGCTGTATTTTTACCTCTGCGTCTAATGTTGGGATGCAGGTTTGGGGGAAATGTTGAAATTGGCACACAGATACAAATTTTGTGGGAGGGGAGGTTTATTGGGGAGAAGATCTCTGCTTTCGACTTCAGATAATCAATAATCCAGGGATTCTAATGCCTACTCGCTGGGATAGGCTGGGTTCCTACTATTGTGTAATAGTTATATCTTATCATTTTTCCCGCACTGGTGTGGGTTAATGGTAGATATTAACAGGCAAAAAATGTCCGCTATGACATCTCTCCTTTGGTGCTCTTGGAATGTCAATGGCCTGAATTCCCCGGTCAAGAGGAAAAAAATTTTACATAATTTACATCAAAAAAATTTTCACATTGTACTCTTGCAAGAGACACACTGGGTGAAGGGCAACCATCCGGGGTTTTCTAGTAAAAAATTTACGGTATGTGCAGAAGCCTCCTATACCAAAAAACAGAGGGGTGTCGCTATCATGATAAACAGGAATGTTGACCATGAAATAGTGGATGTGCTAGAAGATCCTTTGGGGAGGTTTGTATGCGTTAAGCTGGTTTTAGAGGGACAACTTACAGTGTTATTAATATTACGCGCCAAATTCGTCAGATCCATCCTTCCGGGCTAATGTGCTAAAGAAAATTGCAGGATGGGACACTTCCAATATGATTGTAGGTGGCGACTTTAATGAGGTGCACGACATTGAGATAGATAGATCTAATTCTCAATCTCTTCATATACCTACGCAGGGGAGACTAATACAATCTTTTTTAGATCACTTTGGTTTGTTGGACATTTGGAGAGTGCAACATCCTGTTGAGAGAGATTACTCTCACTTTTCACATGTTCATAACTCCCATGCTAGAATTGATTACTGGCTGTTGAACTCCTCACTCATGCCAAGGGTCACACATACCAAAATTCTGGACATACATATTTCAGATCACGCTCCAATAACGTTCAACCTAAAATTAATTAAACCAATCTGTTTTCACAGGAAGTGGAGGTTCCCGTCATACCTATATCACTCAGATGATTTCAAAAAATTCATACAATTCTCATGGGATACGTACAAATCTGATAACCAAATACATTGTGAAACACCAATTCTTTTCTGGGATACCTCTAAGGCAGTGTTGAGAAGGCAAATAATTGCATATATATGTCACAAAAAAAAACAGTTGCGGGAGCGCAGAAGGCTTTAACCTTAGCATATAAAAATTTTAAATTTAATAATTCACCCCTCACGAAAAAAACAATATCTCGAGGCAAAAGAATCAGCGGATACACTTGCTCATGAATGGGCCACATATAGAATTGATCTCCAAAAGCACAAATTTTTTAAGTGGGGTAACAAACCCGGCAAATTACTTGCATCTCTCACCAGACCATACAGAAAGGCCACTAGGATTCACAAAATTCGGTCCAAAGAGGGCAGAGTGTTGATAGAGAATGAGCAGATTGTAGAGGAATTTAGATCGTTTTTTGGCTCCCTGTACAAAGCAGAGAAGAGAGAGGGGACGATATTCTTAACTTTATGCAAACGGAGGTGGCACCTTTACTAACAGAGGAGCATAGGGAAATCCTTAATGCTCCTATATCTCCTTCAGAAGTCATCCAAACTATCAGCTCCTTGAAGCTCTCTAAATCTCCTGGCCCTGATGGGTACAGTAATGAATTTTATAAAATTTTGGGAGGCAGTATAGGGACACATCTTTGTGAAGTTTTTAATCAGATGGTGTGTTCAGGGCGGCTCCCGGACCGTTTCAATGAAGCAGACATGATAGTGCTCCCTAAACCGGGCAAAGATCCCTCATTAGTGGAAGGATACAGACCAATTTCGCTCTTAAATTCAGACTTTAAAATTTTCACTAAAATCCTAGCAAATAGAGTGCAAAAAATAATCCCCAACCTGATATTGCCCCAACAAATTGGGTTTGTCCACGGGAAATCCATAACATACAACATACGGACGGCTTTGGGAGCTATCTCTTACGGAAAATCCCAAGGCTGCTTAGAGTCTATTGTGGTTAGCCTGGACGCCGACAAAGCGTTGGACAGGGTTGCATGGGATTATCTCCTAGACATCCTGGAATACAGAAACTTTGGTCCGTGGTTTTGCGAGGCGATAAAGTTGTTATATAAGAATCCGGTGTCCAGGTTGGCCATAAATGGTATACTCTCTTCCACATTTGAAATCCAGAGAGGAACGCGTCAGGGTTGCCCTTTGTCTCCCTTACTTTTTAACATTGCTTTAGATCCTTTACTTAGAACCCTCCAAAATTCTTTAATATTCAGAGGCATAGAGATAGGCTCCACCTCTCTCAAAATTGCGGCATTTGCCGATGATATACTCTTATTCATTTCCAACCCCAAGTCGGCAATACCGGTTATCATGGAGGCCCTAAATCATTTTGGCAAATGCTCAGGCTTTAAAATAAATTATAATAAGTCAGAGGCCCTGGCTCTGTTTGAGCAAGGAAAATTAAATAACGCGACACTTCCTTTCCAATGGAGCACATCATCTATCAAATATTTGGGTGTCCACCTCCCGGCAGATCTGGCGTCCTTATACCACATTAATATTAGACCCCTAATCACGTCCATATCTAACCTTCTAAACTCCTGGAAACATTTTACTTTGTCTTTTTCTGGAAAATGCCATTTAATTAAGATGATAATATTTCCAAAACTTTTGTATATTTTCCAATCACTTCCTATTTTGATGTCACGTGCTGACGTTAATACTCTAAACACTGCTTTTAGGAATTTTATATGGGGAGAAAAAAAGCGTACACGCATAGGCCTAATCAAACTACAGGCCCCAAGGGAGGAGGGTGGCATCAACTTCCCAGACATTGTAAAGTACAATCTAGCAGCAAATCTCAGATACGCCATCAACTGGTTGAGAGGTAGCTCACATTTCGCAAACGTACTATTAGACCAACAATTAAGTCCCAGGTCTCTCTACCAGCATTACTACATATGACTAACGAGGACTTTATTGCAGAAATAAGAAACCACCCCACCTTATGGCAAACTATACAGACATGGAGGAAGTGCCGGGGACTGTGTCATTTGAGAAGCGATGTCTCTCCTTTTGTGCCCTTTCTGGGTAATCCGGGCTTTATAGGAGGTAAACCACCCTTATCTTATATGGAGCTGGCTGGGCAGGGTTGCATCTTGGCAGCTGACCTATTAGATGATAGATTCTCTATGCTCTCATTTGACACAGCAGCACGGCGCTTCACAGCATTTGAGAACAAGCCCTTCCTTTTTCTTCAAGCAAGGAGCTTAACCTTGAAAGGCATGGCTGCTGGGGGTGGAGAGAGAGGGAGGAACGCTTTGGATGGCTTCCTTAGGACCGCCAGGGTGCAGATAGCCTCGACAAGCAGCATTTATACACTGTTGCGTAAGCAATGGCCATGGGAGGGCAAAAAGACAGGTCCAGCACGATGGGTCAATGATATACAGAACATAACAGTCGGGGAAATCTTAGACGCCACTTTGATGCAACGGAAGGTGATCCCCTCCAGCAGTTATGCAGATATGTCTCTATTGCTCCTCCATAGAGCTTATATTACCCCACACATTAAGTCTAGGATGTCTCCAGGGGTTACATTCACCTGTTCCAAATGCGGGACAGGAAATACAGACATATTTCATCACTTGTGGGGATGTCCCAAAGTGCAAAAATTATGGCAGTCTATTCATGCTGAACTACTGTATAGCGTTTCCTCTGACTCTGCAATGGGCAATATTTAATATATTTGATAGCTCTCAACATAAATTCCCCAAACATGTTAAGGCCATGTTAATAATATGGGCCTCAGCTGCCAGGAAAAGTCTATTGCAACATTGGTTGGATCCATTGCCACCACCCAAATCCCTCATTTATTCCAAAATAATGTATATTTTTCGAATGGACTGGCTAGATACCCTAACGAATACAGAGAAATTGACTGGGAAATTTTTAACCACATGGTCATTTTTCATCCCATCTCTGACTCAAGACACTAGGGACAAATTAAGGTCAAATTTTGAAAATACTCAGTGGTATCTTCTTAAGAAAATTAGTGGACATGATCCTATTCCTTAAAATTTTGTTGATTGTCAATCGAATGCAGGGAAGTTATAGGGGTTTACATGTTGGGGGGATGGGAGGGTGGAGGGTAGCGGGGGGGACATTTAGGTATTATACTTGTGAGATAAGTTTGACACCCTTAATCTTGTATGACTTACTTGGTGGTAATGCTCCTTAAACCATCACATTGAGTTTTAAGTATGTCATTTCAGTTTATTACTTCATGACTTGTATGATTAAAATTTACTGTAATACTTTTTAACCCCTCTCTGACATCCGACGTACTATCCCGTCCATAAAACCCGTGACAATCTGACCACGGACGGGATAGTACGTCATAGCGATCAGCTGCGCTCCTGGGGGGAGCACAGCTGATCGCCGCCGGGTGTCAGCTGATTATCACAGCTGACACCCAGGACTGTGTGCCAGGAGCGGTCACGGACCGCTCCCGGCACATTAACCCCTTGCACACCGCGATCAAACATGATCGCGGTGTACTGGGGGCACAGGGGAGCATCGCGCAGGGAG
Organism: Oophaga sylvatica; assembly: GCA_033576555.1. Lineage (NCBI taxonomy): Eukaryota > Metazoa > Chordata > Amphibia > Anura > Dendrobatidae > Oophaga > Oophaga sylvatica. The sequence continues at coordinate 148,303,797 of JARQOD010000007.1, forward strand.
AGGGCTCCCTGCGCGCCCCCTGAGACCCTCAGAACAGCGCGATGTGATCGCGCTATTCTGAGGGCTTCCTCCCTCCCAGGACCCGGATCCAAGATGGCGCCGGGGTCCTGGAGGGAGGCGGCTTCCTCAGTGCCTGCCGAGAGCAGGCACTGAGAAGCCTGCAGCGCTGCCTGTGAGATCGCTGGTCTCACAGAGTGCTGTGCACACTGTGAGACCAGCGATCTGACATTTTACAGTGATGTCCCACCCTGGGACAATGTAAAAAAGTAAAAAAAATAAAAATAAACGTGTAAAAAAAAATTCCAAAATAAATAAAAAAAAAAAAAAAAAAAAATTCCCCAATAAATTCATTTCTTCCTGTAAATAAAAAAAAATAAAACAATAAAAGTACACATATTTGGTATCACCGCGTCCGTAACGACCCCCCCTATAAAACTGTCCCACTAGTTAACCCCTTTAGTGAACCCCTTAAAAAAATAAAATAAAAACAAAGCAAAAAATCAGTGCTTTATCATCAAAAAGTGGAATAACACGCGATCAAAAAGACCGATATAAATAAACATGGCACCTCTGAAAACGTCATCTTGTCCCGCAAAAAACGAGCCATCACACAGCATCATGAGCGAAACAATAAAAAAGTTATAGGTCGCAGAATAAAGTGATGCAAAAATAATTATTTTTTATATAAAATTGTTTTTATTCTATAAAAGCGCCAAAACATAAAAAATGATATAAATGAGGTATCGCCGTAATCATACTGACCCGAAGAATAAAACTGCTTTATCAATTTTACCACATGCGGAACGGTATAAACGCCTCCCCCAAAAGAAATTCATGAATTGCAGATTTTTGTTCATTCTAACCTCCCAAAAATCAAAATAAAAAGCGATCAAAAAATTTAACATGCTCAAAAATAGTACCAATAAAAACGTCAACTCGTACCGCAAAAAATAAGACCTCACATGACTCTGTGGGCCAAAATATGCAAAAATTATAGTTTCTCAAAATGTGGTGATGCAAAAACTATTTTTTGCAATAAAAAGCGTCTTTTAGCGTGACAGCTGCCTATCATAAAAACCCGCTATAAATAGTAAATCAAACCCCCCTTTATCACCCCCTTAGTTAGGGAAAAATAATAAAATTCCAAAAATGTATTTATTTCCATTTTCCCATTAGGGTTATGGTTAAGGTTAGGGTTGCGGCTAAAGTTAGGGTTAGGGTTGGCGCTAAAGTTAGTATTAGGGTTATGGTTGGGATTAGGGATAGGGGTGTGTTAGGGTTAGGTTTGTGGTTAGGGTTGGGACTAGGGTTAGGGGTGTGTTGGGGTTAGGGTTGGAGTTAGAATTGGGGGGTTTCCGCTGTTTAGGCACATCAGGGGCTCTCCAAATGTGACATGACGTCTGATCTCAATTCTGCGTTGAAAAAGTCAAACGGTGCTCCTTCCCTTCTGACCTCTGCCATGCGCCCAAACAGTAGTTTACTCCCACATGGGGTATCAGCGTACTCTAGACCCTAAGAGTTATTGTGCAATTTGTCATATTTCTTCTGTTACCCTTGGGAAAATAAAAAACTGGGGGCAAAAATATCATTTTTTTTAAAAAAAAAAAGATTTTTTTTGTTTTTAACCGCTGTACGTTATAAACTTCTGTGAAGCACTTGGGGCTTCATAGCGCTCACCACACATCTAGATAAGTTCCTTGTGGGGTCTATTTTCCAAAATGGGGTCACTTGTGGGGGGTTTCCACTGTTTAGGCACATCAGGGGCTCTCCAAATGCGACATGACGCCCCCAGACCATTCCATCAAAGTCTACAATCCAAAACGTCACTACTTCCCTTCCGAGCCCCAACGTGTACCCATACAGTAGTTTTCTCCCACATTTATTGGGTATCTGCGTACTCAGGACAAATTGGACAACAACTTTTTGGGTCCAATTTCTCCTGTTACCCTTGTGAAAATAAAATATTGGGGGCGAAAAAAATAATTTTTGTAAAAAAAAAAAATATTTTTTATTTTTACGGCTGTTCGTTATAAACTTCTGTGAAGCACTTAGGGGTTCAAAGTGCTCACCACACATCTAGATAAGTTCCTTGTGGGGTCTATTTTCCAAAATGGGGTCACTTGTGGGGGGTTTCCACTGTTTAGGTGCATCAGGGGCTCTCCAAAAGCGACATGACGCCCCCAGAGCATTCCATCAAAGTCTGTAATCCAAAACGTCACTACTTCCCTTTCGAGCCCCAACGTGTACCCAAACAGTAGTTTTCTCCCACATATTGGGTATCAGCGTACTCAGGACAAATTTGATAACAACTTTTGGGGTCCAATTTCTCCTGTTACCCTTGTGAAAATAAAATATTGGGGCGAAAAAAATCATTTTTGTAAAAAAAAAATATTTTTTGTTTTTACGGCTGTACGTTATAAACTTCTGTGAAGCACTTGGGGCTTCATAGCGCTCACCACACATCTAGATAAGTTCCTTGTGGGGTCTATTTTCCAAAATGGGGTCACTTGTGGGGGGTTTCCACTGTTTAGGCGCATCAGGGGCTCTCCAAATGCGACATGACGCCCCCAGACCATTCCATCAAAGTCTACAATCCAAAACGTTACTACTTCCCTTCCGAGCCCCAACGTGTACCCATACAGTAGTTTTCTCCCACATATTGGGTATCAGCGTACTCAGGACAAATTGGACAACAACTTTTGGGGTCCAATTTCTCCTGTTACCCTTGTAAAAATAAAATATTGGGGACGAAAAAAATCATTTTTGTAAAAAAAAAAAAAAAATGTATTTTACGGCTGTACGTTATAAACTTCTGTGAAGCACTTGGGGGTTCAAAGTGCTCACCACACATCTAGATACGTTCCTTGAGGGGTCTAGTTTCCAAAATGGTGTCATTTGTGGGGGGTTTCCACTGTTTAGGCAGATCAGGAGCTCTCCAAACACGACATGGCATCCAGCCAATTCTGCATTGAAAAAGTCAAACGGCACTCCTTCCCTTCCAAACTCTGCCATGCACCCAAACAGTGGTTTACCCCCACATATGGGGTATCAGCGTACTCAGGACAAATTGCACAATAACTTTTGGAGTCTTGTTACCCTTGGGAAAATAAAAATTGGGGTGAAAAGATCATTTTTGTGGAAAAAATATGATTTTTTAATTTTAAGGCTCTACGTTATAAACTTGTGTGAAGCACTTGGGGGTTCAAATTGCTCACCAAAGATCTAGATAAGTTCCTTAGGGGGTCTAGTTTCCCAAATGGGGTCACTTGTGGGGGGTTTCCACTGTTTAGGCACATCAGGGGCTCTCCAAATGCAACATGGCGTCCAATCTCAATTCCAGCCAATTTTGTTTGGAAAAAGTCAAATGGTGCTCCTTCCATTCCGAGCTCTGCCGTGCGCCCAAACAGTGGTTCCCCCCCACATATTGGGTATCAGCGTACTCAGGACAAATTGGACAACAACTTTTGTGGTCCAATTTCTCCTGTTACCCTTGGGAAAATAAAAAATTAGTGACTAAAAATAATTTTTGTGGGAAAAAAATAGGATTATTTATTTCATGCCCGGGCATTATAAACTTGTGTGAAGCACTTGGGGGTTCAAAGTGCTCACCAAAGCTATAGATAAGTTCCTTAGGGGGTCTAGTTTCCAAAATGTGGTCACTTGTGGGGGGTTTCTACTGTTTAGGCTCATCTGGGGCACTGCAAACGGAACATGACCCCCATCAACGTCTGCATTCCAAAACGTTACTACTTCCTTTCCAAGCCCTGCTGTGCGCCCAAACAGTTCCCCCCCCCCCCACATATTGGGTATCAGCGTACTCAGGACAAATTGGCCAACAACTTTTGAGGTCCAATTTCCTTGGAAAAAATCAAAAATTTGGGACTTAAAAAATCATTTTTGTGGAAAATTGTTTCTTTTTTTTTTCACACCCAGGCATTATAAACTTTTGTGAAACACTTGGGGATTCAAAGTGCTCACAACAGATCCAGATAAGTTCCTTAGGGGGTCTAGTTTCAAAAATGGTGTCACTTGTGGGGGGTTTCCACTGTTTAGGCGCATCAGGGGCTCTCCAAACGCGACATGGCGTCCGATCTCAATTTCAGCCAATTTTAGTTTGAAAAAGTCAAACGGCGCTCCTTCCCTTACGAGCTCTGCCGTGTGCCCAAACAGTGGTTTTTCCCCACATATGGGGTATTGGCGTACTCAGGAGAAATTGCACAACAACTTTTTATGTCCATTTGCTTCTTTTACCCTTGTGAAAATAAAAAAGTTTGTAAAAGATCATTTTTGTGGCTAAAAAGTTAAATATTCATTTTTTCCTTCCACGTTGCTTCAGCTCCTGTGAAGCACCTGAAGGGTTAATAAACTTTTTGAATGTGGTTTTGAGTACCTGGAGGGGTGCAGTTTTTAGAATAGTGTCACTTTTGGGTATTTTCTGCTATATAGACCCCTCAAAGTGACTTCAAATATGGCTTTGTAAATTTTGTTGTAAAAATGAGAAATCGCTGGTCAACTTTTAACCCTTATAATTTCCTAAGAAAAAAAAATTTTGATTCCAAAATTGTGCTTATGTAAAGTAGACATGTGGGAAATGTTATTTCTTAACTATTTTGTGTGACATATTTCTCTATTTTAAGGGAATAAAAATTCAAAGTTTGAAAATTGCAAAATTTTCAAAATTTTCAAAATTTTCGCCATATTTGCATTTTTTTCAAAAATAAACGCAAGTTATATCGAAGAAATTTTACCAATAACGTGAAGTACAATATATCACGAGAAAACAATCTCAGAATCGCGCAGATCCGTTGAAGCGTTCCGGAGTTATAACCTCATAAAGAGACAGTGGTCAGAATTGTAAAAATTGGCCCGGTCATTAACGTGCAAACCACCCTTGGGGGTGAAGGGGTTAAAATCAATAAAACATATTGGAAAAAAAAAAAAATAAATAACATTTCTCACATGTCTGCTTTACATCAGCACAATTTTGGAACCCACATTTTTCTTATTAGGAAGGTATGAGGGTTAAAAGTTGACCAGCGATTTCTCATTTTTACAACAAAATTTACAAAACCATTTTTTTAGGGACTACATCTCTTTGAAGTCACTTTGAGAGGTCAATATGACAGAAAATACCCAAAAGTGACACCATTCTAAAAACTGCACCCCTCAAGGTCCTCAAAACCACATTCAAGAAGTTTATTAACCTTTTACGTGCTTCACCGGAACTGAAGAAATGTGGAAGGAAAAAAATTAACATTTTACTTTTTTTTTTCTACAAACATTTTACTTTAGAAGCAATTTTTATTTTAACAGATGTAAAAAGAGAAAATGAATCACAAAATTAGTGCAATTTCTCCTGAATACGCCAATACCCCATATGTGGGGGTAAACCACTGTTTGGACGCACGGCAGGGCTTGGAACGGAAAGAGCGCTGCGCTTGACTTTTTCAATGCAGAATTGGCTGGAATTGAGATTGGACGCTATGTCGCGTTTGGAGAGCCCGATGTGAATAAACAGTGAAAATCCCCACAAGTGACACCATTTTGCAAACTAGACCACTTAAGGAACTTATATAAATGCGTGGTGAGCACTTTGAACCCCCAAGTGCTTCACAGAAGTTTAGAACGTAGAGCCGTAAAATAAAAAATCATATTTATTTAACAAAAATGATCTTTTCGCCCCCAATTTTTTATTTTCACACGACGTTTATAACGCAGAGCAGTGAAAATCTTTTTTTTTTCCTCAAAAATTATTTTTTAGCCCGCTATTTTTTATTTTACAAGGCTAACAGGAGAAATTGGACGATAAACGTTGTTGTGCAATTTGTCCTGAGTGCACGAATACCCCATATGTGGGGGAACTACTGTTTGGGCGCATGGGAGAGCTCGGAAGGGAAGGAGCGCTATTTTGGAATGCAGACTTTGATGGAATGGCCTGTGGGCGTCATGTTGCGTTTGCAGAGTCCCTTATGTGCATAAACAGTAGAAACCCCCCACAAGTGAACCCATTTTGGAAACTAGACCCCCCAAGGAGCTTATGTAAATGTGTGGTGAGCACTTTGAACCCCCAAGTGCTTCACAGAATTTATAACGCAGAGCCGTAAAAATAAAGAAAAATTTTTTTTTCCTCAAAAGTGATTTTTTAGCCCCTAATTTTTTTATTTTCCCAAGGGTAACAGGAGAAATTAGACCCCCAAAGTTGGTATGCAATTTGTCCTGAGTACGCTAATGCCCCATATCTTGGGGTAAACCACTGTTTGGGCGCATGTCTGGGCTCAGAAGGGAGGGAGCACCATTTGACTTTTTGAAAGCAAAATTGGCTGGAATCAATGGTGGCACCAAGTCGCATTTGGAGACACCCTGATGTGCCTAAATAGTGGAAACCCCTCAATTCTAGCTCCAACCCTAACCCCAACACACTCATAACCCTAATCCCAACCCTAACCTTAACCCTAATCCTAACCCTAATCCCATCCCTAATTCCAACCCTAACCCTAAACCTAATTCTAACCCTAACGGAAAAATGAAAATAAATATATTTTATTTATTTCATTATATTTGCCTAACTAAGGGGTGATAAAGGTGTGGGAGGTTATTTACTTTTTTTTATTTTGATCTCTGTGATAGGGTTTATCACAGTGATCAAAATGTACATTCAATGAATGAATGGAATCTGCCGGCCGGCAGATTCAGCGGGCGCAGTGCGCATGCGCCCATTTTATTCCCAGAAGAAGATGGTGGCACCCACCGGGGGGATCAGGAACCCTATTTCTCTCTCCTCTGATGTGCGATCACATCAGAGGAGAGAGAAAGTAAATGCAAAATTGTGGCTTTTTTTTTTTTTGCAGTCGTCGTTATATGGTTAATAACGTCGATCGCAAAGCGGGGTTGGTAAAAACCGACCCGAATCATGTTCTCTGGGGTCTCGGCTACCCCCGGCAGCCAAGACCCCAGAGAAAATCTGACTCTGGGGACGCTATAGGTTTTTTTCACAGCGTCGTTAATTAACGGCTCTGTGGTTTAAGTATCCTTAACTACCGCCGTTAAAAGGCGTATCGGCGGTCGTTAAGGGGTTAATCCTAATAAATAAGCATTTCACACACGAGATCATTAGCCAACAAACAGATAGTGAAGATAGGCTGATTCACCTAACAATGTCCACGTCAAGTGGGGTCTTGTCTGTCTACAATAACGATGCCCCTAATGTATGGAATAAATTCTTCTTTAAACCATTGGAGACTAGACTTTTGCTTGACTCCAATTCTAATAAAATAGTGGGAGGGGATTTTAATTAAGTAGTATCGGTACCCGAAGACAGGAAAATATTGCAGCACCTTTTCAATAAACAACAACTTATGACAAGGTGCTCCAGCCTCTGTTGGCGAATTGTCAACTAACTGATTCTTGGAAATTCTTAACCCTTTTCTGACATCCGACGTACTATCCTGTCCATGTGAATCGGGCCAATATGACCATGGACAGGATAGTATGTCATACGCAATCAGCCGCGCTCACAGGGGTAGCACGGTCAATCGTAGCCGGGTGTCAGCTGACTCTCACAGCCGGCACTAAGTGCCAGAAATGGTGACGGACGGTCACACTCCAAGGCAGCCCCTCTGCCTTTGGATCGGAGACCCCACGTCATGACACGGGGTACCGATCGCTCCCATGGTAACCCAATGTCGTCATGACAATATCCGGGTTGCCAGAGCTCAGAAACTTCCTGTCATGTGCAGTGCATGTCAGGTAGTCTCTGCGGTTAGTGACAAATCCCTGCAGCGATGACAGCTTGCGTGGCATGCAGATCTAAATGCCATATAAGCGATCAGCCTGCAGAAAATGAGTGTCCCATAGTGGGACACAGCGTAAAAGTAAGAATTAAATAAAAAAAAATGTAAATGATTGTAAAAATATTTAAAAAAAAATAATTTAAAAAATCCATATTTATTCTATTAATAAATATTTGAATAAAAAAAAGACTAAACAATAAAAATACACATACGTATTTAGATACTTTGTACCACTAGTTAACCCCTTTAGTGAAATCCATAAAAAAAAAAAAAACAAGGCAAAAAATACAATGCTTCATCATCATACCACAGAACAAAAAGTGGAATAACGCGATAAAAAAGATGGATATAAATTAATATGGTATCGCTGAAAACGTCATCTTGTCCCGCAAAAAACGAGCCCCAGTACAGCGTCATCAGCAAAAAAATAAAAAGTTATACCTCTAAGAATAAAGCGATGCAAAAATAATTACTTTATTATTTTTTATATAAAATAGCTTTTATTGTATAAAAGCGCTAAAACATAAAAAAATGATATAAATGAGGTATCGCTGTAATCGTACGGACCCGAAAAATAAAATCGCTTTATCAATTTTACCACAGGTGGAACGGTATAAACTCCCCCCCCTAAAGAAATTCATGAATTGCTGGTTTTTGTTCATTCCGCGTCCCAAAAATCATAATAAAAAGCGATCAAAAAATGTCATGTGCCCAAAAATGGTACCAATAAAAATGTCAACTCGTCCCGCAAAAATCAAGACCTCAAATGACTGTGGGCCAAAATATGGAAAAATTATAGCTCTCAAAATATGGTGATGCAAAAACTATTTTTTTGCAATAAAAAGCGTCTTTTAGCGTGTGACAGCAGCCAAGCATAAAAACCCGCTATGAATAGTAAATCAAACCCTCCTTTATCACCCCCTTAGTTAGGGAAAAATAATAAAATAATGTATTTATTTTCATTTTCCCATTAGGGTTTGGGCTCAAATTAGAGTTAGCGCTGGGGCTAAAGTTAGGGTTAGGGATGGGGTTGGGGCTAAAGTTAGGGTTGTGGCTAAAGTTAGGCTTGGGGCTAAAGTTAGGGTTAGGGTTGGGGCTAAAGTTAGGGTTGGGATTAGGGTTAGGGGTGTGTTAGGGTTTGGGTTATGGTTAGGGCTGGATTAGGGATAGGGGTATGTTGGGGTTAGGTGGTTGGAGTTGGAGTTAGAATTGGGCTTCCACTGTTCAGGCACATAAGGGGCTTTCCAAACGCGACATGGCGTCCGATCTAAAATCCAGCCGATTCTGCGTTGAAAAAGTCAAACAGTGCTCCTTCCCTTTCCGAGCTCTGCTGTGTGCCCAAACAGTGATTTACCCCAAAATATAGGGTATCGGCGTACTCGGGACAAATTGGACAACTTTTGAGGTCCAATTTCTCCTGTTACCCTTGTGAAAATAAAAAATTGGGGGCGAAAAGATAATTTTTGTTAAATAAATATGATTTTTTATTTTACGGCTCTACATTCTAAACTTCTGTGAAGCACTTGGGGGTTCAAAGTGTTCACCACATATCTAGATAAGTTCCTTACGGGGTCTAGTTTCTAAAATGGGGTCACTTGTGGGGGGTTTCCACTGTTTAGGCACATCAGGGGCTCTCCAAATGCGACATGGCGTCCAATCTCAATTCCAGCCAATTTTGCATTGAAAAGTCAAATGGTGCTCCTTTCCTTCCGAGCTCTGCCATGCGCCCAAACAGTGGTTTACCTAGATATATGGGGTATCAGAGTACTCAGGACTAATTGTACAACAACTTTTGGGGTCCTATTTCTCCTTTTACCCTCGGTAAAAGAAAGAAAATTGGATCTGAAGTACATTTTTTGTGAAAAAAAAAAGTTACCGTATATACTCGTGTATAAGCCGAGATTTTCAGCACCTTTTTTCGTGCTGAAAATGCCCCCTCGGCTTATACACGAGTCATAGGGCAGAAACCAGAGGGGGAGGGGATGCCGCGGCAGGAGCCGGTGGCTGGGATCATACTCACCCCTCCCCGTGCCATCGCTGAGGGTCCCTGCAATCCTGCGTTCTCCCTGGCTTCCTGCAGCTCTCCAGCACTGAGCGGTGACGTAATACCCGCTCGTTAAGGTCATGTAATATGGACGCGACGCCACTCCCATGGGCGTGGCCTCCATATTCATGGCCTTAATGAGCGGTATTACAGCACCGCTCAGTGCTGGAGAGCTGCAGGAAGCCAGGGAGAACGCAGGATTGCAGGGACGCTCAGCGATGGCACGGGGAGGGGTGAGTATGATGGAGGAGAGGACAAGGAGCACGGAGCTGGACGGGGGATAGAACGGTGGACGGGGGAAGCATGGAGGAGGACGGGGGGAGAACGGAGGACGGGGGAAGCATGGAGCAGTACGGGGGGAGGACGGGTGAAGCATGGAGGAGGACGGGGGGGAGAACGGAGGACGGGGGAAGCATGGAGGAGGACAATGAGCACGGAGCAGGACGGGGGGAGGATGGAGGGCACAGAGGAGCACTGAGCAGGACGGGGGGAGAGGATGGAGGGCACAGAGGAGCACGGAGCAGGACGGGGGCACAGACGGAGAAGAATGGGGGAGCACAGGCGGAGGACGGAGCAGGAGGGGGGAGTGCAGGGAGATGGGCACAGGGAGGAGGGAGCAGAGCTGGATGGGGGAGCAAGGGGCAGGACGGGGGCAGCACAGAGCAGGAGGGCAGTTTATACACCCGGCTTATACACGAGTCAATAAGTTTTCCCAGTTTTTTGTGGCAAAATTAGGGGGGTCGGCTTATACACGGGTCGGCTTATACACGAGTATATACGGTAAATGTTCATTTTTTTAAACATTCCAAAAATTCCTGTGAAGCACCTAAAGGGTTAATAAACTTATTGAAGTGGTAGGGTTAATAAACTTCTTGAAGTGGTTTTGAGCACCTTGAGGAGTGCAGTTTTTAGAATGGTGTCACTTTTGGGCATTTTCTATCATATAGACCCCCTCAAAGTGACTTCAAATGTGATGTGGTACCTAAAAAAAAATGGTGTTGTAAAAATGAGAAATCGCTGGTCAACTTTTAACCCTTATAACTTCCTAAAAAAAAAATTGGTTTCAAAATTGTGCTGATGTAAAGTAGACATGTGAGAAATGTTACTTATTAAGTAGTTTGTGTGACATATCTCTGTGATTTAAGGGCATGAAAATTCAAAATTTGGAAAATTGCGAAATTTTAGCCAAATTTACGTGTTTTCACAAATAAACGCAAGTCATATCAAAGAAATGTTACCACTATCATGAAGTACAATAAGTCACGAGAAAACATTGCGTTTCAAACATCTCAGAATTAGCGAGATTCGTTAAGGCGTTCCAGAGTTATAACGTCATAAAGTGACAGTGATCAGAATTGTAAAAATTGGCCTGGTCATTAACATGCAAACCACCCTTGGGAGTTAAGGGTTTAAACCCTAGCAACAGAGAATATACTCATTTCTCACACGGCAACAGCTCCTGGTCTCGGATAGATTATCTTTTGATCTCCCCCTCCTTTTTAGCCAAACTAATCACTGTAAAGATCGACAACATCGCAATTTCAGATCACGCTCCTGTGATCATGGAATTGTCAAGAGCTTTCCCTCGGTGTTTGGACTTGTTGTGGAGATTCCCTAACTATTGAAAAAATGACTAAGTATGGAATAGACAAGGCAACTGTTAGGTGGATTCATAACTGTTTAGTGGTCAGACCCAAACAGTGGTCGTAAATGGCTGCACATCCAGTTGGAAGAATGTCTCAAGTAGTGTACCACAGGGCTCTGTCCTGTGCCCTGTATTGTTCAACATCTCTATCAATGATTTAGATGAATGAATTGAGGGTAAACTGATTAAATTTGCTGATGACACAAAGCTAGGAGGGAAAGCTAATACTGGAGAAGAGAGAAAGAGGATTCAAAAAGATATAAATAAACTGGAGCAGTGGGCAGCAACTAACAGAATGGTTTTTAACAGGGAAAAATGCAAAGTACTAGATCTGGGCAATAAATGAAAAAAGCATATACAGAATGGGAGAAATAGGGCTAAGCCACAGCAGATGTTAAAAAGACTTGGGTATGCTAATAGATCACAGACTGAACAGGAGACAACAGTGTGATGCAGCAGCAAAAAAGTTCAGAGAAGAGCGACCAGAATGATGACCGGTCTACAAACCATGTCCTATGAGGAACTGTTACAGGATTTGGAAATGTTTAGCTTGCAAAAAAGAAGACTGAGAGGAGACTTAATAGCTGTCTACAAATATCTGAAGGGCTGTCACATTGTAGAATGATTATCTTTATTCTCACTTGCACAAGGAAAGACTAGACGCAATGGGATGAAACTGAATGGAAGGAGACAAATTAGATATTAGAAAAAACTTTTTGACAGTTAGGGTGATCAATGAGTGGTACTGGCTGCCACGAGAGGTTGTCAGTTCTCCCTCAATGGTAGTCTTCAAACAGAGGCTGGACAGACATCTGTCTGGGATGATTTAGTGAATCCTTCTTTGAGCAGGGGGTTGGACCAGATGACCCAAGAGGTCCCTTCCAACTCTACCATTCTATGATTCTATTTCTGCAAAGATGACTCTTTAATTTTCTCTCTGAAACTATGGTGGCAAGAATTCCTGTCAGTTAACTCAGCACATCAGGATGATCCTATGTTATTATGGGAGTCAGCTAAGGTGGTACTTCGAGGGAAAATCTTTAAACTAGAACAATGTGGGAAGGGAAGCAAAACGCCTGCAAAAGCCATACACCTGACAAATACTATTGAGAATTCTGCTATTAGAAGTGAAGGGGAAGAACAAAGACAAAAAAATCTACATAATAAAAATATTGGAGGAAGAGAAACCAATCACAAACTAAAATGTTTCTATACAAATGCACAAAGCATGGGCAACAAACAAGGAGAATTGGAACTACTAATGCAGGAGAACAAGTATGATGTCATTTGAATCACTGAGACTTGGTGGGACAATACACATGATTGGAATACAAGGCTAGAAGGATACAACTTATTTGCAAGAAACAGACTTGATAAACGAGGAGGAGGTGTCGCATTGTATGTTAGAAAAGCGTATATCTGCACAGAGATTGACGCTTCAGAGACTGGGAGTTCTGTGGAAACTGTTTGGGTAAGAATACAAGGACAGAACAATGGAAAGGACACCATTGTAGGCATTTACTACAGGCCACCTATGCAAGCTGAAGATATGGATGAACTCTTTATGCATCAAATGGCCAAGTTCTCCAAAAAATATGACATAGTGGTCATGGGAGATTTCAACTATCCAGACATTTGTTGGGAATCTCTCTCAGGCAAAACTAACAGGTCAAGGAAATTTTTATCCTCTCTTGCTGACAACTTTATCTTTCAAGAGGTAGAGGAGAAAACAAGGGGATCTGCTACCTTGGATCTAATCCTTATAAACAGGGAAGAAATGGTTGAGGAGGTAAGAGTGGCTGGGACCCTAGGAGGTAGTGACCATGCTATTTTAGAATTTTGGATAACAAGAGGAGGAAGACCTGTGAAGACTCAGACGTCAAGGTTAGATTTCAGAAAGGCAGATTTTAAGGGACTCAGAAAGAGAATTGGAGGGATCCAATGGCTGGATATCCTTAAGGACAAAAATGTCCAGGAAGGATGGAAAATCTTGAAAAATGAGATTCTCAAAGCACAATTGTTAACAATTCCGAAAAGAGTGAAGAATGGGAAGCATTTAAGGAAACCAGGATGGATGAACACAGAACTTAAACACACGCTAAAAAGGAAGAAAGAAATGTTTATCAAATGGAAAGAGGGAGGCATATCTAAAGAAGAATATAATGCCGTCTGCAGAACCTGCAGGGCACAAATCAGATTATCTAAAGCTGACAATGAATTAAGGCTTGCAAGTGACATCAAAAGCAACAAAAAAGGATTTTGGGGATACGTCAAAAGTAAAAGAAAAGTCAAAGATGCTATAGGACTTTTACAGGATGAAAATGATGAAATGGTAAGACAGGATGTTGAGAAGGCTGAACTGTTAAATTCCTATTTTGCATCTGTTTTCTCTCAGAAAGGAAATGTAACATCAACTGATCTTCACTGTCCTATTAACCCCTTCACCCCCAAGGGTGGTTTGCACGTTAATGACCGGGACAATTTTTACAATTCTGACCACTGTCTCTTTATGAGGTTATAACTCCGGAACGCTTCAACGGATCTTCGCGATTCTGAGATTGTTTTCTCGTGACATATTGTACTTCATGTTAGTGGTAAAATTTCTTCCATATAACTTGCGTTTATTTTTGAAAAATACGCAAATATGGCGAAAATTTTGAAAATTTAGCAATTTTCAAACTTTGAATTTTTATTCCCTTAAAACAGAGAAATATGTAACACAAAATAGTTAAGAAATAACATTTCCCACATGTCTACTTTACATCAGCACAATTTTGGAATCAAAATTTTTTTGTTAGGAAGTTATAAGGGTTAAAAGTTGACCAGCGATTTCTCATTTTTACAACAAAATTTACAAAGCCATTTTTTTTAGGGACCACCTCACATTTGAAGTCACTTTGAGGGGTCTACATGACAGAAAATACCCAAAAGTGACACCATTCTAAAAACTGCACCCCTCAAGGTACTCAAAACCACATTCAAGAAGTTTATTAACCCTTCAGGTGCTTCACAGGTACTAAAGCAACGTGGAAGGAAAAAATGAATATTTAACTTTTTAGCCACAAAAATGATCTTTTACAAACTTTTTTTTTATTTTCACAAGGGTAAAAGGAGAAAATGGACAGATAAGGTTGTTATGCAATTTCTCCTGAGTACGCCAATACCCCATATGTGGGGGAAAACCACTGTTTGGGCACACGGCAGAGCTCGTAAGGGAAGGAGCGCCGTTTGACTTTTTCAAACTAAAATTGGCTGGAGTTGAGATTGGACGCCATGTCGCGCTTGGAGAACCTCTGATGCGCCTAAACAGTGGAAACCCCCCACAAGTGACACCATTTTGGAAACTAGACCCCCTAAGGTACTTATCTAGATCTGTTGTGAGCACTTTGAACCCCCAAGTGTTTCACAAAAGTTTATAATGCCTGGGTGTGAAAAAAAAAAAAAAAAATTCCACAAAAATGATTTTTTAGTCCTAAATTTTTGAATTTTCCCAAGGAAATTGGACCCCAAAAGTTGTTGTCCAATTTGTCCTGAGTACGCTGATACCCCATATGTGGGGGTGGAAAACTGTTTGGGCGCACGGCAGGGCTTGGAAAGGAAGTAGTAACGTTTTGGAATGCAGACGTTGATGGGGGTCATGTTCCGTTTGCAGTGCCCCAGATGAGCCTAAACAGTGGAAATCCCCCACAAGTGACCCCATTTTGGAAACTAGACCCCCTAAGGAACTTATCTAGATCTTTGGTGAGCACTTTGAACCCCCAAGTGCTTCACACAAGTTTATAATGCCCGGGCATGAAAATAAAAAATCCTATTTTTTTCCCACAAAAATTATCTTTTAGTCACTAATTT
Organism: Oophaga sylvatica; assembly: GCA_033576555.1. Classification (NCBI taxonomy): domain Eukaryota; kingdom Metazoa; phylum Chordata; class Amphibia; order Anura; family Dendrobatidae; genus Oophaga; species Oophaga sylvatica. The sequence continues at coordinate 148,319,125 of JARQOD010000007.1, forward strand.
TTTATTTTCCCAAGGGTATCAGGAGAAATTGGACCACATAAGTTGTTGTCCAATTTGTCCTGAGTACGCTGATGCCCCATATGTGGGGGGGAACCACTGTTTGGGCGCACGGCAGAGCTCGGAAGGGAAGGAGCACCATTTGACTTTTTCCAACCAAAATTGGCTGGAATTGAGATTGGATGCCATGTTGCATTTGGAGAGCCCCTGATGTGCCTAAACAGTGGAAACCCCCCACAAATGACCCCATTTGGGAAACTAGACCCCCTAAGGAACTTATCTAGATCTTTGGTGAGCAATTTGAACCCTCAAGTGCTTCACACAAGTTTATAACGTAGAGCCGTAAAATTTAAAAATCATATTTTTTCCACAAAAATGATCTTTTCACCCCAATTTTTATTTTTCCAAGGGTAACAAGACTCCAAAAGTTATTGTGCAATTTGTCCTGAGTACACTGATACCCCATATGTGGGGGTATACCACTGTTTGGGTGCATGGCAGAGTTTGGAAGGGAAGGAGCGCCATCTCACTTTTTCAACGCAGAATTGGCTGGACGCCATGTCGTGTTTGGAGAGCTCCTGATCTGCCTAAACAGTGGAAACCCCCCACAAATGACACCATTTTGGAAACTAGACCCCTCAAGGAACTTATCTAGATGTGTGGTGAGAACTTTGAACCCCCAGGTGTTTCACTAAAGTTTATAACGTACAGCCTTAAAATAAAAAATCCTTTTTTTTTTTTACAAAAATGATTTTTTCGCCCCCAATATTTTATTTTCACAAGGGTAACAGAAGAAATTGGAACCCAAAAGTTGTTGTCCAATTTGTCCTGAGTACGCTGATACCCAATATGTAGGAGAAAACTACTGTATGGGTGCACGTCAGGGCTCGGAAGGGAAGTAGTGACGTTTTGGATTGCAGACTTTGATGGAATGGTCTGGGGGCGTCATGTCGCATTTGGAGAGCCCCTGATACGCCTAAACAGTGGAAACCCCCCACAAGTGACCCCATTTTGGAAAATAGACCCCACAAGGAACTTATCTAGATGTGTGGTGAGCACTTTGAACCCCGAAGTGCTTCACAGAAGTTTATAACGCACAGCCGTAAAAATAAAAAATCCTTTTTTTTTTTACAAAAATGATTTTTTCGCCCCCAATATTTTATTTTCACAAGGGTAACAGGAGAAATTGGACCCCAAAAGTTGTTGTCCAATTTGTCCTGAGTACGCTGATACCCAATATGTGGGAGAAAACTACTGTATGGGCGCATGTCAGGGCTCGGAAAGGGAAGTAGTGACGTTTTGGATTGCAGACTTTGATGGAATGGTCTGGGGGCGTCATGTCGCATTTGGAGAGCCCCTGATGCGCCTAAACAGTGGAAACCCCCCACAAGTGACCCCATTTTGGAAAATAGACCTCACAAGGAACTTACCTAGATGTGTGGTGAGCACTTTGAACCCCGAAGTGCTTCACAGAAGTTTATAACGCACAGCCGTAAAAATAAAAAATCCTTTTTTTTTTTACAAAAATGATTTTTTTCGCCCCCAATATTTTATTTTCACAAGGGCAACAGGAGAAATTGGACCCCAAAAGTTGTTGTCCAATTTGTCCTGAGTACGCTGATACCCAATATGTGGGAGAAAACTACTGTATGGGCGCATGTCAGGGCTCGGAAAGGGAAGTAGTGACGTTTTGGATTGCAGACTTTGATGGAATGGTCTGGGGGCGTCATGTCGCATTTGGAGAGCCCCTGATGCGCCTAAACAGTGGAAATCCCCAACAAGTGACCCCATTTTGGAAAATAGACCCCACAAGGAACTTATTTAGATGTGTGGTGAGCGCTATGAAGCCCCAAGTGCTTCACAGAAGTTTATAATGTACAGCCGTAAAAACAAAAAAATCTTATTTTTTTTACAAAAATAATATTTTCGCCCCCAGTTTTTTATTTTCCCAAGGGTAACAGAAGAAATAGGACAAATTTCACAATAACTCTTGGGGTCCAGAGTACGCTGATACCCCATATGTGGGGATAAACTACTGTTTGGACGCATGGCAGAGCTCAGAAGTGAAGGAACACCGTTTGACTTTTTCAACGCAGAATTGGCTGGAATGGAGATCAGACGCCATGTCACATTTGGAGAGCCCCTGATGTGCCTAAACAGCGGAAACCCCCCAATTCTAACTCCAACCCTAACCCCAACACACCCCTAACCCTAGTCCCAACCCTAATCCCAACCCTAACCCTAATCCTAACTCTAACCCTAATCCTAACTTTAGCGCCAACCCTAACCCTAACTTTAGCTGAAACCCTAACCCTAACCCTAATGGGAAAATGGAAATAAATACATTTTTTTTTATTTTATTATTTTTCCCTAACTAAGGGGGTGATAAAGGGGGTTTGATTTACTATTTATAGCGGTTTTTATGATTGGCAGCTGTCACGCTAAAAGACGCTTTTTATTGCAAAAAGTAGTTTTTTGCATCGCCACATTTTGAGAGCTATAATTTTTGCATATTTTGGCCCACAATGTCATGTGAGGTCTTAATTTTTGCGGGACGAGGTGACGCTTTTATTGGTACCATTTTTGAGCACGTGACATTTTTTGATCGCTTTTTATTTCGATTTTTGGGAGGTTAGAATGAACAAAAATCAGCAATTCATGAATTTCTTTTGGGTGAGGCGTTTTTATTGTTCCGCGTGTGGTAAAATCGATAAAGCAGTTTTATTCTTCGGGTCAGTACGATTATGGCGATACCTCATTTATATAATTTTTTTATGTTTTGGCGCTTTTATAGAATAAAAACAATTTTATATAAAAAATAATTATTTTTGCATCGCTTTATTCTGCGAGCTATAACTTTTTTATTTTTTCGCTCATGATGCTGTGTGACGGCTCGTTTTTTGCGGGACAAGATGACGTTTTCAGCGGTACCATGTTTATTTATATCCGTCTTTTTGATCGCGTGTTATTCCACTTTTTGTTCAGCGGTATGATGATAAAGCACTGATTTTTTGCTTCGTTTTTATTTTTATTTTTTAAGGGGTTCACAAAAGGGGTTAACTAGTGGGACAGTTTTATAGGGGGGGTCGTTACGGACGCGGCGATACCATATATGTGTACTTTTATTGTTTTATTTTTTTTTATTTACAATAAGTAATGAATTTATTGGGGAATATTTTTTTTTTTTTTGGATTTTTTTTTACACATGTTTATTTTTACTTTTTTTTACTTTTTTACTTTGTCCCAGGGTGGGACATCACTGTATTTCATCAGATCGCTGGTGTGACAGTGTGCATAGCACTCTGTCACACCAGCGATGTGACAGGCAGTGCAGGACGCTTCCTCATGCCTGCTCTCGGCAGGCACTGAGGAAGCCGCCTCCCTCCAGGACCCCAGCGCCATCTTGGATCCGGGTCCTGGGATGGAGGAAGCCCTCAGAGCAGCGCGATCACATCGCGCTGGTCTGAGGGTCTCAGGGGGGCGCGCAGGGAGCCCCCTGCCTGCGCGATCCTCCCCTGTGCCCCCAGTACACCGCGATCATGTTTGATCGCGGTGTGCAAGGGGTTAATGTGCCGGGAGCGGTCCGTGACCGCTCCTGACACACAGTCACGGGTGTCAGCTGTGATAATCAGCTGACACCCGGCGGCGATTAGCTGCGCTCCCTCCGGGAGCGCAGCTAATCGCCTATGACGTACTATCCCGTCCATGGTCAGAATGGCACGGGTTTTATGGACGGGATAGTACGTCTAATGTCAGAGAGGGGTTAAAGGAATAGAAGAATCCAGGATATCTATAAACAGAAAGACAGTGAGGAAACACTTAGCTAATCTAAATGAATTCAAGTCTCCAGGTCCAGATGAATTACACCCCAGAGTACTGAAGGAGATAGCAAAAGAAATTCTTGAATCACTGTCCATAATCTTTGAAAATTCTTGGAGAACAGGAGAAGCCCCAGAAGACTGGAGAAGAGCAAATGTTGTTCCTATCTTCAAAAAGGGGAAGAAGGTGGACCCAGGGAACTACAGGCCGGTGAGTCTGACTTCTATACCAGGAAAGATCTTTGAACAAATTATTAAAGAACATGTATGCAAGTACCTGGATAAGAATGAAGTGATTAAACAGAGTCAGCATGGGTTTGTAACTAATAAGTCATGTCAGACTAACTTAATTTCCTTCTATGACAGAATCACTGACTGGGTGGATCAGGGAAATGCTGTAGATATAGTATATCTTGACTTCAGCAAAGCATTTGACAAAGTATCTCACACAATCCTTATTGAAAAAATGACTAAGTATGGAATGGACAAGGCAACTGTTAGGTGGAATCATAACTGGCTTAGTGATCGGACCCAAAGAGTGGTCGTAAATGGCTGCACATCCAGTTGGAAGAATGTATCAAGTGGGGTACCACAAGGCTCTGTTTTGGGCCCTGTATTGTTCAACATCTTTATCAATGATTTAGATGAAGGAATTGAGGGTAAACTGATCAAATTTGCTGATGACACAAAGCTAGGAGGGGTAGCTAATACTAGAGAAGAGAGAGAGAGGATTCAAAAAGATATAAATAAACTGGAGCAGTGGGCAGCAACTAACAGAATGGATTTTAACAGAGAAAAATGCAAAGTACTACATCTGGGCAATAAAAATGAAAAAAGCATATACAAAATGGGAGGAATAGGGCTAAGTAACAGCACATGTGAAAAAGACTTGGGTATACTAATTGATCACAGACTGAACATGAGTCAACAGTGTGATGCAGCAGCAAAAAAGGCAAATGCAATTCTAGGCTGTATCAACAGAAGCATACAGTCTAGATCACGTGAGGTCATTATTGCCCTCTACTCCTCTTTGGTCAGACCTCATCTGGAATACTGTGTCCAGTTTTGGGCACCACATTTTAAAAAAGACATCAACAAACTGGAGCAAGTTCAGAGAAGAGCCACCAGAATGGTGACCGGTCTGCAAACCATGTCCTATGAGGAACGGTTGCAGGATTTGGGAATGTTTAGCTTGCAAAAAAGAAGACTGAGAGGAGACTTAATAGCTGTCTACAAATATCTCAAGGGCTGTCACATTGTAGAAGGATCATCTTTATTCTCATTTGCACAAGGAAAGACTAGAAGCAATGGGATGAAACTGAATGGGAGGAGACACAGATTAGATATTAGAAAAAACTTTTTGACAGTTAGGGTGATCAATGAGTGGAACAGGCTGCCACGAGAGGTGGTGAGTTCTCCTTCAATGGAAGTCTTCAAACAGAGGCTGGACAGACATCTGTCTGGGATGATTTAGAGAATCCTGCTTTGAGCAGGGGGTTGGACCAGATGGCCCAGGAGGTCCCTTCCAACTCTACTATTCTATGATTCTATGATTCTTGGCGTATACTTTTACCCATACAACTAAAGTTCTTAAGAAATATGTCGAACTATCTAATGAATTAAAACAAACTTATACCAAATTCATACTAGACCCGTCCCTCATAAATAAAAACTTCTGGACACAAAAACAAACAGAATTTAAACCAATATGCAGATTTGGAGGTAAAAAATGTATTTATCTACATCAGAAGCTTTTTTTATAGATTTGGAAATAAATCGGGGCGAATGATGGCTAATTTGGCAAAGGGGTAAGAAAACCACAGGGAATCTTCCAGCTAAAAAATACAAAGGAGATGTTCACACTAACCCTAAAACAATCAATGATATTTTGGGTTCCTTTTATAAAGACCTATATAAAAATGCGGAATAAGCTCCCTCCTCTTCAGAAACACTCCTAGAAAAGGTCAAATTGCCCTCTTTCACAGAACAACAAAAGCTTATACTGAACTCTCTCTTTGGAAGAGGTCACCAATACAATTAACCCCTTAATGACCGGAGATTTTTCCGGTTTTGCGTTTTGTTTTTCACTCCCCTTCTTTCCAGAGCCATAACTTTTTTTTTTTCCATCAATTTGGCCATGTGAGGGCTTATTTTTTGCGGGACGAGCTGTCCTTTTCAACGACACCATTGGTTTTAGCATGTCGTGTACTCGAAAACAGGAAAAAAATTAAAAGTGCGGTGAAATAGCCTCCATGGGAGGATAGAAGCCGAGATACCTTGATAGGCTCTGCTAAGGCGATGCTCATATTGCCTCTATGCAGCAGAATTACTGCATTGCTAAGAGCACCAACCACAGGGTGGCGCTCACAGCAATCCGGCATCAACAACCATAGAGGTCTCAAGGAGACTCTCTGGTTGTTATGCCGACGAACCAATGACCCCCGATCACGTGACGGGGGTCAGCGATGCGCGTATTTCCAGCCTGATGGCCTGAAGCGCCATTTAAATGCCGCTGTCCGCATTTGACAGCAGCATTTAACTAGTTAATAGGCGTGGGTGGATAGTGATTCCACTCGCGCCTATTGTGGGCACATGTGAGCTGTTCAAAACAGCTAACATGTCCCGGCTTTGATGCGGTCTCACCGCCGGAGCCCACATCAAAGCGGGGGATACTGCCATCGGACATACTATTCCGTCCGATGGCAGTAAGGGGTTAAAAAATTGAAACGAAATAAAGCCCCTGGCCCAGATAGCTACACAAACGAATTTTACAAGCATTTAGCTGCCGAAATTTCCCCATTTTTAGAATCGATTTTTAATAAATTATCTCAGGGAGATCCCCTTTTTCCTTCCGCAAATATGGCCTACATAAAATTATTACTGAAACCAGACAAAGACCCCCTATCCTCTAACTCGTATAGGCCAATTTCTCTTATTAACTCTGACATTAAAATCATATCCAAAATAATGGCCGATAGACTGGCTTCCATTTTACTTCACCTCATATCTCCCATTCTGGCAGGTTTTGTAAAAGTTCCCTCAGCCACATTGAACATCAGAAAAGTACTTCTGGTACTGGATAAGATTCATTCCTCGTCTAAGTTAAAAAATTCCCCTGTGATTATCTCATTAGATGCGGAAAAGGCCTTTGATAACATTAGGTGGGAGTGGTTATATAGGGTTTTAACCAAAATGTCTTTAGCATGTCCCTTCTTTAATTACATACTTAATTTATATTAATCTCCAAGTGCTCAGATATACACTCCAGGTTTTTTGTCAACTCCCTTCCCCCTTGAAAAAGGAATGACACAGGGAAGTCCATTGTCCCCCCTCCTGTTCAATTTAGCTTTGGAGCCCATAGTCCGCATTTTATCAGATCCGAACACTTTTTCGGGAATCCAATTTAATAAGAAATCAATTTAGGCTGCCTTTTTGGAGAATCACGTCATTCTACACTGCTCAAAAAAATAAAGGGAACACTCAAATAACACATCCTAGATCTGAATGAATGAAATATTCAGAGTGAATACTTTGTTCTCTACAAAGTTGAATTTGCTGACAACAAAATCACACAAAAATCATCAATGGAAATCAAATTTATTAACCAATGGAGGCCTGGATTTGGAGTCACCCACAAAATTAAAGTGGAATGTAATGTCCTTAGAACTAGTCAAAATGATGCTGTGTAGTGTGTGTGGTCTCCACGTGCCTGTATAACCTCCCTGTGCCTGTATGACCTCCCTACAACACCTGGGCATGCTCCTGATAAGGCGGTGGATGGTCTCCTGAAGGATCTCCTCCTAGACCTGGACTAAAGCATCCGCCAACTCCTGGAGTCTGTGGTGCAACGTGACGTTGGTGGATGGAGCGAGACATGATGTCCCAGATGTGCTCAATCGGATTCAGGTCTAAGGAACGGGAGAGCCAGTCCATAGCTTCAATGCCTTCATCTTGCAGGAACTGCTGACACACTCCAGCCACATGTGGTCTGGCATTGTCCTGCGTTAGGAGGAACTCACGGCCAACCGCACCAGCATATGGTCTCACAAGGGGTCTGAGGATCTCACCTCGGTACCTGATGGGAGTCAGGCTACCTCTGGCGAGCACATGGAGGGCTGTGTGGCCCTCCAAAGAAATGTCACCCCACACCATTACTGACCCACTGCCAAACCGGGTCATGCTGAAGGATGTTGCAGGCAGCAGATCGCTCTCCATGGCGTCTCCAGACTGTCACATCTGTAACATGTACTCAGTGTGAACCTGCTTTCATCTGTGAAGAGCACAAGGTGACAGTGGCGAATTTGCCAATCCTGGTGTTCTGTGGCAAATGCCAAGCGTCCTGCACGGTGTTGGGCTGTGAGCACAACCCCCATCTGTGGACGTCGGGCACTCAGACCATCCTCATGGAGTCAGTTTCTAACTGTTTGTGCAAACACATGCACATTTGTGGCCTGCTCTTGCAGTGCTCCTCCTGTTCCTCCTTGCACAACGGCAGAGGTAGCGGTCCTGCTGCTGGGTTGTTGCCCTCCTACGGCCACCTCCACGTCTCCTGATGTACTGGCCTGTCTCATGGTAGTGCCTCCAGCCTCTGGACACTACGCTGACAGACACAGCAAACCTTTTTGCCACAGTTCACATTGATGTGCCATTCTGGATGAGCTGCACTACCTGAGCCACTTGTGTGGGTTGTAGAGTCGGTCTCATGCTACCACGAGTGTGAAAGCACAACAAACTTTCAAAAGTGACCAAAACATCATTGGTACTGAGATGTGGTCTGTGGTCCCCACCTGCAGAACCACTCCTTTATTGAGTGTGTCTTGATAATTAACAATAATTTCTATCTGTTGTCTACTCCATTTGCACAACAGCATGTGAAATTGATTGTCAATCAGTTTTGCTTCCTAAGTGGATAGTTTTATTTCACAGAAGTTTGATTTACTTGGAGTTATATTCTGTTGTTTAAGTGTTCCCTTTATTTTTTTGAGCAGTGTATTTTTGTCCAATCCTACTCAACATCTGCTTATAGTGCTTGACTTACTTAAAAATTTTGGTTCTTACACTGGCTTCAAAATTAATAAAAAAAAAAAAAAACGAAATACTTCCACTAACTGAGAGGGGAGTAAAACTTTACTCAACTGGGTCTTTGGGAGGTATAACTTAAGCTCCATCGTACATAACCTATTTTGGAATTAAAATATGACAAGTACAAAAATCTCCATACACCCTAAATTATCCCCCTTATTAAAAAAAATACTACTCAGCAAAAGAAATGGCAGGATTTACCTTTATCTTTTATGGGGAGGCTCATGTACCAACTACAAACCTTATCATTCCTCCTGAAAACACTCTGATGTCACCATACTTTATATGGAAGGATAAACGTACTAGGCTTAGGCCTCTTTCACACATCCGTTTTGCGCCTGATGGCGCGCTCCGGCTTTTTTTTGTAAAACCGCATCCGGCGAAATGTAATGCTGGATCTGTTTTTTTCCATTGAGTAACATTAGCGCCTGATCGCGCCGCAGGGACAAGCCGGTTTTTGCCGGATCCGGTGTCTGGTCGCATTCCGGCGTCTGGAAAAAACGGCTACTGTAACGTTTTTTGTCTCCGGCGAAAAAGCAAACATATATAAAAGCATGCAGTGGGACACTCAGACATTACCATGCATCAAGCCAAGAGAGCAAGGCAAAGATGAGGACCAGAACCAGCACCATCACCAACACAAGGTTTTGCATCAGCACCAGCAGCAGATACGCAAATGAAGCGCCAGGACAGCAGACGGTAAATATCAAATCCACCACCCCTAAAATTTTACCACGCATCTGTTACCACTGCTGCCTGAGCTAGTGCAGTGCGGTATCTTTGACACCCTGGTACTGTTTAAAAATCATGTTTTTGCTGTGATGGGGTTGGTCCCTCTGGTACTGTATAAAATGTTCATGGTTTTCCAGTGATGGGTGGGTCCCCCTGGTACTGCTTAATATGTGCATGGTTTTCAAGTGACAATGTGGATCCCCTGGTACTGTTTAAAATGTGCATTTTTTCAAGTGATAATGTGGATCCCCTGCTACTGTATAATGTGAGTAGTATAGGAACTGTATTACTCATCAAACTCAAATCTGACAGGTCGACACGCCCCCTATCATTTTATCCGTCTCCCTGTCAGATTGATCCAGGTCGTCACGCCCTCTGGCTGAACTTTGCTCAGGCTGGGAAATCTGTGGCTGAACTTTGCTCAGGCTGTGAAATCTGGTCTGCTGGATTTTTATTCAGTGCCTTTGATTAGTCTGTGGAGTTTTTTAGTGTATTAAAGGGTAGTTTTAACTCCATCCGTAGATGTAAAGCTATTTTCTAGCAGAGAATGCCCTGACATGAACTGTAAAGGGTTTGTATTAGAAGCACCCAGTAAATGTCTGTATTAGAATCCATCAGTAAATGTAAAGCTATTTTCTAGCAGAGGAGAGAAACTTTTAAGGACCCAGTAATTGTATAAGGAGTTCTAGTTAAATACAGACTTCTGTATATAACTAGTATATAAGGATTTTTAGTGAAATAAAGAGTGAATCTTGATTTTATACTGTTGTTAGAAGTCTAAATATTTTTCTATCTACTGGCTAACATGGTACAAAGATATACATCTTTACTCGCACCATAGAGGTAATTTATCTATGTGTGTGTTTCACACAGGACAAGTTCTGTGATCCGTCTTTTGTGTGGAAAAGTCAACAATTTTTATTAAGGTCTAAAATACATTATCATGGATAAAAATCCAAAAGAGTGGGATATACAGCATGCAGAAAAAATAGCCAAATGCAGACAGGTGTGAATTACATTCAAATCAATATATAATAGTGCACATCGACATATCTTATATGTTATAGCGATAATAGACTAATCCGGGGCTATACAATAATAAACTCCATATATTTGTCCGTATATATGCAATCTATGTAACTCACAATATCCCCCAATAGGCAGACATATATGCACTATATATAGGATTATAAGTATCTCAATGAATCAGGTATATCAATAAAGTAACTTCTCCATCACAGTTGCTAATATAATGATGTTAGCATGCGAGTGCAGAGCTCACAATACATACTGTGCGTGCATATGAAGTCAATTAGCACATCCATATGAGGAGCTATATCAAAAAAGCAGCGCCATAGATGTGAGATCATACCTGAATGCTGCTTGGCACCCCTTGTGTATAGTCCTCATTTCTAACAGTGTTTTTCACAGATAGATCACTTCAAGAAAACTGTCCCGACAGTTCATCCCTATAGTGTAGTTTAATGTATCAAGGTGTGTGTACAAGGTATGTATTGTGTTAGAAGTCTAAATATTTTTTATCTACTGGCAATGTTGACATGAATTGTCAGAATGAGTGAAGGTCGATGCTACGGTAATTCAGGCAAACAGTAAATAGTATTGCATTGTGTATAGTCAGTGGGATCTTTTAAAACCAACACATTTATGTGTATTCTGATAGCAGTGCCCATAGAATGAGTGAAGGTCGATGCTATTGTGACATGTTAGAAACCACATATACTAAATAGCCCTGTATTGTGTCATGATCTGTAAGTACAATGAGAGAAGGTCGCATGCATTCATGAATTTATTTGTCTCTATTTACCTGTAAATGTGTGTAAAGGGAAAGTCATGGCGAGATTGAAATAAATTGAAAAAGGAAGCTTTTGCAGTATAAAATACAAATTTTATTAAGGTCTAAAATACATTATCATGAATAAAAATCCAAAAGAGTGGGATATACAGCATGCAGAAAAATAATGAAGTCAATTAGCACATCCATATGAGGAGCTATATTAAAAAAGCAGTTGTGTATAGTTGGCCAATCAAATATTAGTTATGCGTTCGCTACCACTGTCAACCATAGCAGCTCTCATGATGCTAGCTAATCACAGATGCTAATATAATGATGTTAGCATGCAAGTGCAGGGCTCACAATACATACTGTGCGTGCATATGAAGTCAATTAATCACAGATGCTAATATAATGATGTTAGCATGCAAGTGCAGGGCTCACAATACATACAGTGCGTGCATATGAAGTCAATTAGCACATCCATATGAGGAGCTATATTAAAAAAGCAGTTGTGTATAGTTGGCCAATCAAATATTAGTTATGCGTTCGCTACCACTGTCAACCATAGCAGCTCTCATGATGCTAGCTAATCACAGATGCTAATATAATGATGTTAGCATGCAAGTGCAGGGCTCACAATACATACAGTGCGTGCATATGAAGTCAATTAGCACATCCATATGAGGAGCTATATTAAAAAAGCAGTTGTGTATAGTTGGCCAATCAAATATTAGTTATGCGTTCGCTACCACTGGCAACCATAGCAGCTCTCATGATGCTAGCTATTCTGATCAGCTTATCATATCAAACATGAAGCCTCTTTTAACCCCTTCACAATAATGTACAGAGGAGTTTTTTATGTTTTAATACTGATAGACATATTGTGAACGGACATATAGGGTCCGTGTGAGACATGTCTGGACAAGTCCGGGCATGTCTGGGCATGCCTGGACAAGTCCTGGTCACGGGGCAGCCGTGGAAAAAACAATACTGAAATTCAAAAACTATGTGCTGGCCGTTAACACGCGCACAGTCATCTAGAAAATATTGAGCGAGTTGCTTCACAAACCCTCTCAAGGCATGTTGAATGTTAACGTTCCCGCTATGAGCTACACACATGACCAACTGTATAGCCTGGGATGCGTAGCGTTCTTGCAGCGCAAGCCTATTTTAAAGACGCTAAGACCATCAGATATAAAAGACAGGCATGTTGAGACGTGGCCCGGCCTATTTTGGTACATACCCACTCCTATGCAACGATACTGAGTAGCGTTCAACAAAAATCAGGTACAAACTTTTAACATACCTGTGTTTCGGGCGCTCATGCCATACCAGAAGCACTCTGTGCCGTGTACCATAGCCCATAATAATCGATCTTGATCAGCATTCAACAAAAAATTGGGTGCAAACTTTTTTTAGCATAGCTGTGTTTCTGACTCCCATGTCGTACCAGAAAGACCTATTTTGGCACAGGCCTACACCTATGCAGCGGTTTTGACCACTACTCAACAAAAATGGCTACAAACTTTTTAACATATCTGTGTTTCGGACTATCATGTCATAGCAGAAGCACCCTGTGCCATGTACTCTAGACCATAATATTCGTTTTTGATCACCATTCAACAAAAAAATTGAGGCATGTTGAGACGTGTCCCGGCCTATTTTGGCACATGACAATGTTTCTGACTATCAGTCATAGCAGAAGCACCCTGTGCCATGTACTCTAGACCATAATATTCGTTTTGATCACCATTCAACAAAAAAAATTGAGGCATGTTGAGACGTGTCCCGGCCTATTTTGGCACATGACAAATGTTTTTCTGACTATCATGTCATAGCAGAAGCACCCTGTGCCATGTACTCTAGACCATAATATTCGTTTTTGATCACCATTCAACAAAAAATTGAGGCATGTTGAGACGTGTCCCGGCCATTTTGGCACATGACAAATGTTTCTGACTCTCAATGTTCATACCAGAAGCATCCTGTGCCAGTACCTAGACCATAATATTCACATCGGGTAATGGGAACTACATAGCTTTGTTTTCTCAGGTATTTAAAAAAAGTGTGGAAAACTGAAAATCCCGCGACCCTGTGTAATTTAGTGAGAACCATATAGACAAATCGGTATCGTCACACACAGACCACGACACCTCGGGCTAACACATTTACCATAGTTTTCAAAAATCAGCTCCTTAACAATAAAGTAAGAATCGTAGCGTCCTGCATGTGGTCTAAAAATGTAAGTTTGAAAATTACCGTTGCTAAAGAACAGTAAAAAAGTCGTGCGTACAACTATCAACCCCAAAACTCCTCACCACTTTCACAAACACTATTGCCTACAGAGGCGGCCAGCGAGAATTTCCGTATGTGTGTATCAAGATGCTCCCTGCTATGACCGAATGTTTGCTCGTGGATGCTGGCATTTCCAGTGACATCATAGTTGTGTAAATGCGCAGGGGCACGTGTATCGATCCCCTAGGGTGTAATGCGTGATCATTTTAAATTATTTTTCAATTCATAACCACACGTTCTCAGCAGACAGTTTATTTCACAGAAGTGACTGTACAGTGAATAATCTTTGTTTAAAAATCATACATTTGCATAATTTGTTTAAAATCGCACAGCCTGCAATAATGTCGGGTGTTGACATGCACTTATCAGTCTTTCATACGTGTCGCAGAAAGATTTTAAGTCTGTTCTGCGAGAGTTTATTAGCACGTACTGTGCAACATGTCAAGAAACATTTTGGTGTGTTCACCAGTCCATACGGGTGTTGGTGTGTAAGGCGATCGACCATCATCCTTCTGCTTCTTACTTACACGCCGGCGTGATACAGTGCGTTTCTTTGGTGCTAATGCATCGGCTGAATTGGCAGCTGCGGCTTCCGCGTTGCTATTTGCAGATTCTGTAGCTTGACACAGACGCATATTCTTAAGCCGACTACTCTCAGCATTCCCGGGGTGCTCGTTGGCGCGTCGTTTTCTTCACGATCTGCGACACACCCGTGTGAAAGAGGGCTCCGTTCTCACCTCCGTTTTTCTCAATCCATAATTGCGCTGCTGCAAAACTCGCGAATGACGATCCCTCCGTAAACTAAAGAAAAGATACGTGGTGTATTAACCGCTAAGTGGGGAGATATAGGAAGAGCTACATGAGCCACTTGGCTCTGATTCAACGCGATATTGTAAAGCTACTAGCACCGATTATCTGTGAAACCGATGCATGTTGTTTGTATAAGACACAATAGAGCGGCCTAGACATATATATAACTTACAAAACCCCCCGGGTGCTGATCTACAGAGAATGCTGAATTACAGACAACCGCTGCGGGGCGCCGCCGTATGGGCTGTTTCCCTCCCAAACTGCAACCTCACGGGCGATACTTTAGCAGCTGTAAATAAAATATAGCATACATGAATGCGCACAACACATTCACAAAGCTAACTGACACACGTAAATAAAATATATCTACTAGTACCGCAGAAATTTTTATCTGCGTGATAATACACTATAGAGATGCGTAGACATAATGCTTACAAGTATGAAGACGTGTAGTGTAGTTCAGAGATTGGTGAATTAAACGGTTGTGGAGGTGCTCGGGCGTTTTCGATGGGTGTGTTTTCTTTTTCAAGCTGCAGCTCCTGCTCGTTAGTTTAACATCTGTAAATAAAATATAAACTATTACTCGCCACAGAAATGATATCAACGCGGGCCACACGCAAAAGCTAATACAGGTAATGATGTTTGGGGTTCTGTCCGTGAAATATTACTTCTACAATATTGCATCAACGCGGTTAGTCGCTATGATCCCCGTAAAACATGAATGGGATGTTTTTCTGCCCTTACCATGGGGCAGTGACAGAGGCGTGTTCTCTCTGCTAGCCCTAATAAATACGGGTAGCTCACAAGCAATACAGTTCGCACTTGTTCACAAAACTCACAGACCACAACTCCGATCTGAACAGGACTATAGTGAGTATTTTTACGGATTTCGTTTCAATTATATTTAAGTCTGTGTAGTAATTGCATGAATAGGTTACCCTTGGTTTTCATAGTTGGTCTTTAGAGCAAAGTGCGTATTTTTATGTCTCGGAAATATCCACGTTTGTTTCAATTATATTTAAGTTTGGTGTAGTATTTGCTAACAAGCTTAGTCGTGTTTCATACTTGATCTTTATTTGCTTTAATTTAATAGAGACCCTTTTATTCAAGATGGAGTCCAGAATTCTCGCGTTCATATTCTGCTTTGCTTTCACCAGAACAATCGGGTAAATTTTACACCGTATATAGTGTACGTCGTATTGTGTCGGTCTGTCTGAGTCTGCGCTTTTATATATAAACGATATATTCATTCTTATTTAAGAAGAGGGAGTCCATTCAGACTACTCCTACGAGAACCGGTTCATTACGCAGAACCTGTTAGAGAAGGCAACTCTGCTAGCGGGCGACGAGCTTCAAGCTCTCACCGTCTGTCCACAGGCAAGAAACCTATAGCTATATCAATGTTTTAAACCTATGTATCTAGACGTGATAAACGGGTAGCTGTAAAATTTATAAACGCCTACTATTAATATAAAAATAATATAGACTGCCGCTAAAATCCATACAGTTAATTTTATTTTAGCTGACTGGGTCGTTAGCTAGACATGTTTTTAATAATATAAACATTTTCTCATACAGATACAGCTGTAAGCGGACTGGCGGTTGGAAACCCTGTGGCGACTGAGCCCGCTCGAGCATCGCGATTCCGATGTTGAGACGTGGAGGATCCCCAGATCAGATGTCGAGTTCGTCGAACTGGACTATAATCCTCCCAACGCTCCTAAAAGATGGGGTGATTCGCTAAGCACACGGCTCTGGAATAGAAAAGGTAGCGGGTCCTTGAAACCCGGGTGAATGTGTGTTTGTATCCTCTGTACCCTGTGACCCCACCGATAACTAGTGGGTATATTTTATTTACGCGCGTTACGATAGCTTTGCGAATTTAGCTTTGTGCGTGTGGCCCGCGTAGATACATTTCTGTGGCGAGTAATAGTTATATTTATTTACAGATGTTAAACTAAACGAGCAGGAGGCTGCAGCTTGAAAAAGAAAAACACACCCAAACGAAAACGCCGCGAGCACCTCCCACCGTTTAAATTCACCAATCTCTGAACTACACTCACGTCTCATACTTAAGCATATATGTCACGCAACTCTATAGTGTACTTATACACGCAGATAAAAATTTCGCGTAACTAGTAGATATATTTTATTACGTGTGTCAAGTTAGCTTTGTGAATGTGTTGTGCGCATTCAGGTTATGCTATATTTTATTACAGCTGCTAAAGTATCGCCCGTGAGGTTGCAGTTTGAGGGAGAAAACAGCCCCATACGGCGGGCCCCCAGCAGCGAGATGTCTGTTAATCAGCATTCCCTCTGTAGATCAGCACCCGGGGGGTTCTTGTAAGTATATATATGTCAGGCCGCTCTATAGTGTACTATACAAACAATCATGCATCGGTTTCACAGATAATCGGTGCTATAAGCTTACAAATATCGCGTTAAATCAGAGCCAAGTGGCTCATGTAGCCTTCCTAATCTCCCCCACTTAGCGGTTAACTACACCACTATCTTTTCTTTAGTTACGGAGGATCTCTCGCGATTTTGCAGCAGCGCAATTTATTGATTTAGAACAGAACGGAGGTGAGAACGGAGCCTCTTTTCCACGGGTTGTCGCAGATCGTGAAGAAAACGACGCGCCAACCGAGCACCCCGGGAATGCGAGAGTATCGGCTTAAAAACGCTGTTCAAGCAACAGAACGCAAATAGCAACGCGGAAGCCGCAGCTCCATTCAGCCGATCATTAGCACCAAAGAAACCACTGTAACACGCCGGCGGTAAGTAAGAACAAAGGAGAGGTCATCCCTTAACACCAACACCCTTATGGACGGTGAACACACCAAAAATTTTTCTTGACATGTCTGCACAGTACTGCAAATAAACTCTCGCAGAACAGACTAAAATCTTTCTGCGACAGTATGAAAACGATAAGGCATGTCCAACACCCGACTTATTGCAGAGCTTGCATTTTAAACAAAATTTGCAAATGAAGTTTTAAACAAAGATTTTCAACGTAAGTCAACTTCTTTGAAATAAACTGTCGCCAGCGTTGGTTATGAATTGAAAAATAATTAAAAATACACCATTACACCCAGGGATCGATACACTGCCCGCGCTTTTCACAACATGAGTCACTGAAATGCCAGCACCCGAGCAAACATTCGGTCATAGCAGGGAGCTCTTGATACACACATACGGAAATTCTCGCGGCCGCCTCGTAGGCAATAGGTTTGTGAAGTGGTGAAGTTTTGGGGTTGATAGTTTACCACGACTTTTACTGTTCTTTAGCAACGGTAAAATTTTCAAACAACATTAATAAACCACAAGCAGGACCTACGATTCTTACTTTATTGTTAAGGAGCTGATTTTTGAAAAAATGGTAAATGGAAAAGCCCGGGTGTCGTGTCTCGGTGTGACGAACCCATTTGTCTAATGGTTCTCACTAAATTACCACAGGGCGGGATTTTCAGTTTTCCACACTTTTTTAAAACCTGAGAAACAAACATGAGTTCCCATCCCATGTAAATATTATGGTCTAGAGTACATGGAAAGGAGCTTCTGGTAGACAGAATCAAAACATTTGCAGTGCCAAAATAGGCCGGGACACGCCAACATGCCCAATTTTTTTTAATGGTGATCAAAACAATATTATGGTCTAAGTACAGGCACAGGGTGCTTCTGCTATACTGATAGTCAGAAACATTTGTCGTGCCAAAATAGGCCGGGACACTCTCAACATCCTCAATTTTTTTTGTTGAATGGTGATCCAAACAATATTATGGTCTAGAGACATGGCACAGGGGCTCTGCTATACATGATATCAAAAACATTTGCAGTCCAAAATAGCCGGGACACTCTCAACATGCCTAATTTTTTTGTTGAATGGTGACAAAAACGAATATTTGGTCTAGATACATGGCCAGGGTGCTTCTGCTATCGATAGTCCGAAACACGAATATGTTAAAAATTTGTAGCCATTTTTTGTTTGAGAGTGGTCAAAACCGCTGCATAGGGGAGGCCGTGCCAAAAAGGTCTTTCTGGTACGACATGGGGGCAAAACACAGCTAGCTAAAAAAAGTTTGCACCCAATTTTTTGTTGAAAGCTGATCAAATCATTATTATGGGGGTATGGGAACGGGCCCGAGTGTTCGTATGGCATGACGCCCGAAACACAGGGTTTTTAAAATTTGTCCCCGGATTTTGTTGAAGCTACCAGTATCGTTTCATAGGAGGGGTAGTACCAAAATAGCCGGCCACGTCTCAACATGCCTTCTTTTATACTATGGGCTTAGCGCTTTTAAAAAAAGGCTTTCGCTGCAAAAACGCTACGACCCGGTTCATTTGGTCATGGTTTTAGCCATACGGGAACGTTAACATTCAAAAGCCTTGAGAGGGTTTGGGGAAGCAACTCGCTCAAATTTTCTAGATGCTGTGCGCGTGTTAACGCCAGCACAAGTTTTTGAATTTCAGTTTGTTTTTTTCCACGGCTGCCCCGGGGCCGGACTTGTCCAGGGATGCCAGACAGCCCGGGCTT
>JARQOD010000007.1:148338287-148425878 GCA_033576555.1 Oophaga sylvatica
TTGCTCTGGCCTGCTGTGTCTCCTGTTTCTGTGTCTGCAAACTGTGTGACTATTTCTGCCAACTTGTATGAAGTAATACAGGACTTTTCTATATCAAACCTGTGTCTCATGTATGTTCATCGCACCCAAGCACAAGACGCTATATGAACTGTACTACATACATTACAGCTCATCAATCACTCTCCAATACAGATTCAGGATCTTCTTCTCTGTTACCATAAGTCCATGCAAACGTGGGTCTTTCAAGAGCAGGGTTCAGAGTCCACAAGTGCTTCAGAGTTCCTCAGTAGGAATAGCTGGAGTACAAGGTCCAAGGCTTACAGGAGTCAAGTCACAGGTTCACTGCAGGCTAGATTCTAAAGCACTGATTGCTCAGCTGTGGCTGCTTAAGAAGCAAAGGAGAGAATCAGGGCGGGAACATGCAAGCTGGAAACTCCATTTTGACTGAGGGCAAGATAGCTGCAGCAAGACAGAAAGTAAAATGGCTGACGAACAAACTGAGTTTCAGGAATATATACATAGAACCTTACATTACTCCCCCCTTAAGGACAACCTCCGGATGACCTCAGACCAGGCTTGTGTGGGTACCTCTGATGAAACTGACGGAGCAAGCGAGGAGCATTAACGTTATTGACCGGTTCCCATGAGTTGTCCTGCCATTTAATCAGATATTGTAACTGATTTCTATACAACCTGGAATCTAAAATCCTTTCCACCACAAATTCTTCCTGACCATCGACTAGCACTGGGTCAGGGCAAGGAGAGGAACGTCCAGGAAACGTATTGGGTGTCGCAGCCTTTAGTAGGGATACATGAAAGACAGGGTGGATTCTCATAGTTCTGGGCAGTTGAAGACGACAAGCAACGGCACTTATAATTTTACTGATTTTATAGGGTCCAATGTACTTATGTCCCAACTTAGACGATGGAATCCTTAACTTAAGATTTCTGGTTGACAGCCAGACCAAGTCTCCTACCTTGAAAGCTGGTGCAGGTTTACGAAATTTATCTGCTGCTTTCTTGTACCTTTCTTGAGCCGATTCCAGATTTTCCTTTAGAAGATCCATATTCTTCTGTAAAGACGTGATTCTTTCAGCCACTGCTGGTAAAGGCGTTTCTATGGGAAATCGTGGTAGAATGTTAGGATGATAACCTAGATTAGAGTAAAAAGGAGACTGTTTAGTGGAGGCACTCTGAGAGTTGTTATACGAAAACTCAGCTAATGGAAGTAGATCCACCCAATCATCCTGTAGGTGGCAGATAAAGCAGCGGAGATACTGCTCCAGGGTTTGATTGGTTCGTTCGGTCTGTCCATTAGTCTGGGGATGAAAAGCAGAAGAAAGGTTTACTTTAATGTCCAATGCTGCACAGAAATTTTGCCAAAACCTAGAAGTGAATTGCACCCCTCGATCCGAAATAACCTCATCCGGTACTCCATGTAAGCGAAACACATCTTTAATCATCAAATCTGATGTCTGTTTTGCAGTGGGTAAGCCGACACAAGGGATAAAATGAGCTGCCTTTGTTAGACGGTCAACCACCACTAGAATGGTGTTCTTCCCCTGAGAGGTTGGTAACTCCACAATGAAGTCCATAGAAATGGATCCCCACGGGCGGGACGGGGTGGGAAGAGGCTGTAACAGACCAGGTGGTGAGGAGCAAGGTGTTTTGCATCTTGCACAGACCTCACATGAAGTGACATAATTCAAAACATCCTTCCTGCAAGTGGGCCACCAAAAGAAACGAGAAAGAAATTCCTGTGTCTTTAGAATTCCTCTATGCCCAGCTATCTTGGAATCGTGAATGAGTTGCAATACTCTTAATCTGACTGTTTCAGGAATATACAGACGTTGTCCCTGAATCCACACACCATTCTTAAAGACAAGACTTACGTCCCTTGGGGGTTGTGCCAAAAAGGAATCCGCATGGTATGCTTCCTTGATGTCCTTAAGTAGGTCTTGATTATGAATTACTCCTAGGAATCTAGAGTCAGGAAGAATAGTCTTAGGAGGAGTAATTGGACGTGTCTCTGCTGAGTAAATCCTAGAGAGTGCATCAGCCTTTCCATTGCGCGATCCTGGTCTATAAGAGATGATAAAATTAAATTGGTTTAAAAAAGATTCCAGCGAGCCTGGCGAGGAGTCAGGCACTTAGCCGACCTGATAAACTCAAGGTTACGATGGTCTGTCAGGACGACTATTTGCTGTGCAGCTCCCTGAAGAAGGTGTCTCCATTCTTTGAAGGCGGCAATAATGGCCAACAACTCTCTATTGCCCACATCGTAGTTCCTCTCAGCCGAAGACAACTGCTGGGAAAAGAAGGCACAGGGATGCAAGACATTCTTCTCACCTGTTCTCTGAGAGAGTATAGCTCCAACGGCACAGTCTGAAGCATCCACCTCTATTATGAAGGCAAGCTCGGGGTTGGGATGTACTAGGATAGGTGCAGTGGTAAATTTATCTTTTAGACGGGAAAATGCTTCCTGGGGTTGGGGAGTCCAGGAAAACCTAGACTCTTTCCGGTAAGTTGAGTGATAGGTGACACTACCTCAGAGAAATTTCTAATGAAACGTCTATAGAAGTTGGCAAACCCGATGAAGCGCTGTACCTCCTTCACATTTCTAGGACTTGGCCAATCCTTGATGGCTTGGGTTTTGCTTCCATCCATACTAATTCCTTGTGTAGACAGTACATACCCCAGAAATTGAATTTCGGTCCTATGGAATTCACACTTTTCAAGTTTGATGTAAAGATGATTTTGTCTTAGACGTTCCAAGACCATTCTCACATGTCCATGATGTTCCTCTGTGGAGTTAGAAAAAATTAGAATATCATCCAAATAAATTACCACGAATGTATCTAGGAGATCCCTGAAGATGTCATTCACCAAGTGTTGGAAAGTGGCTGGGGCGGTACTCAGACCAAAAGGCATAACTAGATATTCAAAGTGTCCATAGCGTGACCTGAATGCAGTCTTCCATTCATCCCCAGGTCTAATACGGACTAAGTTATAGGCCCCACGAAGATCTAGTTTAGAAAAAATTTTGGCATGTCGCACTCTCTCCAATAACTCAGGGATTAAAGGCAATGGATAACGGTTTCTAATAGTAACCTTATTGAGTTCCCTATAGTCTACGCATGGTCTCAGAGATCCATCTTTCTTCTTTACAAAGAAGATGGGTGCACCTGCAGGAGATGAAGAGGGGCGTATGAAGCCCTTGGCTAGATTTTCATCTATGTAATCCTTTAAAGCCTTTAGCTCGGGCCCCGCCAGGGGTAGATCTTACCAAAAGGTATCTCTGCTCCAGGCAATAATTCAATTGGACAATCATATGGACGGTGAGGAGGAAGCTGGTCAGCGTTCTTCTTGTCACATAAATCCACATAGTCCTGGTATACAGCTGGTAGTTCAGGGACTGACATGATTCCTTTAGGAACAGAGCAAGCTGAAACTTTTGGACTCATCTGTTTCTCTGGAAAGTGTAATTCCTTGGTCTCCCAGTTAATGGTAGGATTCTGAGCCTGCAGCCATGGTAGCCCTAGAATAATGGGAAAGTGGGGAGAAGAGATAAGCATAAAGGACAGTTTCTCTTGTTGATCTTTACCCATAAGAACTGTCACGCGGTCTAATGATATGTGTACGATGTCAGTAAACTATTCTTAAAAGAACATAACTCTATACAACATATAGATTAGCAACATCAGCATGTAAATAAAGAATAGATTTACCTGACACGATATCCGTTGAACTCAGGGTTAATCTTGAGGACTTGATACACTGTCACAGGAAAGAGGAGGACCGGGGGTCTAACCTGACCCTAAACTGGGGTCCTAACTAATCCCTCACCTTGGAGGTACTGATAATGGTTCAGAGGTCCAAGTCTCCAGCCTAACCTAGTCTCCTATCAGACCCTGAACCCTGTAATTAGTCCTAAGAAGGATCCTGACTACCACCAAAGGGATATGGGCTGATCTCTGCTAAATACACAGATTAGACATATAAGACAGACTGGAGAAAACACAGACTTGCATACACACTCAAACACAGAAGGAACATAAATGATCTGGGATATTAAACTCTAAGCAAGGTGAGCTTAAAACAACTAAGGAGCTCTTTAACTTAAGTCTATACAGATACAATCCTATCTGTGGTCTGCATGAAGAATTTCACTGGCAACTCCCAACACAGACAACCAGAGATTTAAAGGAAACCAATCAACAAATAATTAATTGCAGCCGGGAGAAACTGCACCCAGTCCCAGAACTGAGCACAGACAGAATTAACTCCCTAGCTGCCAAACACAAAGAAACAGCAACTCAGCTGTGAGAAGTCAGAACGTGCAACCGCGACGATCTTCGTGGCGATGCACACATGACAGTACCCCCCCTTCTACGAGGGGCCTCTGGACCCTCAGGGCCATGTTTGCCCGGGTGAGTTCTGTGGAAGGTCCGCACCAAACGATCTGCGTTAATGTCAGACGCAGGAACCCACGTCCTCTCCTCTGGACAATACCCCTTCCAATGCACCAAGTACTGAAGGGACCGGCGATTCAGACGTGAGTCAATGATCTTTGACACTTGAAACTCCAAGTTACCATTGACCACCACTGGAGGAGGAGGTAGAGGTGATGGTATGACTGGTGCCACGTACCTCTTAAGTAATGACTTGTGGAACACATTGTGGATTTTAAACGTAGGAGGGAGGTCCAGACGAAATGCCACCGGATTAATTATGGAACTGATCCTGTACGGCCCGATGAATCTGGGGCCCAGCTTCCAGGAGGGAACTTTAAGTTTTATATTCCTGGTAGACAACCATACCAGATCGTTCACATTAAGATCTGGACCAGAAACTCTCCTCCTATCAGCCATACGTTTATAACGGTTCCCCATAGCACTCAGATTATTCAATACACCTCTCCACACTGAAGCAAGTGACGACGAGAAACGCTCCTCCTCAGGAACCCCAGAAGGGCCCCCCCCATTGAATGTACAAAACTGGGGATGAAAACCATATGCCCCAAAAAACGGGGACTTACCAGTGGACTCGCTCCGCCTGTTGTTAAGAGCGAACTCTGCCAGAGGCAAGAAAGAAGACCAGTCCTCCTGGTTCTCTGAGACAAAACACCGAAGATAAGTCTCTAGGCTTTGATTCAGACGCTCTGTCTGACCATTGGTCTGCGGATGAAAAGCCGAGGAAAATGACAATTGCATCCCCCGACGTAAACAAAATGCCCTCCAAAACTTGGACACAAACTGAGACCCCCTATCTGACACCACATCAGAAGGCAACCCATGAAGTCTCACAATCTCCCCAATGAACACCTGCGCCAGAGTTTTAGCATTAGGGAGGGCAGGAAGAGCAATGAAATGTGCCATCTTACTGAACCTGTCAACAACCACCAGTATTACAGTATTCCCTGACGACGGAGGAAGGTCCGTAATGAAGTCCATAGATAAATGAGTCCATGGACGCTCCGGAAGTTTCAAGGGTAAAAGGGTCCCAGACGGACGGGTATGAGGGGTCTTAGAGCGAGCACAAACCCCACAGGACGCGACAAAAGTTAAAACATCTTTATTAACGTTAGGCCACCAAAACCGGCGAGAAAGGAGATCTAAAGTAGCCTTACTCCCTGGATGTCCTGCTAAAGCAGAATTATGATGTGCCTCAATAACCTTTTGTCTCAACTGATTTGGGACAAACTGTCTCCCTGGAGGTCCTGCAGGGGCGTCCCCCTGAGCCTCTAACACCTCCTCCTCAAGCTCAGAACATACAGCCGACACTACCACCCCCTCCTGAAGGATAGGAATCGGGTCATCCATTTTCCCGGCCCCTGGGAAACTGCGAGACAAGGCATCCGCCTTTACATTCTTAGATCCAGGGCGATAAGTGACAACAAAATTAAACCTGGTAAAAAACAACGACCATCGAGCTTGTCTGGAATTCAGACGCTTAGCAGATTCCAAATACAGCAGGTTCTTGTGATCAGTAATGACGGTGACCGGGTGGACTGCCCCCTCCAAAAAGTGACGCCATTCTTCAAAAGCCAACTTAATGGCCAAAAGTTCCCTATTGCCGATATCATAATTCCTTTCGGCGGACGACAATTTTTTAGAAAAGAAAGCGCACGGATGCCATTTACCAGGGGACGGACCCTGGGACAATATTGCACCCACCCCTACGTCAGACGCGTCCACCTCCACAACGAACGGCTGTGATGCATCTGGTTGGATGAGAACGGGTGCCGAAGCAAAACATTTTTTCAAAGAGGAAAAAGCTTGGCAAGCTTTGTCCGACCATTTAGAAAAATCCGTCCCTTTTCTTGTCATGTCAGTGAGAGGTTTGACAACAGATGAGAAATTACAAATAAATTTCCGGTAGTAGTTAGCAAACCCCAGAAAACGCTGCAGAGCCTTAAGATCCTCTGGCTGATCCCATTCAAGCACTGCTCTCACCTTTTCAGGGTCCATACGGAAACCGGAGGCTGACACCAAAAAACCCAAAAACTGAAGTTCCTGTACGGCGAATACACACTTTTCCAGTTTGGCGTATAGTTTGTTGTCTCGCAAGATCTGCAACACCTGTCTCACATGCTCCTGGTGAGACACAAGATCTGGTGAGTAAATTAAAATGTCATCCAAATATACGACCACAAACAGCCCCACCAGATGACGAAAAATGTCATTAACAAAATGTTGGAATACTGCTGGTGCAGTAGTCAGACCAAAAGGCATGACAAGGTTCTCATAATGTCCCTCCGGTGTGTTAAACGCCGTTTTCCACTCATCCCCCTCTTTTATCCTAATCAGATTATACGCCCCCCTGAGATCCAATTTAGAGAACCATTTGGCGCCAACAATTTGATTGAAGAGATCAGGAATCAGAGGGAGTGGATACGGATCTCGAACAGTAATCCGATTAAGTTCGCGGAAATCCAAGCAAGGGCGTAGGCCTCCATCTTTTTTCTTCACAAAGAAGAACCCCGCGGCCACTGGGAAGATGAAGGTCTAATATGCCCTTTGGCCAGACTTTCAGAAATATAATCTTTCATAGCCTGCCTCTCAGGACCAGAAAGGTTATATAACCTAGCTTTAGGTAACTTAGCATCAGGAAGTAAATTAATAGAGCAGTCATACACGCGATGAGGAGGCAACTCCTGACACCCCTCCTCAGAGAACACATCCCCAAAGTCCTCCAAAAAAGGAGGCAAAGTACTAGGCACGACCGCACTGATGACTGTGTTCATGCAGTTACTTTTGCAAAACTCCCCCCATTGGCTTATATCTCTGGACTGCCAATTAATCACAGGGTTATGTTTAACCAACCAAGGAAGTCCCAACACAATAGGAGTAGGTAGACCCTCCAACACATAACAAGATAATAGTTCCCTATGTATTGCCCCTACCCGAAGGTCAATGTTATGAACCTCATGAACAAAGCTACCTTGGCCGAGAGGCCTGGCGTCAATGGAGAATATAGGGATCGGTTTGACCAATACACTCAGATGCATACCTTGAGCCTGAGCAAACTGAGCGTCAACCAGATTAGCCCCGGACCCACTATCAAGAAGAACAGAAAATCTCTCCACTCTCGTACCAACCACCACCTCCACTGGTACAAGGAACTGAGAAGAACTAGCGGATGAAATACATACTCCCAGGTTGTCGTCCACCACACAACCTGGGATTAACAGTTTTCCGGCGACTTTTTGCTCAACAAGGCACGGGATGGACATCCCCCAACAAAATGTCCCTCTTTCCCGCAGAAGAAACACCTTCTAGTCCTGCGGCGTACCGCCAATCCCCTCCTACGAAATGATGTCCCTCCCAACTGCATAGGCTCCTCCGAACAGACAAGGGGAACCTCAACATAAGGGACTTTAGTAGTAGGTGGAGTAACAACAGGGGCGGAGTTACCTCGCACCTCTCCCGGAGCCGTCTATCAGTACGGATAGCTAGGGCCATAGCAGCCTCCAGTGATGGAGGAGAATCATACTGAGCTAAAACGTCCTTTAATTTGTCAGAAAGCCCATGACAAAACTGGCTCCTAAGAGCTGGGTCATTCCACTGAGTATCTGTGGCCCATCTACGGAACTCAGAAGCAAATTCCTCTGCCGGACGATCTCCCTGCTGTATCTTACGTAATTTTGTCTCAGCAAGAGAGACCCGATCTGGGTCATCATATACCAATCCCAGAGCAGTAAAAAATCGATCTACTGACTGTAGAGCCGGGGATCCCGGAGGAAGGGAGAATGCCCAGGATTGAGGGTCCCCTTGTAGGAGCGAGATAACAATTCCCACTCTCTGCTCTTCACTCCCTGATGATCGAGGCCGAAGCCGAAAATACAATTTACATGCTTCTCTGAAGGTAAAAAATTTGTCTCGCCCACCAGTGAACCTGTCCGGGAGAGCTACTTTAGGTTCAAATCTGGTTTGCTCCGAGGGAGACAAAACTTTGGACTTAATGTCCGTCAGCTCCATGGATAATCCCTGCAACTGCAGAGTCAGCTGGGCTACTGGATCCATGGCAACTGGGAATAATTTTATGGGCCAGTGAAAATGTCACGCGGTCTAATGATATGTGTACGATGTCAGTAAACTATTCTTAAAAGAACATAACTCTATACAACATATAGATTAGCAACATCAGCATGTAAATAAAGAATAGATTTACCTGACACGATATCCGTTGAACTCAGGGTTAATCTTGAGGACTTGATACACTGTCACAGGAAAGAGGAGGACCGGGGTCTAACCTGACCCTAAACTGGGGTCCTAACTAATCCCTCACCTTGGAGGTACTGATAATGGTTCAGAGGTCCAAGTCTCCAGCCTAACCTAGTCTCCTATCAGACCCTGAACCCTGTAATCAGTCCTAAGAAGGATCCTGACTACCACCAAAGGGATATGGGCTGATCTCTGCTAAATACACAGATTAGACATATAAGACAGACTGGAGAAAACACAGACTTGCATACACACTCAAACACAGAAGGAACATAAATGATCTGGGATATTAAACTCTAAGCAAGGTGAGCTTAAAACAACTAAGGAGCTCTTTAACTTAAGTCTATACAGATACAATCCTATCTGTGGTCTGCATGAAGAATTTCACTGGCAACTCCCAACACAGACAACCAGAGATTTAAAGGAAACCAATCAACAAATAATTAATTGCAGCCGGGAGAAACTGCACCCAGTCCCAGAACTGAGCACAGACAGAATTAACTCCCTAGCTGCCAAACACAAAGAAACAGCAACTCAGCTGTGAGAAGTCAGAACGTGCAACCGCGACGATCTTCGTGGCGATGCACACATGACAAGAACCCTCAAAGGCTCTGTTTCCTGATCCACTGGTCCAGAGGTCAGCAGGGAGCCATCCACAGTTTCCATCTGTACTGGAGTAGCCTTCTTCACTGAACGTATTCCCTGTTTCAGAGCAAAGGAGACATCCATAAAATTTCCACTTGCCCCTGAGTCGATCATAGCAGAGCTAGACACCCAAGCTGAGTCAACCCAGAGTTTGATGGAAAGAAAGCAATGAGAATTGTTTTTCTTACAACTCAGCTGGGACACCGCTCAGGAAACTTGAAAAATGGCAGCGTTTACACAGTCAACGTCCTCAGAGGTAACGGAGTTTAAGTCCGAGAAATCAAGATCTGTTGCTGCAGATCTCTCTGGAGCCTGAGGCTCGGACCTGACAGATCCCCTCTCGCAACACTCACAATGAATGAGTGCTGCAGTAGTCTTACGAGAACGGCTGGGGCAGTTTATAATGAAGTGCCCTGACTTACCACAATAGAAACATAGATTCTCCTTAAAACGATGTTCCTTGCGTGCATCACTAACCCGTCGTTGTAAAGAGTCTACCTGCATGGGTTCAGGTTCAGGTTCCCGTGTAATCCTACTCAAAGGTTCCTTAGCTGGAGAGGAAGGTAGGAAAAGGTTAGTACGATTGCTTTCGAACCATCTCTCTTGCCTGCGTTCAGTCAGACGAGTATCAATACGGATGCAGTAGTTAATAAAGTCACCTAACGCAGTGGGAGGGTCGGCACGAGCAAGTTCATCCTTAATCAGTGGAGATAACCCCTTTCGAAAAATAGATTTTTTGGCGGAACTGTCCCAGGTGGTATCAAGGGCCCATCTCCTGAAATCCAAGGCATATTCAGCTACCGAGTGCTTACCTTGGCGCAAAGCTAACATGGCTGCTTCAGCTGTTGCACCTCGATTGGGGTCATCAAACACCTGCCCCATGGCTGAAATAAAATCATCAAGGTGATTCAAACAATCATCCTCAGTCTCAATCAGAGGGTTTGCCCACATTAAAGCCTTGTTGGTAAGCAACATAATTATAGTAAGCACCTTAGATCGTTCAGTGGGAAATTGTGAAGCATGTGCAGAAAAAAAAGATTGCATTGATTAATAAATCCCCTGAATTTCTCACGTTCACCGCCAAAACGAAAAGGGGCAACTTGGGAATCCCAGCACTCGGGGCTACGGCAGGAGCCTGGACTCGCCCCTCTAGAACCTCAATCCTGGCTCGCAAATCCTGGGTAGTCTGTCCAACCACTTGCAAATTCTGATTATTGAGGTCCTGTAGATTTGTAAAACGGGTCTTTATATTCTGCAAATCTGCAAGGATATTATCAGTCACTCCGCAAAGTTCCTTTATGCGGGCCTCCATTTTCCAGATCTTTTAAGACAGGATTACTGGAAGAAGAGGAGAGAAAAAAAAAAACAATAGTGTTCACCTGTGGCAACACTGCAGAGAGAGAAAAAAAAATTAAGGGAACTGCTCACCTGGAATGGTTGTGAGAA
Organism: Oophaga sylvatica; assembly: GCA_033576555.1. NCBI lineage: Eukaryota > Metazoa > Chordata > Amphibia > Anura > Dendrobatidae > Oophaga > Oophaga sylvatica. The sequence goes on from JARQOD010000007.1 coordinate 148,349,105, forward strand.
GTCACAACCACTATCATCACAGAAAGTTTCAACCAGACATCTGATATCCAGAGTTACAGCAGACAAAAAAGAGAAAAGAAAGGAAAAAAAAAAAACAATAGTGTTTACCTGTGGTAACACTGCAAAAAGAAAAAACTTAAGGGAATTGCTCACCTGGAATGGTTGTGAGAAGTCACAACCACTGTCATCACAGAAAGTACAACCGGACGTCTGATATCCACAGTACAGCAGACACAGCCTTCCAGACCCAGCAGACACTAACGTTTTGGCTTCAGAATCTTGTAATGTATGTAGTACAGTTCATATAGCGTCTTGTGCTTGGGTGCGATGAAAACACAGGAGTCACAGGTTTGATATAGAAAAGTCCTGTATTACTTCATACAAGTTGGCAGAAATAGTCACACAGTTTGCAGACACAGAAACAGGAGACACAGCAGGCCAGAGTAATCCAAGCTCATCAATCACTCTCCAATACAGATTCAGGATCTTCTTCTCTGTTACCATAAGTCCATGCAAACGTGGGTCTTTCAAAGAGCAGGGTTCAGAGTCCACAAGTGCTTCAGAGTTCCTCAGTAGGAATAGCTGGAGTACAAGGTCCAAGGCTTACAGGAGTCAAGTCACAGGTTCACTGCAGGCTAGATTCTGAAGCACTGATTGCTCAGCTGTGGCTGCTTAAGAAGCGAAGGAGAGAATCAGGGCGGGAACATGCAAGCTGGAAACTCCATTTTGACTGAGGGCAAGATAGCTGCAGCAAGACAGAAAGTAAAATGGCTGACGAACAAACTGAGTTTCAGGAATATATACATAGAACCTTACACCAAGACAACTGAGCGTGCAAAACATCTTCCCCGCTTAGGGCAGACTGAAATAGCATGAGAGGCATCACCACAGTAGAAACATAACCCATTGCGTTTTCGAAACTCATGATGCTGTGCCCCAGAAGCCACTCTATCACACTGCATGGGTTCAGAAGCTGGCTCACAAGGCAACACCATTCCACGCATACCTCTACGCTCACGCAAACATCTGTCAATTTGAATCGCTAATGACATAGAATCATTGAGACCAGAGGGAGCAGGGAAACCCACCATAACATCTTTTACATTCTCTGACAGACCCTTCCGAAAAAGGGCTGCCAAAGCATCATCATTCCATTTGGTCAGGACTGCCCACTTACGAAATTTCTGACAGTATAACTCAGCATCCTCAAGCCCCTGATTTAATGCCAACAAGGTTTTTTCAGCTTGATCAGTGACATTAGTTACACATGTACACATAACCCCCAGCCAGAAAAAATGCATCGACATACACAAAACAGGGTTTTATAGGAACAAAAACAACTTAAGGTTATTTTTGAAATTCAGAAATTTAGCTCGATCCCCCAAAAATAAATCTGGCATGGGGATCCTAGGTTCCACAACCGACAGCCTAGCAAGATAGATAGTAATACTCCGAACCTCAGTGGCAAGCTGATCCACACGGCCAGACAACTGTGCAAGCTCCATTGAGAGAAAAAAAAAATCCTCCTCAGCATTCAGAGAAACAGAGGGAAAAAAAAAAAAAAATCTCTGACAACTTTGACAATCCCTTTTTTCTTCCACACTATTTTTCCCTTCTGTGAGTACCATATAATTTTCAGTTTGGGCCGGTGATACTGTTATGTTTTGGTAGCTGAGGAGAGCAGGCAAAAACGACAATACACCAGAGAGGTTGGAATTTACTGGATTGCAGTACCCTGACTAACCACCACAACTAAAGGCAGCCGTGGAGCGTACCTACGTTGGTCCTAGACGCCTCGTCACAGCCTGAGAAGCTAACTACACCTAAAGATAGAAAGAGGAAAGCTATCTGACCCGGAGCAGATCCCCAAAGAACATAGGAAGCCCCCAAACATGTAATGGCGGTTAGACAAGTGGAAATACAGACACAGACAGAAAATGGTATGAGCAAACGTTGGGGCCCAATCTACCTGGACAGAAAAGGATAGGAAGGACACTTACTGCAATCCCAAAAAACCCTAAAAAAATACCAACACACTAATTGCAAAAACACCTGAGATCACACGACCTCTACCACCTAAATTAGTTCTCTGGTGTAACAAAACAAAGCCGCAGCCACTGAAAAAACTGGAAAAGGCAAATGAACAAATAACAGAGGCACAGATAAACTGAGAGGAGCACAAGCCCCCGGAGGGGACCTGGCTGACCTCCACAAGAGTGCAGGAAACAATGCAAAAGGCAAGCACAAAAATACAAGCAGAAAAAAACTTATCTGTTAGCAGAAGATGCAGGCAAAACACAGCAAGCCTCCAAGTGAACCAGGAACCAAAGTTGAGACAAGAACAATTGATCACCGGCAACCCTGATGGGAGGGAACCTCCCTTATATAAGACCAGTCAGTAACTTCTGATCGCCAATCTTCACAATCTTCATTGAATGGTTCAGTACTGTTTGTAACCACCAGAGGGAGCTCCCGCTCAGAATTCATTTCTAACACATTCACAACAGTGGTGCATCTGCTGGTAGTGCCAAAAGCACAATAGCACCTAAGGCAGGAGGTGTTGAGCCTGCCTCATCGTCTGGCACCAGAAGGCCTGGAAGGCTCCCTTTTCTGGGAGTAGGTAAACTGCTTTTAAAGCGGGAGCATCAGGAACAGGTTTTGTCTTACATTGCCAAAACATCCTCCAGCTCTATCTCCTCCTCTTCTGAAGTTTCAAAAGCTCCAAGCACTGAGTCGTCAGTGCAGGCTTCTGGTCAGGAACAACCCCTTTCCTTGTGTCCTTCAACCCCACCAAAAGTGAAGGATGCGGCAGTCCACACTTCAGATTACTCCATGGAGCTCTTTTCACATACGATGCCTGGGTTATCAAGTCAAATCCTGAATTCTCCAGTCCAAGATGAATCTGACGTGGAGTGCACTGATTCACAACCACTGCTATCTGATTCTGCTGGTACATTCATCCAGAGCACTGCATTGCCCTCGCAGTCTACTGAGCCAGAATCTGACCCTGATGAAACTCAGGTGCCCCTTCCCGCATACGATTCCACCTTATATGGTGACACAGAGGAAGGTGCAGATAAAATTGAAGAGGAGGTGATGGATGACCAAGTTGTTGGTTGACACGGATTGGCATCCATTGGGGGAAGAGTGTACCACTGGCAATAGCTCAGAAGAGGAGGAGGATCCGCGGCAGGCATCGACATCACAGCTGCGGTTATCTGGCAGGCCCATAGCAGTCCAAAAACATGTTAAAAAAAGAAAAAGAGTTGCAGGACAGCTTGGCCACACGATCAAATTAGCACAGCGTGCAAGCCCTGAAATTTTATCCCATAGTAGGAAGAGTGCAGTGTGGCACTTTTTTGACCAAAATCCTATTGATGAGGCAAAGGTTATCTGTAAGGAGTGCAGAAGGACCTTTAGCCGAGGGAAAAATCTCCGAAAATTGAATACCAGTTGCATTCTTAGACATTTAAACACCATGCACTTGCAAGCGTGGACAGACTACAAAATCTCACTAAATTTGAACACCTACATTGCCAAACTGATCTCATTAGAGATGATGCCCTTCCGTTTGGTTGAAAGCGCAGCGTTCCGAGAGCTCATGGCCTACGCTGTACCACGCTATGACCTACCCAGTCGGCACTTCTTTTCTAGCAAAGCCATCCCTGCCCTCCACCTGCACGTGAAAGACCGCATTGTCCATGCACTCAAACAATCAGTGAGTGGAAAGGTGCACCTCACAACTAGTGTTGACAACAGATGCATGGGCCAGTAGGCATGGCCAAGGCCGTTACGTGTCCATCACTGCGCACTGGGTTAATGTGGTGGATGCAGGGTCCACAGGGGACAGTGCTGCCTAGCCCACAGTATAGGCAACAGTTGGCTGTAGGCGTTCGACCCTCCTCCTCTTCCTCCTCCTCCAGAAGCAAAAGCTCGTAGACAGAGCGCAGTCGCACGAGCACTCCATCCGCAGCTGCCAGTGTTGCTCATGAGGGGATCCCACTATCGACCAGCTAGTGGTAAGCGTCAGCAGGCTGTTTGAAAGATGATGTCTTTGGGCGACAACAGACACACCACGGAGGTACTTGCCGACTACTTGCAGTGAGAAACTGAGTCATGGCTGGGCAGTCTACATCTTGAGCCAGGCAAGGTAGTCAGTGATAACAGCCGTAATTTTGTGGCAGCCATAGCCCTGGCAAAACTCAGACACGGACCTTGCCTGGCTCACACCTTGAACCTGGTGGTGTAGTGTTTCATAAATAATTATCTGGAGTTACCAACCCTGCTCCATAAGGTGCGAAGACTGTGCTCGCACATCCGTCACTCACCCCTAGACTCCAGTCGTATGCAAAGACTGCAGCGATCACTCCACCTCCCCAAGCACCGCCTAATCATAGACGTTGCAACAAGGTGGAACGCTACAATGCACATGGTTGAGAGGCTGTGCGAACAGAGGCAGGCTGTAATGCATTTGTGGGAGGATCCACAGGAAGGCAGTTTGAGGGCGGTCATGGAGTTGTCGGATGTGCAGTGGTCAAAGCTGAAACACCTCTGTAAAGTCCTTCAGTGTTTTGAGGAATGCACACGGCTGGTAAGCGCAGACGACGCCATCATAAGCATGAGCATCCCACTTATGCGTCTGCTCATGCAAACTTTGACGCACATTAAGGATCAGGCTTCTGCAGTGGAGGAGGATGGAAGCCTTCATGACAGTCAGGCATTGTCTGCTCAGAGAACTGTCCTGGACGAGGTGGTGGAAGAAGAGGAAGAGGAGGAGGATGAGGGTGATGATTATTTTGGGGAAGATGATGCTTCTCAGGGGCAAGAGAAAATGTTGGCTTGCCAAGGTCAGGTACAGGGTTTGTGCGTGAATGGAGGGATGTGGATTTGGCAGAAAGTGCTCCTCCACCCACCACTGGCAGTGCATCATTGACACCTGGAACATTGGCCCACATGTGTGATTATGTCTTGCGGATCCTAAAAAGGGACCCCCGCATTGCCAAAATTATGAAGGATGACGACTACTGGTTGGCCAGCATCCTCGATCCACGCTATAAAGGCAAATTACAGAACATCATACCACAGGAGAACTTAGAGCTAATATTGGCGAACAAACAAGCAACTCTGGTAAACCGTTTGTTAGAGGCATTCCCAGCACACAGCAGCGGTGCAGGTTCTACCACGAGCCGTACTGGGCCAAATAGAAGAGGTGTTTGTGGTGCACACAGCCGAAGTGGCGTTGGAGATTTGGGTTTCATGATCATGTTGTGGACTGTTAGGGTCTGCGGAACGCACCAAATATATGAGGTAGAGAGATGCGTTCGCAGCCCGGGGTCCACCGTGCAGGCGGAACCTGCTGCTAGTAAAATGGCGCAAGACGCGAACTCTGTTATCCCGCAGAGTCGCCAAAATAAACACCGCAATGCGCTGTGGCAATATGTGCGAACTCTGTTATTTCACAGAGCCACTAGAAGGAGTGCCGCAGCGCAATATGGCGATGTGTGCGAACTCACTGCACACAACTGAGTCGCAAAATAAACACGCTAGGGCGCTGTCTAGCGTTGAAAGCGAACCCTGTTACGTCACAGAGCCGCTGAGAAAAAGTTCTGTGTCCTGTCAGGCACCAAGGTACACAGTTAAGTGCTAAGCGAACATAGAACGTGATCATGCGCTAATGTCCTCGCGGGAGTCACCCGCAATCTATGGCGTCTGAACGCCAGGCCCTGAATACGGCAATCAAACTTCTCACCGGTTATGCCGATAATCTAGGGCATCTAGGACACCGACCCTGACCAGCTAGCATACCAAACTCCTCACCGATTAAGTCGGTATTCTAGTGGCTTATTTCAGCCGGGCCCTAACCAAACACACGCATGACCACACTGGCGCAAAGCATATAATGGTTGATACTAGCGCATGGCGGCTCAGCATTGCCACCCTTTTATAATAACAGCTACAGGACCTGCCAGAAACAAGGACCAATGAAACTTGTTCCAGAACACCAGTAGTCACAGGACCTTCCTGGCAGACCAATAGGAGCTGCTGAAGTACCTGAGCATGTGACCCCTGATCTCCAATGAGAGATCTCACCCTGGGCATGCTCAGAAGGGAAAAAACAAGGACTTTGTCCTAAAGACGTCTGCTCGCCGCTAACCAGTACTGGCCACAATAGCAGAGTCTGGAGGAGCAGCAGTAATCCTCTGCACACTGCCAGACTGGGCGAGACGCTGGGACCGACGTCTAAGCTGAGCAGAGTCCACTGCGGCCGGAGACTAATGGGAGACCGCAGCCGGAATGGCTCGAGATTCCCCTTGTGCAGAAGCGGGAACTCGACCCCTAACATTACCCCCCTCCTAGGGCCCCCCTTCTCTGGGCCTTGCTGCGTTCAAAAGCAGCGATGAGCTGCGGAGTGTGAACGTGCTCGGCAGGCTCCCAGGACCTATCCTCAGGCCCATAACCAATCCTCCAAATAAAATCTTTTGCCCCGTACCACCTTACACCCTACGATGGCGTTCACCTCATGGTCATCCGTAGATGAACCCGATGTCCCGGCAGATGACTCGGAAAACCGGGACATGAGCACGGGTTTCAAGAGGGATACGTGAAAGGTGTCGGAGATACCCAGGCGTGGTGGAAGAGCCAAACGGTATACCACAGGGTTAACCTGCTCGAGGATCTTGAAAGGACCCAGGTAGCGGGGTGCCAACTTAGTGGACTCAACTCGCAGCCTAATGTTACGGGCGGAGAGACACACCAAGTCCCCAGGAGCAAATGTTGGAGCGGGGCGCCGATGTGCGTCGGCGGAGGACCTCATCCTCTCCTTGGATGCCTGAATGGCATCCTGGGTACGGTCCCAAATGTCCCGTGCCTCCACAGCCCAGTCTGCCACCCTGGAGTCGGCGGAAGACACGGGCATGGGCACCGGAACCCGCGGATGCTGACCGTAGTTCAGGGGGAATGGAGTCTGTCCGGTGGAGTCAGCCACAGCATTGTTTAGTGCAAACTCAGCCCATGGTAGCAAGGATGCCCAGTCATCCTGCCTGGCTGAGACAAAATGTCGTAGATAGGTGACCAAGGTCTGGTTAGCCCTCTCTACCAACCCATTTGTCTCAGGATGGTTCGCTGAAGAGAGATTTAACTCAATACTGAGTAAACGACAAAGCTCTCTCCAGAACCGAGACGCAAACTGGGGACCTCGGTCACTGACAATTTTGTCCGGCATGCCGTGTAGACGGAAGATGTGCCTAAAGAACAACGCTGCCAGAGCCCGTGCAGAAGGTAACCGTGGTAGCGGCACCAGGTGCACCATTTTGGAGAAATGGTCGGTGATTACCCAAATGATGGTGCAACCCCGAGACTTGGGCAAGCCCACCACAAGTCCATCTCAACCATCTCCCAGGGCCTGTCTGCCTCCGGCAAAGGGTAAAGTAACCCAGCTGGCCATTGTCGTGGAGACTTATTCTTGGCGCAGGAGACACACGACCGAACATAGTTCCCAACATCACGGACCATATGCGGCCACCAGTATGTTCTCGCCAGCAATTCAGATGTCCTCTTTGCCCCAAAGTGTCCACCTACCCTGGACGAATGTGCCCAAGAGTACCTCCGGTCGCAAATTGGTAGGCACAAAAGTCTTGCCCGGGGGCACAGACTCTAGCAAAACCGGGGCCACTGTTCTCAGGCTCTCTGTGGGGACAATAAGCCGAGGCTCCTCCACCTCCTCAGAGGACACCACAGAGCGAGAGAGAGCGTCGGCACGAATGTTCTTCTCTCCCGAGAGGAAATGGAGTGTGAAATTAAACCGGGAGAAGAACAAGGACCATCTGGCCTGGCGAGAGTTAAGCCGCTGGGCTGTCTGCAGATACACCAAATTTTTGTGGTCGGTGAAGACTTGGAAGGGAAAACGGGCCCCCTCCAACAGATGTCTCCACTCAGAGAAGGCCAACTTCATGGCTAGCAACTCCCTATCCCCGATGGAATAATTCCTCTCCGCTGATGTGAAGGTCTTAGAGAAGAAGAAGCAAGGATGCTTCCGACCTTGAGCATCCTTTTGGAAGAGGACTGCTCCAGAACCAACGGATGAGGCATCCACCTCCAATAAAAATGGCTTATCAACATCGGGGCGATGTAGGATGGGAGCACTAGCAAAATGAGACTTAATAGAAGTGAAAGCCTTGGAGACCTCTTCCGACCACAATTTGGGATTTGCTCCCTTCTTGGTGAGGGCTACCAAGAGAGCTACCAAGGTAGAGAAATGGGGAATGAACTGGCGATAGTAATTATTGAACCCCATAAAGCGCTGCACCGCTTTAAGAGAGTGGGGTTCCTGCCATTCCATCACAGCCTGTAGTTTGGCCGGATCCATAGCCAATCCCTGGGTTGAGATGATATAACCAAGGAAAGGTAAAGACTCCAGCTCAAACATACATTTCTCTAACTTAGCATAAAGGGAATTAGCCCGTAAGAGGTCGAAGACTCTGCAGACATCTCTCTGGTGGGAGTCAATATCTGGAGAGAAGATGAGTATATCATCCAGATAGACTACGACCGAGGTGGAGAGCATATCCCGGAAGATGTCATTGACAAAGTCTTGGAAAACGGCTGGAGCATTACAAAACCCAAAGGGCATCACCAGATATTCGTAATGCCCATCCCTGGTATTAAAAGCCGTTTTCCATTCGTCCCCCTCACGGATGCGAATCAGGTTATAAGCACCGCAGAGTCTGGAGGAGCAGCAGTAATCCTCTGCACACTGCCAGACTGGGCGAGACGCTGGGACCGACGTCTAAGCTGAGCAGAGTCCACTGCGGCCGGAGACGAATGGGAGACCGCAGCCGGAATGGCTCGAGATTCCCCTTGTGCAGAAGCGGGAACTCGACCCCTAACAGTGGACTGATTTCTCGAGTACCGCTCACACGTCTGGTAATACTGAATCGATTGCGACAGGAGACAACAGTTGTCAACTATGGTTCAAAATTACCTCTCCTCCACTATCGATGTTCTCCCTCACAGTTCATTCCCCTTTGACTACTGGGCCTGTAAACTGGACACCTGCCTGAATTGGCACAATATGCCTTACAGGAGCTCGCTTGCCCTGCTGGTAGTGTGCTATCAGAAAGAGTCTTCAGTGCTGCTGGATCAATCCTGACAGAAAGAAGAACCCGGCTGTCAACCCAAAATGTAGGTGATCTCGCCTTCATTAAAATGAACCATGCCTGGGTTTCAAAGGATTTTGTACCACCTTCCCCTGATGACACATAGGTTGCCAGCAAAATGGCTCGCTTTGTCCTCCTCTTCCTCCGACTTCTCCAATTCCTCCATTTGCAGCTGCTGAACGTCCAGCCTACACCTCAACATATGCCAGTTTTTTCCACCTCCCTAACTGGCTGTACCCCCTCCAGGGCCGGGGTCAGCACCTGGCGCACTTGGGCAAGTGCTGGTGCCCTGAGCAGGTGGGGGGCCCACTCGCCGTCAGAGACACCGGCGTACTATGATTGGCCCTGTGCCAGTTCTCACCGCCCACAAGTGTGCCCCCCTGCTAGCTCCGGGCCCCAGCACTTGCAATACTTACCTCTCTCTGCTCCACCGCTGTGACATCTTCCACGTTTACTGACAGTGACATTCAGGTCAGAGAGCACGATGACATCACATCTGTGAGCCCTCTGCCTGAACAGTCACAGTGCAGAGAGCTGGAAGATGGCGACGCTGAGGAGTCCAGAGTAGAGCAGTGCCAGCAAGGAGAGGTATTTCATTTTTTTTTAATGGTTTGAGCAATATATGGTGAGCATTATACACTGGAGCATCATATATGGCGCCCATCATATACTAGAGCATCATATGGGGTTCATTATTTATGGGGCATCATATAGGGTATGGAGTATCATATGGAGCACATATTGGGCCTATTCTGTATGGAACATTATTTGGAGCCCATTCTGTATGGAGCAATATATGGGCCTCATTATTCTGTATAGAGCAATATATGGGGCTCATTATTCTGTATGGCGCACTATGTGGTGCCCATAATACTGTATGGAGGACTATAATGTCTGTTTTTTGAGCTATTGTAGAATTTAAAATAGATATCAGTCATGTAATGTAAGAAGTGAAGTATGTGGCATTGTACTATACCTATATTTCTCTGCCGTATCGGAGCATCATGAATTGTGGTATGTGTTAAAGGGGCCCACTGAGACTCTTTGGCCCGGGCCCACGAAAACCTGGAGCGAGCACTGCCCCCTCTACAAGTTTAGCCAAATAACCCCCAGTTTTCAATGCGTTACTATTATTATAAAGTTAATTAAGGTTGCCAAGCTTAAGTAATAAGAATTGATGTAGTTGGCATTCAAATGGGCACTGTAGGTGTGTTTACTGTCCTCCACTCCCTGCCGACTTTTATTCCCCATTGACTTGCATTGGGGTCGGATTTTCAACTCCGACCCGACCATTTCCGTTAGTCAGCCTACTTCGTTCGACTCGACTTTTGAGAAAGTGGGGTTTCACGAAACCCGACTCGACCCGTAAAACGGGAAAGTCGCTCATCTCTACTGGTTACCCATCCACTACAGAATCGAGTACAAACTTTTTACCCTGACTTACAAAACACTCCATGGCTCAGCACCACCCTACATCTCCTCCCTTGTCTCAGCCTACCATCCTACCCAAGCCCTCCATTCTGCTAATGACCTGAGGTTAGCATCCTCAATCAGACTCTCCCACTCCCGTCTCCAAGACTTTTCACGTGCTGCGCCAAGTCTTTGGAATGCACTACCGAGGTTAAAATGATTTATCAAAGTTTTAAGCGTGCCCTAAAAACGCATTTGCTCAGACTGACCTACCGCCTCAACGCATTAACCTAACTATCCATGTTGGCACATTAAATTTTTTTTACCATAATCCGGTACCTCGTATTATGTTCTCACCTGTTTTATGCATTTAATAGTCCTCTGTGTCTGCACTGTTACATACTTTGGCTGTTAACTGGTTCATGCAGAATTACATGAACACCCGATTCGAACACTATGGCTGGTCCGATCAATGAAAGCAATTGTTACCAGATACCTTTCATGTCTCCCCTTTTTACTCATAGATTGTAAGCTTGCAAGCAGGGCCCTCATTCCTCTTGGTATCTACTTTGATCTGTGTTTATTGTTATGCTGTAATGTCTATTGTCTGAACAAGTCCCCTCTATAATGTAAAGTGCTGCGGAATATGTTGGCGCAATATAGAAATAAAATTATTATTATTATTATTATTATTAATGGTGGCAGCTTTTGCACTTGATTGAACAATGTTAACAACTTTGGTGTATTTTCCTTGGCCCATCCAGTACCTAGGTTCTAAGGCATATTGGGGTGCATATGACTTGGTAGCAGGGCAGGCATTGCAGTCAAAGACAAAAAAAAACAGAATAGGAGGACAACATGAATAATGTGAAGTAGATTTTCCTGGGCCTATCCAGTACCTGGGTTCAAAGGCTTATTGGGGTTCATATGACTTGGTAGCAGGGCAGGACTTGCAGTCACTGACAAAAAAAAATGGAAGGACAACATGAATAATGAGAAGTGGATTTTCCTGGGCCCATCCAGTACGTGGGTTCAAAGGCTTATTGGGGTGCATATGACTTGGTAGCAGGGCAAGCCTTGCAGTCACTGACAAAAAAAACAGAATGGGAGGACAACATGAATAATGAGAAGTGGATTTTCCTGTCCCAACCAGTATGTGGGTTTAAAGGCTTATTGGGGGGAAAAGACTTGGTAAGAGGGCAGGACTTGCAGTCACTGACAAAAAAACAATGGTTGGACCGCATGAATAATGTGAAGTCGATTTTTTTCTGGGCTCTTCCAGTACCTGGGTTCAAAGGCTTATTGGGGTGCATATGACTTGGTAGCAGGGCAAGCCTTGCAGTCACTGACAAAAAAACAGAATGAGAGGACAACATGAATAATGAGAAGTGGATTTTCCTGTCCCAACCAGTATGTGGGTTCAAAGGCTTATTGGGGTGCATATGACTTGGTAGCAGGGCAGGACTTGCAGTCACTGACAAAAAAAATAGAATGGGAGGACAACATGAATAATGAGAAGTGGATTTTCCTGGCCCAACCGGTATGTGGGTTCAAAGGCTTATTGGGGTGTATATGACTTGTTCAAAGGCTTATTGGGGTGTATATGACTTGATAGCAGAGCAGGTCTTGCAGACAATGCAAAGAAAACAGAATGGGAGGACAACACGAATAATGTGAAATGGATTTTCCTGGGCCTATCCAGTACCTGGGTTCAAAGGCTTATGGGGTGCATATGACTTGGTAGAAGGGCAGACCATGCAGTCAATGCAAAAAAAAAAACAGAATGGGAGGACAACATGAATAATGTGAAGTGGATTTTCCTTGGCCCAACCAGTATGTGGGTTCAAAGGCTTATAGGGGTGCATATGACTTGGTAGCAGGGCAGGCCTTGCAGTCACCGACAAAAAAAACAGAATAGGAGGACAACATGAATAATGTGAACTGGATTTTCCTGGGCCCATCCAGTACCTGGGTTCAAAGGCTTATTTGGGTGTGTATGACTTGGTAGCAGGGCAGGCCTTGCAGTCACTGACAAAAAAAAAACAGAATGGGAGGACAACATGAATAATGAGAAGTGGATTTTACTGGGCCCATCCAGTTTATGGGTTCAAAGGCTTACTGGGGTGCATATGACTTTGTAGCAGGGCAGGCCTTGCAGTTACTGACAAAAAACAGAATAGGAGGACAACATGAATAATGAGAAGTGGATTTTCCTGGGCCCAACCAGTATGTGGGTTCAAAGGCTTAATAGTGTGCATATGACTTGGTAGCAGGGCATGCATTGCAGTCACTGACAAAAAAAGCAGAATGGGAGGACAACATGAATAATGAGAAGTGGATTTTCCTTGGCCCAACCAGTATGTGGGTTCAAAGGCGTATTGGGGTGCATAAGACTTGGTAGCAGGGCAGGCCTTGCAGGCAATGCATAAGAAAACAGAATGGGAGTACGAAATGAATAATGTGAAGTGGATTTTCCTGGGCCCATCCAGTACCTGGGTTCAAAGGCTTATTGGAGTGCATATGACTTTTTAGCAGGGCAGGCCTTGCATTCAATTAAACATTTTTTATAGCAGCCATCCTGGACATCTTGTGAAAGGGGTATTGGGGTGCGTCGTAATTCTTGACAGACCATCCACTCACTGCATAGGCTATAGCAGACCCACTGTTTAATAATGGCCATTTAATCAGATTAATGCTGCCTGATGCCCCTGTAAAAATAGGCTCTGCTACTTTAAGAGTCCCTCCTTCATAAATGAAACAAGATGTGTCTGCTTATGTGTTGTGTTGTTTTGGTTTAAATCAATATTAAAGTTGAAAAACGCTTAAAAAATGCTGCGTCGTAACATATCCCAAGTGGTGGAGGAACAGATTGGTCTGGGGTTAATTATTTTGCCTTATATACAATCATTAACCTGGAAAGGATGTGCCTTAACATATTTCCCAGCAAGATCAATTTTGGTTTTGTTTTGGTATGTTTTTGGGTGCATCGGGAAAAATGGCATGAAACTCTGACAGTATTGTTTAAAGCTGTGAACTTGGAGTCAGGAATGCTTCCAGGGGCGATCCCATGATGTCCCTGTGTCATTTGAGCAGTGTTTGCATCATTTTCAGATGTTTTTAGACCTTTAAAGGAACCCCGGGTGGGATCACTGCAAAAAATACTCGGGTCTCCCATAGACTTGCATTGGGCTCGTTGTTCTGTCCGAGTACCCGAGTATTCCAATCTGCTCGACCCGAACAACGAGCACCTGAGCATTTTAGTGCTCGCTCATCACTAGTTCAGAGCTTTAAGTAAACTTTTGAAATTGCTACATGCCACAAGATTGCCCTCCACAAAGCAGAAGATGGAATGATTGAATACTGTAAAGTCCACTTCTTCATCCTTGAAACTCCTTTCCTAATGGTGGCAACATGCAGAAATAGCAAATGGTAGTGTGATCAGTTGGCTTTTTCCATATCATTGGGACAGCAAAAGGCATAGATTGCCTTTTCTCATGCAACCACTGGGTAAGAGGTGATGCACATCTATGGCAGCATATGCATGGAGCCCAACTCATGTCCTGATATCCTATTCTGAAACCAAAATACAGGTTATAGGCTTTCCTTATTATGGTAGCCAAGTTTTGCCTTTGTGACGTAAGTGACTGCTCCATATATGTTGCAAAATCTATTCACATTGTTAATGCAAGAACAAGGCATATCTAAAAAGACATATACATGTTGATATGCTAAGAAATTAATCTAAGTAGAAATATATATATGTCACTCTTGTGGTTGAAGTGGATGGTGCTCAAGTAGGGTTTCCAACCCGTATGTGCTAACAAATTGAAGAACTTCACACTCAAATGGAGATGCTCCACAAGCAACGCAGATCGCAATCCACAAGCGCCTGTACCGTGGTTCCTCCTCTCCTGCATTCAGTTCCGATGAAGGTCTGATGTAAGACCAAAAATGTTAAACAAACCTTGAATGGAATAATAAAAAGAACTTTATTTCACCACATCTCCATTTGAGTGCCAAGTTCTTCAATTTGTTAAGAAGCTAATCTAAGAAGTCCTAAAACTGTATACCTTACACAGAGAGCATTTATAAATGTAGGTGATGCATCTGTAATTAAAAATAGAGAAGAGCTTACCTTTCCAGGTTCAGTTCGGCTTGATTTGCCGAACGTTTAGACATTCGCTGAACGTACCCAAACCCCATTAAATTCAATGGGAGGCCAAACCAAATGTATACACAACACCTTAAGGGGTTACAAAAAGCTTTCCACACAGCTAAAATTAGGGGCAGACACCATGAAAAGTGGCATCAATTGACCCACAGCAGAAATTTGCTAGTGGCACAGCAGCAGTCAGCCATGGGGCATGCATGATGTATCAGGGTCTGGGCCAGCATTTACAGCTTTAAACTGAAGTTTCAATGAGGACCTCATAGTTAAGAGAGCGGTGTAAGCCTTCTTTGCTGGAAGCCCAGATACCTCATGCAACAGATCCATTTTATTTCCCAGCCACACTCAGATGTCACAAACATCAGTTTCATACAGTTCCATTGGTAGAAAATTTAAATGAAAGTAACAGGTTGTTGATTGATCAATTGACCCACAGTAGAACTCTTATAATTACACAGAAGTCAGCCATGGGCTATGCGTGAGGTATCAGGGTCTGGGTAATCATTTATAGCTTTGAATTGAAGTTTCCATGAGGTCCTGATGGTTAAGGGAGTGGTGTAAGCATTCTTAGCTGGGAGCCCTGATTACTCATGCAACTTCCAATTTTTTTTTCCAGCCACACTCAGATGACGCAAACATCAATTTCATACAATACTTGTGATGCTAGTCACTACTCACAGACAGACCATGAGGCAGACGTTCTGGTGTCAATACCAAGAGAGTACATAGATAATCAAGGGAAAAGACGAAGGCATAAGTCAGGTCACAGTGCAGGGTCAATAACAAGAGGCAGCGGATCAAATGCCAAAGGACAAGACAAAGAGATTGTTAGAAGACAGTCCAAAGTGTCAAGTAACAGAAGATCAGAACTCTAGCAACAGAATCAGGCTTACACTCGTCAAGAAACACAAACTACGTCTGGCAGGGAACAGGGGCACACAGCTCAGTTAAGTAGCTGGGCAATCAACAGAAAACCGAACACCTGTAGAAAGTCGAGTAGATGAAGGAGACAAAACGGAAGGGAAAAACTGTTTTAGCAGTGATTTATGGAATACATTTGGAATGCGGAAAAATGGAGGCAGTTTTAATCTGAAAGCCACTTGATTAACTACCTCCAAAAACTCATATGGACTCATATCAACTTAAGACC
The DNA here is from genome assembly GCA_033576555.1 of Oophaga sylvatica. Lineage (NCBI taxonomy): Eukaryota > Metazoa > Chordata > Amphibia > Anura > Dendrobatidae > Oophaga > Oophaga sylvatica. The sequence continues at coordinate 148,364,988 of JARQOD010000007.1, forward strand.
CAACTTCACTGATGGCACTTTCAATTTAATAATTTTGGAAGACACCCAGACCTTATCACCAACCTAGAATATGGGACCACCTGAAAGTTTCCCATGTGCCTTCCAATTCTGGTGACGTTGGCCCACCCCAATATTCCTCTGAACTATAATCCTCAGTGGTGCGAGAGGAAAACTGGTGTGGCCCAGCGTCGGCAGAAATGAAAGGTCAATCGGAAATATTCAGGTGGTTCCATAATCAAGGTTGGTGATAAGATCTGTGACCAGGTGCCGAATCTGACCCAGATGATTTAGGATCAGGCCAGGGATCACCAGAGGCTATAATCATCACAGTCCCAGCTGCAGTGTCAGTTTAGTACTCTGGGTGCTTCCCAAAGCTCTCCGCTATCGACTATTCGACTATAGGTAAAGGCTTTAACTACTCATTCCAATTGCAGAACCTCTAAATTGCCATGGAAGGCTATTTTGTCTTGCAATATCAACTGCTGACTCTGTTAAGATGTGGCTAATTTGCTTGACTACTGCCTTCCTTGGATGTGGTATTTGTTTATCAGGCTGCCTCTCTGGAATAGAACCCGGATTCTCCAGTACTTGTGTGTACTCTGCAATCCCGGCTGTCGGTGGTTTGGGATTGGATGGCTAAAGCCCCCGTCACACGCAGCGATCTCTCTAGCGAGATCGCTGCTGAGTCACTAGTTTTGGGACACAACAGCGATCTCCCCAGTGATATTGCTGTGTGTGACATTCAGCGACGATCAGCCCCCTTGCTGGGTCTCGCTGATCGTCGCTGAATGTCCTGGACATTTTTTTTTATCGTTGGTCTCCTGCTGGCCAGCACGCATCGCTGCGTGTGGCAGGCAGGAGACCAGCGATCAGCTGGTAACCAAGGTACACATCGGGTTTCCAGGCGCCAGGCGGCGCCTGGAAACCCGATGTGTACGTTGGATACCAGCGCTCTGCTTCAGGGGAGCTGGTAACCAAGGTACACATCGGGTTCCCAGGTGCCGCGCAGCACAGCGGGCTGGTATCCAACGTACACTGTGGGTAACTAAGCGACGTTACCCGCAGTGTCGCTGTCCTGATCGCTGCCTGTTTGGCAGTTCAGCAGCGATCATGTAGCGACGCACCAGCGATCCTGACAAGTGCATATCATTGTCGTGATTGCTGGTGTGTCGCTATGTGTGACGTGGCCCTAAGAGTTGCTCCAGTTCTCTCACTTTGTACTCCACATGTTCCCCTCTTATTTATGGCCCTAGTTCAAACAAAGAAGAAATTAGAAACAGAATACAATTCCATATCCTTAGTTGAAGTATTCAGGAGTGGTTGCCTCCTTCGAACCATAATTTTTTCAAGGGAAACACTTCGGGCTCTAAAGACCCTAAGGCAACAGCATTGAGAAGGCATCCCAAGGCAAAGGGGCTGAGGCTGAAATTATCATCTCTCACAATTGACCACCAGCAGTATCCAGAATCAAACTACGATCTTTTTATCTGTGACTCCTCTACTGTACGCTATTGAAGATTAAAGTTTGGCTCTGTGGGTGAAATATGTAAGCTTCTTCTGTAGGGGTACTCTGCCCCATGTTTTGTGGGTGAAATTCTTAATGGGATTTCCGTTAGCAAGCCTCACAGTGGACCGCCAGCTCGATCTAAGATCACACTTCCAGCTTTTCATCTGCGGCATTTATAATATACACAACTGGAGCTGAAATTTTGAAGCTGTGGTGGAAATGGGAAAACATGCTCTGTCGGTGAAAGTTTTAAGAAGATTCTTTGGGGCTACTCTGCTCCATGCTCTGTGGGTGAAAATTGTAATAAAATCCTGTTGGGGTACTCTGTCCCATGTTCTGTGGGTGAAACTTTTAACTGGTCTGCTGGTAGCAAGCCTCATGGCAGACCTCCAGCTCTATTCAACATCATACTACCAGCTTTTTGCATGCGGCTGCTTGTACCCTACTGGAGTTGAAATTGTGAAACTCTGAGGGAAATGTGAAAACATGCTCTGTGTGTGAAATTTGTAAGCTGCTTCTGTAGGGGTGCTCTGCCTCATGATCTGTGGGTGAAATCTTTAACTGGACTGGCGGTAGCAAGCCTCAGTCTCTGTGAGGGCACTGTTAACATTTTTATGTTATTCATTTACTTCCTAATTGACCATGATTGCTATGGTGATGGTGACTGAACCTCTTTAAGTCATTTTCCTATCCACATTTACTTGTAGGACAATTGTCCAGCTTTACCCCTATTTTCTTCCTTTTGCAGCCCCTAACCCTTACTCCGACCATTTTACAGCACTGAAGTTCGGGTCCCCATTGACTTGAATGTATTTCGGAGTCCAAGGTCAGGTTTGAGTCCCGAAACCGGACTTTTTAAAACATCTGCTCGAACCCGGCGTACCCAGTATCTACGGGTTCGCTAATCACTAGTAATATGGCACAGAGCATTTTAAGGAAAAATGGAATCGTGTTTCAGGTAACTGGACACTTTGTGAAAGTGGAAAAAATATGCTATTTGTCGCAGAATTTTTAACAAGATATTGGGCTTGCTCTCTTCAAAACAGACTACTAGGTAAAACTACTGATAAAACTCTATTTGAGCAAGAAAACAGCAAGAAACCTGAACAAACTTAAGAATTGGAAGTAAAGCATTTGTACACATTTTCAAAGAAAAACGTACCAAGTGGGGATCTCATATAAAAGAGGGTATCCTTGTGGGCTACAGTGAAATTCAGAAAGAATATAGAATCCTGCACCCAGAAATGAACAAGGTCCCAATAAGTAGAGATGAGCGAATATTTCAATATTTGGTTTGGCTCATGATTGCCGAATTTGCAATATTCATCAATTTAATCGTCGAATATAGCCGAACATTCACAGCACAAAAGACGATGTTTCCCACGCTGTGTGACAGCATGGGAAACACTGGCGTAGTACTTCTGATCGGCGGTGAAATCATCTCGCCAGTCAGAGACCTGTGGTTCCCATGCTATCAGAAGACAGTGTGAGCGCTCAGCTGTGATCGGAGGTAAAAAGTTTACCTCCGATCACTGGTGCCAGCTGATGGCACTACAGCTCCCATCATCTGACACCTGCTGCCGATAATTACAGTGAAAGCAGGAGCGGCGGATGGGAGTATTCATCAGCTGCTTTTGCGCTGTAAATAAAGTTTAAAAAAATGGCGTGGGGTCCAACAGAGTGGACCTGAACCCCATTCACTTGAATGAGGGGCCCGACAATACAGTGTTTGACATGCTGTCACTTGCATGACAGCGCGGCAAACACCGCTTCTGAGCAGCGGTGAAATCATCCCCGCCAGTCACAGAGCCGTGGTTCCAACGCTGTGAAAAAAAAATCTCTCTTTAAATCTTCTGCTTCAGCGAGTGTGAGCGAGCTGAGTGTGACTGGTGCGCAAGTGCGAACGGTGGTAAGTGTGACTTGAGATTCAGTGAAGACTAGTGTTGAGCAATACTTTCCGATATCCAAAAATATCGGATCGGAATGGTATCGCCGATACCACTAAAATATCGGCGATACCCGATACCGATACCGGAAGTCCCATGTAAGTCTATGGGAACAAAATATCGCAACTAAAAAAAACACTTTCTTTCCTTGTAAACACAAAATATACACACATAGAATACATATATATATATATATACATGTCATTGTGACATATATATATACATATATTTATAGTTTATTCACTTCTACATAGTAAAATAGCCTCTGATTCAATTGCCGGGTAAAGCCGGTATTTGTGAAAAGACAGAAGCACCCGAGGGTCCAGTCGCCACAGAGATGTTGCATCGCACCCAGCGGTGTGACAACTTACTCTCAGGTAAGGAGGAAACACCCCATTGACTCCAACCACTGCATTCAACAGTACACTATGCCAGCTGAGTGTAGGCGGACCCAATGGGATGGTCTAGCTCAGGCTGGTTAGAACAGGGTGTAGCTAGTTGGATGGGAGGGGTTGAGGCAGCCTTATGCTGCATGTCTTTGTAGTAAGAATTGTTTCCTTTCCTGCTTTCTTACTACGTCGCATACTCCACTCTGCTACATCACTCTGCACCATTGCTCTATCTCACATCTATCTGCCCTGGAAGGATACCGTCTTACCTGTAGAAGACTTATCACCTAGCTGCACTACACCATCCCTGCCAGAGGACCTGCACAGCAGCGCTGGTCACCCTGACCAGGTACTACAGGTGGCGTCACGACAAACTACACAAACATTCTATAATCCCCTGGAAATATCCCACATTCCAGTGAGCGACCAGGGCACAGACATAGCTGTGCTACCCGTCACATCCCCCATAGAAGTCGACGGGCTTGGTGCCGAGTACCCCCAAAACCTGTGGCTCTGTGCGACTCAACTTTGGCGTCACGAACAGGATTCAGAAGCTCGCTATAAGCCTTAATTGAACTGTTTTTTTGCTTGAGAATTGCAAAAATCATCATAGACTGTATTTGCTATTTTTCCGTCATATCTGCGCCACGAGGCACAGGTGAAGAATAAGGGCGTGCTCTCGTGGGCGTACACTCACTCCGTGGCGCGAAAACGATGTCCGCCCACTCTAAATGTTACTGCAATGTAAGATCGTGCCCCACAGCTCTGGAGTTCCGCCTCCTCATCCTCCTCAGTGGGCGGAAACGAACGCGAAGGTCCCGCCTCCCTACAAAAGATGGCACCTCTCCTGATGCTAATGACACATATGACTTGGCAGAGATGGCGAACGGACGTGAGCAGAAGTGGGAAGGGATGGAGGAGTCAGAGCTCTCCCCCCACAGAAGCGACCCGATCGCCACGGAGCCACCGTTTGGCACCCGGCCTGGAAACCCTCCTATGCTGGAAGAAGCGGAGAATACCCTGAGAGACCTGGCCCGGCACCGGGAGGAGGTCGCCAGGATGGAAGCGAGCTGGCGGGCCCTAAAACTACACTTGGAGCGGCGCCAATCCCTCTTACCCCCTGAAGTGTCTGTACCGGAAGGTGAGGCACCCGTTCCAGTAGAGGAGGCCGTGCGGGCATCCCAGCCCTTGCAATCTGAACCGGTTGCCAGTATCTCAGTGGAGGCACCCGTTCCAGTACAGGAGGCCGTGCGGGCATCCCAGCCCTTGCAATCTGAACCGGTTGACAGTATCTCAGTGGAGGCACCCGTTCCAGTAGAGGAGGCCGTGCGGGCATCCCAGCCCTTGCAATCTGAACCGGTTGCCAGTATCACAGTGGAGGCACCCGTTCCTGCAGAAAACGCCACACCAGCACCCCAGATCCCGCTGTCTGCCCCCGTCGCTGAGGCAGAAGAAGCGACACCCGTCCTCATGGAGAAGGCCGCGCAGGCACCAGAGCTCTACCTGCCTGTACCGGAGCCCCGACCGTCATCTGTTCCAGAGCCGGCTGCTTCCGCCACAGGTGAGCGCCGCCAGGACTGGCGGGCGCCAGGAGAGCTGCCGCAAACCGGACATCGTAAGCTGGCGTTTGATGGTGGAGACATGGAGCTGCTGGTGGAGGAGAATTACAACCGGCGTCAGGAGGAAGAGTGGAGACGTCGGGAGCGGGAAGCAGAGCGACAAAGGGTGCAGCGAGAATCCCAAAAGCTTCGGCAACGTCACCTGGACAAGGACCTGGCAGAGAAGGCACGTATGAGAAAGGATAAAAGTACGCTGAGGGAGCCGCGGCGTAAGGGTGCAGTACGGAACTTTAAGTTAAAAGGTGGTTGGGGCTTCATCCAGGAGCCTGGACTTTATTTAGAAGTCTTTGTAACCCGGCGGGACGTGGAGGCTCACCTCCCAGAAGGACACCCGGGGAGGGACCTGTTGGCAGGAGACTTGGTGACTTACACCCGACACTGGGGTTACAATGGATGGTACGCCCTAAATGTTACCAGGTGCGACCCCTACTCCCCAGAGTGTCAGGAAACTGACAGACCCTCCGAGCCTTCAGCCTCCCCCAACCAGGCCTCTGCATAAGTGCCCACCCCACGCCGTAAATCTCCCCAGCCTCCCTCAGTGGTCTCCTCAGCAGCCCCAGCTATGGACATGATAATGATAGCTGGCCCGTACCCGGCGCCTGTTAGGCCCCCTGGGGTTCGTTCAGTCCGGGACATAGGGTTCCAGACCCGGAGGGAGACGAAAGAGGTGGCCACACAGACCCAGATAGCGGGTCACGACTTGACTGTACAGGCCACACGACGTCATCAGGTCTGGGTGGACCCTCCTGTCACGGATGTTTGGCAAGCTCCAGAAGAGTACCAGGTGGTACCTGTAAGAGGCCAGCCAAAGAAGTCTAAATAACCCGGACAGGGTCTCTGTATGTAAATAGTTAAATTATTGATGTACCCGGACGGGTGAATGTTCATAAAAAGAAGTTTATTGTTGCCTTAATATACCCAGGTTGGGTAATGGTTTTATGTACCCGGACGGGTGAATGTTCAGAAGAACAAGTTTATTGTTGCCTTTATATACCCAGGTTGGGTAATGGTGTTTCAATGTAATCAAAATGTTGAACTTTGAAGCCATGAACTGTACTGGCTCACAAACTTTTCTGTAAATAGTTGGCACTTCGGTGCTCCATCTTAGTTTTACAAAAAACTTAACTGTGCACTATTTTCAACTACCTCAGAAACTAAAAACCCGTTTGGTGTGGCCGAAAGTGAGGTCTGCTCAAGGAAAGTCTTGCAGGCCACCCAAGACCACAGTTGGAGGTTTGGAGCGGGTCCTCCACAAGCACAAGTAAAGGACACTGTGAAGTTACCCCGGTGGGGGTAGTCCTAAGAAGTCTCAACGAACTTCGGCAGTAATGCTATTTGCACTTTTGTAATGTTATTATTAAAAATTTTATTATGCAACGTTTAACTTGAAGTGTTTCCTGCTTTCTTACTACGTCGCATAGTCCACTCTGCTACATCACTCTGCACCATTGCTCTATCTCACATCTATCTGCCCTGGAATGATAGCGTGTTACCTGTAGAAGACTTTTCACCTACCTGCACTACACCATCCCTTCCAGAGGACCTGCACAGCAGCGCTGGACACCCTGACCAGGTACTACAGATGGCGTCACGACAAACTACACGAACATTCTATCATCCCCTGGAAATATCTCACATTCCAGTGATCGCCCAGGTCACGGACCGAGCTGTGCTACTCGTGACATCCCCCATAGAAGTCGACGTGATCGGTGCCGAGTACCCCCAAAACCCCTGTCTCTGTGCGACTCAACTTCCCTCACTGTGCTGGCACTTTACATTTACAATGCCTCTGGGTTTTTTTTTTGGGGGGTGGGGAACATTCAGACTTTTGCTATGGGGCCCCATAATTTATATGTACGCCCCTGCTGCTGAGGCATGGTATTTAAGGCTGTTAAGGAGCCAACATACATGGACCTTGCCAGCAACGTCGGACTGGAGTACCTTGGGCCCACCAGAGAAAATATATTCTTGCGGCCCAACATCATACTTCCCAACCTTTGAATAAGGGAAAGAGGGACAAAGGCTGTGGCACGCTGTGCATGCTGCAGAAAATTTTAGGCCATGCCACATTGCACCACAGACTGTCCAGGAGTTGGTGGATGCTTTAGTCCAGGTGTGGGAGGAGATCCCTCACGAGACCATCCGTCGCGCTCATCAGGAGCATGGCCAGAAGTTGTAGGGAGGTCATACAGCATACCTCCCAAATTTGGAAGACAGGAAAGAGGATTAAAGGCTGCGGCGCGTGTTGCGCGCCGCTGAAAATTTTAGGCCACGCCCCGACAACACCCATTTCACAGCTAATCACACCCATATCCTCGCCCCAAGCGTAACCATTTAGCACTGCTGATCACACTGACTGGTAATGAGGGCACAGTGGCTGGTACTGAGGAAAAGAAAGAAAGAGCAGCGAGAGAGAAAGAACAAACAGAGAAAGAAAGAGAGGAAAGAAAGAAAAGAGAGAAAGAAAGAACAGAGAGAAAAAAGAACAGAGAGCGAGAAGGAAAGAACAGAGAGCGAGAAAGAAAGACTAGAGAGAGAGCCATAGGCGTAGCTAGGGTTTTGGTTTAGTGGGGGCAAAACTTCTGAGTGGGCCCATCATCAGAGAACCTCAGCAAATGACTGCGCTGTTGCCCAAAATAATCTATATATAAAAAGACCAATATTGATATTACCGCCATATGGTCTGTGTTAAATAATACCAGTCCTACAGAACATATAGATTACAGCACAGGTACAGATAATGACTTACCGCTGATGTTCTTTCTAATGGAACTGTTCACTTTTCATGTCTTTTCCATCTGGCCCACACCGACATGACGACTTCTCCAGCCAGGACTCGACTGCACCCCCATTAAAAAAAAAATAAAAAAAATACTCACCTCCCGGCTCCTGTGCTGCTCACTGTTCTCCCTCTCAGCGTCTGACAGCGGGCGCCGGCAGGTGATGTTATTGCGCCCGCTGTCATACGCTGAGAGGGGGATTATGGGAGAGAAGGAGCGCTCGCTCCTTCTCTCTCTATGCGGTCAGCTTTATCGGCTGGATGCCGATACAACTGACCCTCCGATGACGGGTGGGGGGCCCACTGCTGGCACCGGGACCCCCCAACGCCTGTTCAGGCCCCATAGCTTCCGGGCGGCAGAGCAGGGAGAGCGATTCTCCCTGCTCTGCCGCAGAATGTAACTGTATCGTAGCTCCGGGTGGGCCCCCTCAGAGCTCGGGCCCCGGGGCCACCGCCCCCTCTGCCCCGCGACCTATCCTTTCAAATCAGGGTCCACCACGCAGGAGCTGGGGCCCACCGTAGGTTTCTCCGGTGTCCCGGTGCCTCAGTCCGACCCTGCTTGCCAGCCTGATAATACCAGGCCACAGCAGTCTGCTTATCTTTGCTGGTTAACAAAAATAGGGGATCCCCTCGAAAAAAAATTGGCGTGGGGTCCACCCTATTTTTGTTAACTAGCCAGATGAAGCAGACTGCTGAGGCCTGGTTTTTCAGGCTGGTAATGAGCCAATATCCATGGACCTTGCCAGCCTGATAATACCAGGCCACAGCAGTCTGCTTAGCTTGGCTGGTTAACAAAAATAGGGGATCCCCTCGAAAAAAAAAACGGCGTAGGGGTCCCCCTATTTTTGTTAACCAGCCAAGTAAAATGCAGACTGCTGCGGCCTGGTATTAAAAGACTGTCAAGGCCCATGGATTTTGGCCCTCAACAGCCTGATAATACCAGGCTACAGCAGCCCCACATTTGGCGCATCAAAAGATGTGCCAATTGTGGCACTTTACCCGGCTCTTCCCACTGCCCTGTAGAGGTGGCAAGTGGGTTAATAAGGGGTTAATGTCACCGTTGATTGCACGGTGACAATAAGCCCGGTTAATAATGGAGAGATGTCAATAAGACACCGATCCATTATTAATCCCAAAGTTTTTAAATGTATAAAAAAAAGACACAGCAAGAAAAAAGTATTTTAATGAAATAAAAGAGACAACACAGTTTTCATTTCTTTTATTATACTCTCATTCCTGAGACGCCATCGATCTCCTGTAAAAAAAGGAAAAAAACAAACCAACAGTATACCACCTGTCCGACGCAGTCCATAGTAACGACTGTCCCACGACGATCCAGCTCTGCTACATCGGAATGACAGGCAGAGGCTGTCATCCCGGCGCAGCACAGCTGATTACCTGCTTCCCCGGCGGTGACGTCATCGGACTGACTGCTTTACGGCCGGGATTACCCAGCAGTCACTGCAGTTATCGCGAGAAACTGCATGTGACCGCCGGGGAAAGATGATGGCGGCCATCAACCAGTCCAGGCCGTGACCACCGGAGATCTTCTGCCAGGTAAGTGCCGCTGACTCCTGACAGACCCGACCGACGGACACTCACAGTGACAGTGACAATTCCGATTCCGGTATACGATATATGGGAAATATCGAAAGTCAATATCGAAAGTCCGATACAGCTAATATCGGCCGATACCCGATACTTGCGGTATGGTATCGCTCAACACTAGTGAAGACGTGTTTGGAAAACCTTTAATCAAATACCTGTGTGAATTGGTGTGAGTGGCTGAATTGTGGATTGCTGAGTGCCTTTCTACCTGTTCTATATTTTGGGGGCTTTTTTAACCTATTTTTTCTTTCTAAAGGATTAATCTCTTATTTTACTATCTGTGTGTTTAAAGGTTAACTATATTGCATTTAAATCTTGGTGTAGCTATATTCACAAGGGGTTAATTAAGGGTGGGGGTTCATAATTAAGGGTTTATAAGGGCCAGCTGGTTGGGGCTCAAGTCTTTTTGGAAGTGCATTTCAGCAGCAGGGTGGTGTGCTGTTAAAGGAGAAAAAAAGAAAAAAGAAATCTCTCTTTAAATCTCTGCTTCAGCGAGTGTGAGTGAGCTGAGTGTGACCGTGCGCAAGTACGAACGGTGGTAAGTGTGACTTGAGATTCAGTGACTTTGGATTCAGGGAGTTGACAAGGGAGGAATTACTGAATTGCTGTTATATTTTATTAATACTTTTTATTTATTTTTACTTATCTTTGCTGTCTGGTGAAATCCCCATTAGAAATGTGCTCCACTACTGCCAATGCCATCTAGTCTATATCTTGCCACATGTATGCAGTCCTTGAACAGCCGGTCGAGGGTGCATACTGCTGTGCGAGATGTGAGCACGTTGTGCATTTGGAAGCCCAAATTCTGGATCTAAATGTGCAGCTGGCAGCACTGAGATCCATAGACAATATGGAAAGGAGTCTTCTGCTCACTGAGCAGACGCTCAATGGGATAGATGAGGGGGGTTGCTAGGATGGAGCTGCAGGACACTGAAGCAGCAAGCTGGGTGACAGTTAGAAGGCGGGGTAGAGGGAAGAGCGCCAGGGAGGCTAGTCTTGATCTGGCACACCCCAATAAGTTTGCAAAGTTGGCAGATGAGGGGGGTGTCAGTACAGGGGTAGCACTGCTACAGCCAGGCATGTCCTCTGAAAGCCGGAGGAGTGTCTGATCCAGTAAGGGGGAATTAGGAGAGCAGGGCAGGCCAGACAGGTGCTGGTAGTGGGGAACTCTATTATTAGGGGAACAGATAGGGCAATCTGTCACAAAAACAGGGATCGTCGAACAGTGTGCTGCCTACCTGGCGCTCGAGTCCGACACATCGCTGATTGGGTTGACAGATTACTGGGAGGGGCTGGTGAGAACCCAGCGGTCATGGTGCACATTGGCACAAATGACAAAGTTAGAGGTAGGTGGATGGTCCTTAAAGATGATTTCAGGGAATTAGGCTGCAAGCTTAAAGCAAGGACCTCCAATGTGGTATTTTCTGAAATACTGCCTGTACCACGTGTCACACCAGAGAGGCAATGGGAGATTAGGGAGGTTAATAAGTGGCTCAAGAATTGGTGTAGGAAGGAGGGGTTTGGGCTCCTGGAGAACTGGGCCAACTTCTCAGTTGGCTACAGGTTCTATGCTAGGGACGGGCTGCACCTCAATGGGGAGGGTGCAGCTGTGCTGGGGGATAAAATGGCTAGAAGGTTGGAGGAGTCTTTAAACTAGGGACTAGGGGGGAGGGTATTCATTTTATAGGAGGGGAAGGCAGTGCAGATAGAGACCTGGGCACAAATAATGAAATTGGGAGTGGGGGTGGCATGGGGGGTGGGGTTAGAACAGTTAATAATTTAAGAAAGAATAGAGGTTCAGAGAGATACATAATGTGCATGTATACTAATGCCAGAAGCCTCACCAACAAAATGGCGGAATTAGAATTAATTTTGTTGGAACATAATTATGACATGGTGGGGATATCTGAGACTTGGCTGGATGAGAGCCACGACTGGGCAGTTAATTTACAGGGCTATAGTCTGTTTAGAAATGACCGTAAAAATAAGCGAGGTGGGGTGTGTGTTTATATGTAAAATCATCCTTAAAACCCATCCTGCGTGATAACTGTGAATCTAATGAAGATGTAGAGTCTCTGTGGGTGGAGATTAGGGGAGGGGGAAAAATAATAAATTACTGATGGGGTTTGTTATAAGTCTCCTAAAATAATGGAAGCAACAGAGAATATCCTCGTAAAGCAAATAGATGAAGCAGCGACTCAAGGAGAAGTCATTATCATGGGGACTTCAACTACCCTGAAATACATTGGGGAACAGAAACCTGCAGTTCCAGCAAAGGTAATAGGTCTTTGACAACTATGAGAGACAATTACCTTTCACAACTAGTTCAGGACCCAACAAGAAGGGGGGCACTGCTAGACCTAATATTAACCAACAGGACGGACCGCATATCAAATATAAGGGTTGGGGATCACTTGGGTAATAGTGATCACAAAATAATAAACTTTCATGTATCCTTTAATAAGATGTGTAGTCGAGGGGTTACAAGGACACTAAACTTCAGGAAGGCAAATTTCCAATGGATGAGAGATGATCTTAGTGCAATAAACTGGGACGATATCCTGAGACATAAAAATACACAAAGAAAATGCGAGACGTTTATTAGCATCCTGAATAGGACCTGTGCACAGTATATACCTATGGGAATAAACATGCTAGAATTAGGAGAAACCACTATGGCTAAATAGAGCTGTAAGTGACATAAAGAAAGCGTTTAGGGAATTAAAGCAAATAGGTGGTGATGAGGCATTAAATAAATACAGAAGAGTGAATAAATTCTGTAAAAAGCAAATCAAGAAAGCAAAGATTGAGGCAGAGAGACTCATTGTCAGAGAAAGTAAAAATAATCCCAAAATATTCTTTAACTACATAAATAGCAAGAAACTAAAAAATTATAGTGTTGGTCCCCTTATAAATAGTCTGGGTGAAATGTTGGATGAGGAAAAAGCCAATATGCTAAATGACTTTTTTTCAACTGTATTTACACAAGAAAATCCCATGACAGTCAACATGATCAGTCACCTGCTTAACCCAGCAGGAAGTACGGCGGCGTCTAAAAATCACTAATATTGACAAATCCCTGGGCCCGGATGGGATACACCCCCTAGTACTGCAGGAATTAAGTACAGTCATAGATAGACCATTATTTTTAATCTTTAAAGATTCCATAATAACGGGGTCTGTACCACAGGACTGGCGTATAGCAAATGTGGTGCCAATATTCAAAAAGGGGGCAAAAACTTAACCTGGAAATTATAGGCCAGTGAGCTTAACATCTACTGTGGGTAAAATCCTGGAGGGTTTTTAAGGGATACTATATTGGAGTATCTGAGGCTCAATAACCTCATGACACAGTATCAGCATGGGTTTACGAGGGACCGTTCTTGTCAGACTAATCTGATAAGCTTTTATGAAGGGGTAAGTTCCGGACTGGACCAAGGGAACACAGTGGACGTGGTGTTCATGAACTTCTCAAAAGCTTTGATACGGTGCCACACAAAAGGTTGATACATAAAATGAGAACAATGGGGATAGGGGAAAATATGTGTAAGTGGGTTAAGAACTGGCTCATGGATAGGAAACAAAGGACTATTTTATATTACAGGAGGATTTATGTAAACTAAAAGCTTGGTCTGATAAATGGCAAATGAGCTTTAATGGGGATAAATGTAAGGTCATGCACTTGGGTAGAACGAACAAGATGTATAATTATGTGCTTAATTGTAAAACACTGGGCAAAACTGTCACTGAAAAAGACCTGGGTGTATGGGTGGACGACAAACTCACATTTAGTGGCCAATGTCAGGCAGCTGCTGCAAAGGCAAATAAAATAATGGGATGCATTAAAAGAGGCATAGATGCTCATGAGGAGAACATAATTTCACCTCTATACAAGTCACTAGTGTGACCACACTTAGAATACTGTGTACAGTTCTGGTCTCCGGTGTATAAGAAAGACATAGCTGAACTGGAGCGGGTGCAGAGAAGAGTGACCAAGGTTATTAGAGAACTGGGGGTCTGCAATACCGGGACAGGTTATTACACTTGGGGTTATTTAGTTTGGAAAAACGAAGGCTTAGGGGTGATCTTTTTACAATGTATAAATATATGAAGGGACAGTACAAAGACCTTTCTAACGATCTTTTTACTCTTAGACCTGTGACGGGGACAACGGGGCATCCTCTACATCTGGAGGAAAGAAGGTTTAGTCATAATCACAGACGCAGATTCTTTACTGTAAGAGCAGTGAGACTATGGAACTCTCTGCCATCTAATGTTGTAATGAGTGATTCCCTACTAAAATTTAAGAAGGGACTTGATGCCTTTCTTGAAAAGTATAATATTGCAGGTTATATTCACTAGTTTCCTAGATATTGCGTTGATCCAGGGAGCTAGTCTGATTGCCGTATGTGGAGTCGGGAAGGAATTTTTTTCCCCAATGTGAAGCTTACTGTTTGCCACTTGGGTTTTTTTTTTGCCTTCCTCTGGATCAACATGTTAGGGCAGGTTAGGATAGGATATTGGTTGAACTAGATGGACTTAAAGTCTTCCTTCAAACTTAAAGGGAATCTGTCACCCTAAATTGGCGGGATATTTAAATGATGGCAGTCAGGTCAGATGGGCGGTGTTTTGGGTACTTGCCTTAACATGTTGTTCGCCGCTGTCTCCATTATTTCTGGGAATTGTAGTCGTTGCCCTCCATATAACGCACCTGCGCATTGCAATCTTGAATTGCGCACGCGCAGTATGGTTTGCCCGCAGATTGCAATGCACAGGTGCGTTATATGGAGGGCAACGATTACAATTCCCAGAAATAATGGAGACAGAGGCGAACAACATGTTAAGGCAAGTACCCAAAACACCGCCCATCTGACCTGACTGCCATCATTTAAATATCCCGCCAATTTAGGGTGACAGATTCCCTTAAATAACTATGTTACTATGCTACTATGTAAAAGACAGCTTGAGTGCTCAGCTGTGATCGGAGTTATACAATTTACCTCTGGTCACTGGTGTCAACTGATGGGACTATAGCTCTCATCAGCTGACATTTGCTGCTGCTAATAACAGCGAGAGAAGGTGTGGGGTATGGAAGTATTCATCATCAGCTGCTCCTGTGCTGTAAATAAATAATTTAAAAAAACTGCTTGATTCCCCTGTATTTTTGATATCCAGCCAGGCAAAACTCACAGCTCGGGGCTGAAACCCTCAGCTGTCAGCGTTAGCAAGGCTAGTTATCAAGAATAGAAGAGTCCCCATGCTGTTTTTTAAATGTTTAAATAAATTATTAAAAAAAAAACAGCATGGGGTCCCCCCATTTTTGACAACCAGCCTTGCTAAAGCAGACAGCTAGGTGTGGTATTCTCAGGCTGGTAAAGGGCCATGGATATTGGTCCCCCAGCTTAAAATAGCAGCCCACAGCTGCCCAGAAAAGGCACATTGGATGCACCAATTCTGGCGCTTTGCCCAGCTTTTCCCACTTGCCCTGTAGCGGTGGCAAGTGGGGTTCATATTTGTGGAGTTGATGTCAACATTGTATTATATACAAATGAGACTAAACACAGTTTTCCATTTTATTTAAAAATAACAAGCACATTTATACTCACCAAACGCCTAATTCCACCAAAGCCCTCGCTCTCCGGTAATAAAACTAAAATTAAAAAAAACAACAATATACCATACCTGTCTGTCGTTCTGTCCCACACCGTAATCCATGTCTGGGGGACTAATAGTTTTCATCCTGGACCGTGCCAAGATGTGACCAGCCAAGCCGAGAACCACTGGGGAATGAACTACTGCAAGCAGAAACTCAGTGACTAGCGGTGACGTCACTGAGGCTGTGTTCACAGCCGGGCTGAGCTGCTGTGACCTCGGTGAGATCCCCACTAGCACCGTGACAAAGTCACTGAGTTCACCGCAGTTCAAGCACAGTGGCTTCACAGCAGATCACCGTGAGAATTTCTCACCGTGATCTGCGGTGAAGTCACTGAGCTTGAACTGCGGTGACCTCATCATTAGTGTTGAGCGATACTGCCCGATATCCCAAAATATCGGATCGGATTGGATCGGCCCGATACTCAGAAAGAATTGGGTATCGCCGATCCGATACCAAAAACCCAATGCAAGTCAATGGGACAGATATATCAGAATTAAAAAAACCTCTTTCTTTCCTTGTAAACACTAGATATACACACATAGAATATATATATATATATATATATAATAACATGTCATTGTGACATATATATATATATATATATATATATACATATATTTATAGTTCATACACTTCTACATAGTAAAATAGCCTCTGATTCAATTGTCGGGCGATGCCGGCTTTTGTGAAATTACAGAAGCACCCGACATGAAATGACACATGGTTTACATAGAGTTAACCATGTCTTTTCATGTAGTTTGATATATGGTTTTCACTAACAATTACATGAGTGTATGTGTGCAAAATTTGACACATGTAGGAGTTAATTAAAGGTGTAAATTCATTGTAAAAAAACACATTTTTTTGTTACGAATTTACACCTTTAATTAACCCCTACATGTGTCAAATTTTGCACACATACACTCATGTAATTGTTAGTGAAAACCATATATCAAACTACATAAAATGACATGGTTAACTCTATGTAAACCATGTGTCATTTCCTGTCGGATTCTGTAATTTCATAAAAGCCGGCAATTGAATTAGCGGCTTTTATACTATGTAGAAATGTATGTACTATAAATATATATATATATGTGTCACAAATTCAATGACATGTGTGTGTATATATATATATATATATATATATATATGAGGTGTAAAATTGTTGAAAAAAAATGCGTGGGCCCCCGCCCTATTTTCTCAACCAGACAGACAAAGCCAGAGAGTGGGGGCAGATAATAACAGCCCAGTGAGGGACCATTATTTTTGGTCCCCCCACGGCTACTAACATCTGCCCCCAGACACCCCAGAAAAGGCAAATCTATAATTAGATTCGCTCTTTCTGGCACTTTGCCCGTCTATTCCCATTGCCCTGTAGCGGTGGCGAATGGGTTAATAAGGGGTTAAAGCCACCTTGCTATTGAAAGGTGACTTTAAGCCAGGTTAATAATTGAGAGCTGTCAATTAGACAACTATCAATTATTAATCCTATTGTATGAAATAAAAATAAAACACACACACTTTAATTAAAAATCATTTTAATGAAATAAACACAGTTTTTGACCATATTTTATTTTACTGCCATTCCTTG
Source organism: Oophaga sylvatica (assembly GCA_033576555.1). NCBI lineage: Eukaryota > Metazoa > Chordata > Amphibia > Anura > Dendrobatidae > Oophaga > Oophaga sylvatica. The sequence goes on from JARQOD010000007.1 coordinate 148,382,086, forward strand.
CGAAGCCCTTGTTCACCTGTAATAAAAATAAAATAATAAAGCAACATTATTGTTCAGTCAGGTCCCCCGATGTAATCCTTCTGAAAGGGTTAATGTTTATTGCAGGGATCACAGCTAATGCTGACAGCCTCACAGTAAACCCCCGACTGAATCATCTCCTCTCCTGGCTGACAGGAGAGGAAGTGGTTAGCATAATTGATTGCTTCCCACTTTCACTTCAGGTCAGCCAGAGACACCGCATAGCATCAGTGACGTCAGAGGGAATCCGGCTGACCTGAAGTGAACTGATTAACAAAAATAGGGGATCCCCTCGAAAAAAAAAATGGCTTGGGGTCCCCCCTATTTTTGCTAACCAGCCTGATAAAGCAGACTACTGAGGTCTGTTTTTTTCAGGCTGTTAAGGAGCCAATATCCATGGACCTTGCAAGCCTGATAATACCAGGCCACAGCAGCCTGCTTATCTTGGCTGGTTAACAAAAAATAGGGGATCCCCTCGAAAAAAAATGGCGTGGGGTCCCCCCTATTTTTGTTAACCAGCAGATGAAGCAGACTGCTGAGGCCTGGTTTTTCAGGCTGGTAAGGATCCCATATCCATGAACCTTGCAAGCCTGATAATACCAGGCCACAGCAGTCTGCTTAGCTTGGCTGGTTAACAAAAATAGGGGATCCCCTCGAAAAAAAAAATGGCATGGGGTCCCCCTATTTTTGTTAACCAGTCAAGTAAAAAGCAGACTGCTGCGGCCTGGTATTAAAAGACTGTCAAGGGCATCCAAAGATGCGCCAATTGTGGCACTTTACCCAGCTCTTCCCACTTGACCTGTATCGGTGGCAAGCGGGGTAATAAGTGGTTAATGTCACCTTTAATTGAACGGTGACAATAAGCCCGGTTAATAATGGAGAGGCGTCAATAAAACACTGATCCATTATTACTCATAGTTTGTAAATTTTTAAAAAAATACACAGCCAGAAAAGTCTTTTAATGAAATAAAACACCACACAGTTTTCATTATTTTTATTGTACGCTCATCCTGCTACATCATCGTTGTCCTGTAAAAAAACAAAAATAACAAACCAACACAAATACTCCCTGTCCGACGCAGTCCAAAATCACGAGTGTCCCACGACGAGTCCAGCTCTGCTACATCTGCATGCCAGGCTGAGCCTGACATCCACATAGAGCAGAGCTGCTTACCATAGCTGCTTCCCCGGCGGTGACGTCATCCGGACTGGTTTACAGCCAGCTGTCGCGAGAGTACAGCTGGCCGAGATTACCCAGTACACGGCAGTCACTGCAGTTATCGCGAGAAGCTGCATGTGACCGCCAGGGAGAGAGTAATGGCCGGCCTGGATGGATGGATGGACGTGACCGCCGGGGATCTTCTGCCAGGAAGGACACAGGAACTCCCCATAGACTTTACAGGAAAACTCCGATTCTGGTATCCGATATGCAAAAAATATCGGATCTCAGAATCGGAATTCCGATACAGCAAATATCGGCCGATACCCGATATTTGCAGTATCGGAATGCTCAACACTACTCATCATTGACTTTTTCCCATGGTGCTGAGGTCATGGCAGTTCAGCCCTGCTGGGAACGCAGCCTCATTGAGCAGAGGTAACCTCGATGACATCACCGCTAGTCACTGAGGCTGTGCTCACAGCAGCTCATTCACTTGTGGTTCTCAGCCTGGACGGTCGCATCTTGGCACCATCCAGGTTGAAAACTATTAATACCCCAGACATGGATTACGGCGTGGGTCAGAAACACAGACAGATATGGCATATTAGAAACAAATCCTCCAATAAACTCATATAACAGTGTAATGTTTATTGAGCCTTGTCTAAAAATATTTAAAAATTGATGACAACACACAGAAAAAATGAAAAACAAGCAAACATTGAGCAGAAGGATGGATTATGTCCGATGGAAATAACAATCACATGATAATAATTACATAAAGGCTCGCAAAAAAGGTCCATTAATAGAAATAAAAATAAAGTCCTTGACTTTTATGCACTGTATTTGCTGCAGAAAAGTCAAGGACAGCTGGATATGACCTCACACTCGGCTCTGCTACCTCTAGATGGCATTCTGCATGATGCATCCATACAGCCAGTCATCCAGCAGAGCGGACCCGAACCCCATTCACTTGAATTGGGGGCCTGACAATACAGTATTTGACACACTGTCATATGCATGACAGCGCTGCAAATATCGTTTCTGATCGGCGGTGAAATCATCTCCGCCGGTCAGAAAGCTGCGGTTCCCATGCTGTCAAAAGACAGCCGGAGTGCGTGCTCAGCTGTGATTGGAGGCATACAGGTTACCTCCGGTTACTGGTGTCAGCTGATGGGACAACTGCTCCCATCATCCGCACCTGCTGCCACTAATAACAGTAAGAGCAGGAGCGGGTGATGGGAGTATTCATCAGCTGCTGCTGAGCGGTAAATAAATAATTTTAAAAAAATTGGCGTGGGTTCCCACTATTTTTGATAACAAGCCAGGCAAAACTCACAGTTGGGGCTGCAACCCTCAGCTGTCAGCTTCAGCAAGGCTAGTTATCAAGAATAGAAGGGTCACCACGCTCTATTTTTTAATTATTTAAATAAATAATTTTAAAAAACGGCGTGGAATTCCCCCATTTTTTACAACCAGACTTGCTAAAGCAGACAACTGGGGGCTGGTATTCTCAGGCAATTAAGGGGCCATGGATAATGGGGTGATAGTTGGAGGGGTTGATGTCACATTTGAATTGTCCGGTGACATCAAGCCCTGAGGTTAGTAATGGAGTTGCGTCAATAAGACGTCCCATTACTAACCCCTTAGTCACATTGTAAGAAAACACACACACCAAGAATAAAGTCCTTTAATTAAAAGAATGACACAAATCCTTTAATATTCTCAATTAAACTAAACTTACAACCTCGCCTAATTCCACCGGAGCTCTCAATCTCCTGTAATCAAACTAAAATAAAAAAGCAACAATATACTATACCTGTCCATCGTTCTGTCCCACGTCATAATCCATATCTGGGAAGAAATAGTTTTCAACCTGGATGGTGCCAAGATGCGACCGTCCAGGCTGAAAACCACTGGTAAATGAGCTGCTGCGAGCGCAGCATCAGTGATTAGCGGTGACGTCACTGAGGCTACATTCCCAGTTGGGCTGAACTGCGGTGACCTTGGTGAGATCCCCGCTAACACCATGAGAATGTCGCATGGAGCAGAGGCGACTTCACAGCAGTTAAATTTTCCCGGTGAACTCACCCCTTCACCGAGCGACTTTCTCACGCTGTTAGCGGGGATCTCACCGAGGTCACCGCAGTTCAGCCCAGCTGGGAACGCAGCCTCAGTGACGTCACCACCAGTCACTGATGCTGCCCTCGCAGCATCTCATGCACCAGTGGTTCTCAGCCTGGGCAGTCGCATCTTGGCACAGTCCTGGTTGAAAACGAATTCTCTCTCAGACATGGATTACGGCGTGGGACAGAACGATGAAGAGGTGAGGAATACTGTTGTTTTATTATTTTTGGTTTCTTACAGGAGATTGAGGGCTTCGGTGGAATTAGGCGAGGTCGTAAGTATGATTTAATTGAGATTATTGATTTTTCTCAATGTATTTAATTGAGATTATTGATTTTTCTCAATTCATGGGCAGTTATTTTGTGCCTTTTTTTTATCAACATGCTTCTTGCGACCCTGTTGGCTATTTGCCATGAAACGCTTGATTGTTCGGTGATCACGCTTCAAAAGTTTGGCAATTTCAAGACTGCTGCATCCCTCTGCAAGACATCTCACAATTTTTGACTTTTCAGAGTCCATCAAATCTCTCTTCTGACCCATTTTGCCAAAGGAAAGGAAGTTGCCTAATAATTAAGCACACCTTATATAGAGTGTTGATGTCATTAGACCACACCCCTCCTCATTACAGAGATGCAAATCACAGAATTTACAGAATTGGCAGTTGGCTTTCAAGCCTATACAGCTTGGAGTAGGACAACATGTATAAAAAGGATGATGTGATCAAAATACTCATTTGCCTAATAATTCTGCACACAGTGTATATATCTATGTATTCTATGGGTATATATCTATTCTAACATGTCACGCTGTGATTTTACTGATCGGATCACGTGAATTTCTGGCTTTTGGGAGGACCCCACTATTCTTGATAACCAACCTTGCTGAAGCTGACAGCTGAGGGTTGCAGTCCCCAGCTGTGAGTTTTGCCTGGCTGGATATCAAAAATATAGGGGAAGCCACACAGGTTTTTTTTAATCACTTATTTACAGCGCAGAAGCGACTGATGAATACTCCCATCCGCCGCTCCTGCTCTCACTGTAATTAGCGGCAATAGGTGTAGGATGATGGGAGCTGTAGTTCCATCAGCTGACACCAGTGACCAAAGGTAAACTCTATACCTCCGATCACAGATTAGCGCTCACGCTGTCTTCTGACAGCGTGGAAACCGCAGCTCTCTGACAGGATGGGATGATTTCATTGCCGATCAGAAGAGCTACGCTGATGTTTCCCACGCTGTCACACAGCTTGGGAAACACTGGCTTTTGTGTTGTGCATGTTTGGCTATATTCGGTGATTTAATCGTCAATTAAATCGGCGAATATTGCAAATTTTGTGATCGTGAGCTGAACAGAACATTGAAATATTCGCTCATCTCTAATATCAACCTCACAAATATGAACCCCACTTGCCACTGCTACAGGGCAAGTGGGAAGAGTCAGGCAAAGTCCCAGAATTGGAATATCTAATAGATGTGGCTCTAATTATTTTACCACTGATCAGAAGCAGTGTTTGCCACGCTGTCATGCGCATCAACGTGTTGAAAACACTGGATGTTTGGGCCTCCCATTCAAGTAAATAGGTCTGGGTCCAGGTCCGGGTACTGTTCTGGTACCCAAACCTGAACTTTTTTTTTTTAACTGTTCAACCGAACCATCCGGACCCAAACATCCAGGGGTCCACCCATCTCTAGTCTAGAAGCTGGTGGCAAAACGTGCTTCAGGGTGTGGGGATGGTACACCTGGTGCCACTAATAACAAGAGTAGACGGTAGTTGATGGGAATATTCATCTGCACTTATGCTTTATAGCATGGGTTCTTTTGTATTTTTGATAACTAGACAGGCTAAACTGACAGCTGTGGGCTGACAGGAACATGACAGTGTGGCAAACAGTGGATGTCCAGGTCTCCCATTCATGTGAATGGGGTCCGAGCTTGGGTTCTGTTCCCGAACCAAACTTTTTTTGAACTGTTCGGCTAAAGCTGCTGGGCCCAAACAACCAGTGGTTCGCGCATCACTACTTCTGATATGTGCTTGTACCTCAAATTTCATTGAATGCCAGCATCTATGGTTTTGTCTACTACTATAATTTTTTATTGTCATCTTAGTTCTGGGAAAACTTTTTTGTGAAATATATGTGTCAGTAGATACTGCACAATTGACATTCTAGCCTCTTTTTTTTAAAGTGCTAATGTTGCTCTTTACTATATATCATGAGAGATATATGTGTCAGACAATAACTGCATTATTTACGTGAATATACAGTGAGGATAATAACTTAGTATTTGATTCACTGCGGATTTTGAAGGTTTTACTGCCTACAAAGAATGAAGAGGTCTGAGTTTTGGGCTCCACATTTTAAAAAGGATTTTCAGAAGTTAGAATCAGTTCAAAGACGGGCAACTAGATTATTACAAGGGATGGAAGGCCTGTCATATGATGAGAGGTTGGAAAGTTGGGCTTGCTTAGCTTAGAAAAAATACGTCTCAGAGGAGATCTCATTTACATGTACTGTATAAATTATATGTGTGGCCAGTACAAAACACTAGCACATGACTTATTCCTTCCAAATACCATACTAAGGACCAGAGGGCAATCATTATGGGTGGAAGAAAGGAGATTCCGGCAGCTAAACAGGAAAGGGTTCTTTACAGTCAGGCTGTGGAGTGCCCTAATACAAGAGGTAGTAATGGAAGACACTATAACAGCTTTTAAAAAAGGGCTGGACAATTTCCTTGATACATGTAACATCAGGGCCGCCATCAGGGCATGAGAACCCTTACTGCTGTATGGGGCCTGGTCATTAGGGGGGCCCCGCCGCCCGAGCACGCAGGTCCGCGCTCGGGCCCGGGGGCCCCCAACATTTTGAGGCTCCCCCTGCACCTCAAGGGGCCCCCAGCTAGCGGCACATCACGCAGCCGCTATGGGGGCCCCTGTGTGGCAGGGGGGCTGCCTGCCCCCAGCGCCGACTCCCCCCGCCGCTGCATTGAACTATACCGGCGTCAGCAGGCACAGTTCAAAGCGATGATGGAGGAGAGAGCGTCAGCTGACGCCCCCTCTCCCATCATTCCCTGCTCTGCCTCTGACACAGCGTGCTCACTGTGTGCCGGGCAGAGCAGGAGACAGGAGCTGGGAGCAGCGCTGGCACCAGGATGAGGTGAGGAGTGTTTTTTTTTTTTTTTATAAATCTGTCCTGCTGTGTGGACATTCCTGGGGGGGGAGGAGAGATGAGGGCTGTAAAATGTGGGCCCTGCTGTATACTATGGAGGCCCTGCTATATCCAATGGGGGCCCTGCTGTATACTATGGAGGCCCTGCTATATCCAATGGGGGCCCTGCTGTATACTATGGAGGCCCTGCTATATCCAATGGGGGCCCTGCTGTATACTATGGGGGCCCTGCTATATCCAATGGGGGCCCTGCTGTCTACTATAGGGGCCCTGCAATATACAATGGGGGCCCTGCTGTCTACTATAGGGGCCCTGCAATATACAATGGGGGCCCTGCTGTCTACTATAGGGGCACTGCAATATACCAATGTGGACCCTGCTGTATACTATAGGGGCACTGCTATATCCAATGGGACCCTGCTGTATACTATGGGGCCCTGCAATATACAATGGGGGCCCTGCTGTCTACTATAGGGGCCCTGCTATATCAATGTGGGCCCTGCTGTATACTATAGGGGGCCCTGCTATATCCAATGTGGGCCCTGCATTATACAATGGGGGCCCATGCCTGTGTACACTATGTGGGCCCTGCTGTACACTATGTGGGCCCTGCTGTACACTATGTGGGCCCTGCTGTACACTATGTGGGCCCTGCTGTACACTATGTGGGCCCTGCTGTACACTATGTGGGCCCTGCTATATACTATGTGGGCCCTGCTGTACACTATGTGGGCCCTGCTGTACACTATGTGGGCCCTGCTGTACACTATGTGGGCCCTGCTGTACACTATGTGGGCCCTGCTGTACACTATGTGGGCCCTGCTGTATACTATGTGGGCCCTGCTGTATACTATGTGGGCCACGCTGTACACTATGTGGGCTGTGTTATATACTATGGGGGGATATATATTTTATAGGGTGGCTGTGTTATATAATATATGTGGCTGTGTTATATACTTTGTGGCTGTGTTATATACTATGGGGGGCTACGTTATATTCCTTTGGGGAGGCAGGCTGTATGATATTCTATTCGGGGATACATTATATTCTATGGGGGGCTGTATTATATTTATTATATTCTATGAGGGGTGATTGCATCATACTCTATGAGGTGGCTACATTGTATTCTATGAGGGGCTAGATTATATTGTATGGGGGCTTCATTATACTTTATGAGGGGGCTACATTATATTCTATGGGGGCTGCATTATACTATATGAGTAGGGCTACATTGTATTTTATGGAGGGGCTACATTATACTATAAAGGGGGCTCAATTCTATGGGGGTTTAGATTATACTCTGTGGGGTGGTTGCATTATACTCTGTGGAGTGGCTGCATTATGCTCTGTGGGGTGGCTGCATTATGCTCTATAGGGTCACTGCATTATACTATATGTGGGCTGCATTATACTGTATCGAGGACTATGGGGAATACATTATACCATATGAAGAACTATGGGGTGCATTATACTATGGGAAGTGAATTGTACTACATGGATGACTATGGCGGTGCATTATACTATATGGAGCACTATGAGGAGTGTATTATACTATATGGATGACTGAGTGTATTTTAATATATTGAGGGCTATTAGGAGTGTATTATACTATATGGAGGACTATGGATACATTATATTATATGAGGACTATGGGGTGTGCACTTTACAATATGGAGGACTGTGGTGCACATTATAATATATGGAGGACTATGGGGTGTATTATACTAAACAAGCAAAATGGTGCATATTCATCGAGTGATTGGTGTTAGGCGAAGTGCACACGTTCAGGAATGTTTGCAGAATTTTCCTGAGCAAAAACAGACTTTTCCGCGGTAAACTTTCTAGGTCAATAATATAGCGGGAAAAAGGCTAGAATTCCGCAAAATTAATGAACATGTTGGTTCTTTTTCCGAGATGCGTTTTTTTTCGCGGAAAAAAACGCACCATGTGCACAAAAATTGCGGACTTCATTCTAAATGATAGGATGCTTAATTCATGCGTTTTTGACACGTTTTTTCCTGCGGAAAAAACGCAAATAATCCTGAACGTGTGCACATAGCCTGAATGTGTCATTGGTGAGGGCATGGTGCAGAGGTGAAGTTTTTCCATGAAAGGGCGGAGGGATTTTGGAAGGTTTGCGTGGTGGAGGAGGAGCTAGGGTGGATGCGGAACTGGGGGGGTGGAGCCTGGGCGGAGTCTCAAGGGGGCCCCATAAATTTTGCCAGTATGGGGCCCCGAAATTCCTAGTGGCAGCCCTGTGTAACATTGCTGGTTATAGTTAAATTAGTGAAAAAATGTATAATTGGTGGAGAAAGGTTGAACTTGATGTACCTAGATCTTTTTTCAACCTATGTAACTATGTAATTTTTATAGTTGGCACACTTCAACTGTGAGAGACAGAATCTAAAAGCAAAAAACAAAATCACATAGTATGATTTTTAAATAATTACATAGCATTTTATTGCATGAAATAAGTATTTGATCACCTACTAACCAGCAAGAATTATGGCTCTCACAGACCTGTTAGTTTTTCTTTAAGAAGCCCTCCTACTGTGCACTAATTACCTGTATTAATTGCACTAGTTTGAACTTGTTACCTGTATAAAAGACATCTGTTCACACACTCAATCAGTCTCACTCCAACTGCTCCACTATGGCCAAGACCAAAGAGTTGTCTAAGTACACCTGAGATAAAATTGTAAACCTGCACAAGGCTGGGATGGGCTACAGGACCATAGGCAGGCAACTTGGTGAGAAGGCAACAATTGTTGGTGCAATTACTAGAAAATGGAAGAAACATAAGATGACTGTCAATCTTCCTCAGTCTGGGGCTCCATGCAGGATATCACCTTGTAGGGTAAGGATGATTCTGAGAAAGGTCAGGAATCAACAAAGAACTACATGGGAGGACCTGGTTAATGACCTGAAGAGAACTGGAACCACAGTCTCAAATATTATCATCAGTAACACACTACGCCATCATGGATTAAAATCCTAAAGGGCATGCAAGGTCCCCTGCTCATGCCAGCACACATCCAGGATCATTTGAAGTTCGCCAATGACCATCTGGTTGATCCAGAGGAGGCATGGGAGAAGGTCATGTGATGAGATGAGACCAGAATAGAACTTTTTGGTATCAACTTCACTCGCCGTGTTTGGAGGAAGAAGGATGAATACAACCCCAAGTACACCATCCCAACCTGAAGCATGGTGGAGAAAAATCATACTTTGGGGTGCTTTAATGCAAAGGTGACAGGACAACTTCACCGTATTGAAGGGAAGATGAATGGGGTCATGTATCGCAAAATATTGGCCAACAACCTTCTTCCATCAGTAATACCATTGAAAATGGATCGGGCTGGGCTTTCCAGCATGACAATGACCCAAAACACACATCCAGGGCAACTAAGGAGTGGCTCCGTAAGAAGCATTTAAAGATCCTGGAGTGGCCTAGCCAGTCTCCAGGCCTGAACCCAATAGAGCATCGTTGCAGTGAGCTGAAACTCAATGTTGCCCATCAACAGCCCCGAAACCTGAAAGATCTGTAGAATATGTGTGTGTGTGGACGAGTGGGCCAAAATTCCTATTGAAGTGTGCGCAAACTTGGCCAAGAACTATAGCACTGCAATTGCAAACAAAGATTTCTGTACGAAATTTTAAGTTCTGTTTTTCTATTGTATCACTGAGGTGCATCTGGGGGGGCAGCAGGAGCATGTGCCCCGGGCGCAACCGGCAGGGGCACAGTCGGCCACCTAATGTGGCGGTCTACAGTGTCTCCCTCGGCGGCTGCATTCTGCCGCTCCCTGGACTGGGAGTCGGCTGTTCTCTGTGCCAGCTGTCAAACTTAGCTGGCACAGAGAAACTGCAGCACGCCGGCTCCCAGTGATCAATTGTACTCGCATCTTACACACGCGAGTACAATTGAAGCTATGACTGCCGGGTCAGAACGACACCAACAGTGTGATCATGTCATGTGATCACGCTGCTGAAGTCACTCTCCGGCACTGCAGAGACGCAGATGGGTAGTAAGTGCTCCAGTGAAGCTGAAGACACCAAAGATTAAGTGCATGGGGGGATTTAATGTATGGGTGGAGATTTGGGGGGAGATTTGGAGTGGGGATGGGGATTTATTGTGTGTGTGGACATTTGGAGGGGGATGGTGGATTTAATGTGGGTGGGGAGATTTGGAGGGGGATGGGGGTGTTTAATTGTGGGGGAGATTTGGAGTGGGGATGGGGGTGTTTAATGTGTTGGGGGAGATTTGGAGTGGGGATGGGGAGATTTAATGTGTGTGGGGATATTTGGAGTGGGGATGGGGATTTAATGTATGGGGGGAGATTTGAGGACACAAAATAAGGTGAAAATAGGGAGATGCAGGGTATGTATGAGGAAACAGTACAAGAGAATGGTGGGCATGTATAAGGAAACAGTATGGGGAAATAGGGGACATGTACGAGGAAACAGTTTGGGGGAATAGGGGGCATGTACGAGGAAACAGTATGGGGGCATGTATGAGGAAACAGTACTGGAGAATGGAGGGCATATATGAGGAAACAGTATGGGGAAATTGGGGGCATGTATGGGGGGATGGTTGCAGACAGAGCATGGTGAGTGGAGATGGGTGGAGACAGTATGGGGAGCGAACGGGGGAATGTATGCGAACACAGTATGAGTCGGGATGTGAAAAATGTATGTGGACAGCGTATGGGGAGTGAGCGTGATAGGATGTGTGCAGACACAGTGGGGGTATGTGTGAGGGGTATGTGTGAGCAGGCAATATAGAAAGTGAGGGGGTAAATATATAAAGAGACAGTATGGTGAACAGGGGGATGTGAGAGGAGACAATATAAGGAGGGAGGGGAATAGTTTGAGGAGAAAGTATGGAGGAGAAAAGTGAGTGGGCAAACTGAGGAGTGAGGGCGTAGCACGGGGAGACAGTGTAAGGGTACATCCAGGAGGGGACAGTATACCAAGGAGGGGGAGTGTGATGACAGAGTACAGTATAGAGACTGGGTCCTATAGGGAGGACACAGTATGAGAGGACAGTGTGTAGAGGGTGTCAGTATGGAAAGGAGAGGTCAGTGTAAACAGCATGTACCATAAGAGGGACAGTGTGGGGGTCATATTTCGTGCAGACAATATAGTGAGGGGCAATTTTTTATTCTGGACATTATAATGACATTTCTATCTTTAACCCCTTTCTGTCAGTTGACGTACTATCCCTTCCATGTGTCCTGGGACTTAATTCCCGAGGACGGGATAGTACGTCATACGCGATCAGCTGCGCTCCAAGAGGGAACCAGCTAATCGCGGCCGGGCGTCAGCTGATTATCACAGCTGACACCAGGCACTATGTGCCAGGAGTGGTCACGGATCACTCCCGCACATAACCCCGGCACACTGCGATCAAACATGATCGCAGTCTACCGGGGGCACTGTCATGAGCTGCTTTGTTTGTGGGATTAGGTAGTTCAGAGGTTAATTTGGACGGCCTCACTCTGGGATTCTGGGAGACTTCTTATAGCCTCATTGTGGAGCCATTCCCTGTTGCTTATACTTTGACCCCTAGCCGAGTGTGTGACCCTGTGCTTTGTGCTTGTGCTACTTTATGCTTGCTTAGTTTTGACTTGGTTCTGTTCCCGTTACGAGTTCTGCCGACCCTCCTGTACTACGTTGCTATCTCCGTGTATGACTCCTGGCCTTCGCCCTGACAATTCTCTGCTTATCCCTCTTGTACTGCGCTGCTATCTCCATGTATGACTCCTGGCCTATGTTCTGACTATTCTCTGATCGCCCCTCCTGTACTGCGCCATCCTCTCCGTGTATGACCCCCGTTTGTCTGACCTGAGTTTCCCTCTTCACTACTCCAGGGTTCCTGTAGCAACCTGCACTCATCTCCATCAGCAGGAGCTAAGCCCTGTCCCCTGTGGTCACATGATCGCAGGTCCTTTTGCTTTCTGCTGCCTTCAGCGTCTCTCCTTACCATGCTGCTCAGGTCCCATCTGCCTGAGCTTCCCCTTCAGCATCTGACCCCGGGCCCTTCCGCAGTGTGGGTGAGTCACCCTGCTCAGCCATGGCAGTTCGCTGGCGCTGACAGGATCATGATATTACAAGTGACTGCACATTTTTTTTCTTTGGGATAGTTGTGTGTATCTTCTGAGCATATTTTCAGCATGGATCCCCTGCAGGCTTGGCCGATGAGGTCAAGCATCTAACCCAAATGTTACAAAAGCTCAATGTGGAACAGTGCACGATGGTCCATACCCAACAGCAGTTGATGGACACCATGCAGGGGGCCATTGCGACAGTGTCTCTAGGTTCCGGGAGTTGGGACGTATCTGTGGTATCCCCTGAATCTCCAGTCAAAATGCCTGATTTCTATTCAGGGGATAAGAAGGAGTTTAGGTCCTTCAAGGAAGGATATAAGCTTTTTTTTACTTTAAGGCCCCGTTCCTCTGGGGACGAATTCCAGAGGGTGGGGTGTTGTGAATGGGTTTGAGATGAGTTCTGAGCAGAGGCTCCCTCTGGTGGTTACAAGCGGTACTAGTGAGGATTGGGAATCAGGTGTTACTGATTGGTCTTATTTAAGGGAATCATTTTCCCATCAGGGTTGCCGGTGATCAATTGTTCTGGTCTGAATCCTTCTTTCCAGTTTCCCTTGTAGCCTGCTGTGTCGTGTCTGCATCTCCTGCTATCAGATAAGACAATTTCTTATTTTGTGTTTTTGCTATTTTTTGCATTTTGTCCTGCACTTCTGTGGGGGCCTTCTGGGTCCCCTCCGGGGGCTTTTGCCCTCTCAGTTTAGTCCAGCCACTGTGTTTTGTACTTTTGCTTTTTGCAGTTTTTTCAGTGGCTGCTGTTTTTTGTTACACCAGAGAACTAATTTAGGTGGTAGAGGTCGTGTGATCTCAGGTGATTTTGAAATTAGTAGAGTTGGCGCTTTTCAGGGTTTTCTGGGATTGCAGTAAGTACCCTTCCTATCCTTTTCTATTTAGTTAGTTTGGGCCCCAGCATTTGCTCATACTATTTTCTTTCTGTGTCAGTATTTCCTCTTGTCTAACCGCCATTACATGTTTGGGGGCTTTCTATTATCTTTGGGGTTCTGCTCCGGGGCAGATAGCTTTCCTATTTCTATCTTTAGGTGTAGTTAGTTTCTCAGGCTGTGACGAGGCGTCTAGGACCATCGTAGGAACGCTCCACGGCTGCCTCTAGTTGCGGTGGTTAGTCAGGGTACTGCAATCTCATAGATTCCAACTGCTCTGGTGTATTTCCTTTTTTACCTGCACTCCTCAGCTACCGTAACATAACAGTATCACCGGCCCTAAAAATTGTATGGTACTCACAGAAGGGAAAGAATATTTTGAAGGAAGAAAAGTTGTCAGAGATATTTTTCTGTTTGTTGCATTTTTTTTTTTTTTTTTTTCCCTCTGTATCTCTGGGTGCTGGGGAGGATCTTTTCTCCCAATGGAGTTTGCACAGTTGTCTGGCCGTGTGGATCAGCTTGCCACTGAGGTTCGGAGTATTGCTGCATATCTTGCTGGGTTGCCTGTTGTGGAACCTAGGATCCCCATGCCAGATTTGTTTTCGGGGGATCGAGCTAAGTTTCAGAATTTCAAAGATAATTGTAAATTGTTTTTTGCCTTAAAATCTAAGTCCTCAGGAAACGCAGCGCAGCAGGTTCAAATTATCATCTCTCTCCTGCGCGGCGATCCTCAGGATTGGGCTTTTTCCCTGATACCTGGGGATCCTGTTTTGAGTGATGTTGATGCATTTTTTCAGGCTTTGGGGTTATTGTACGATGAGCCTAATGTCACTGATCAAGCTGAAAAAGCCTTGTTGGCATTAATCAGGGCTTGATGACGCTGAGTTATACTGTCAGAGATTCCGTAGGTGGGCAGTCCTGACCAAATGGAATGACGACGCTTTGGCGGCCCTTTTCCGGAAGGGTCTGTCGGATAATGTAAAGGATGTTATGGTGGGATTCCCTGTCCCCTCTGGTCTCAATGATTCTATGTCATTAGCGATTCAAATTGACAGACGTTTGCGTGAGCGGAGAAGTATGCGTGGAGTGGTGTTGCCTTGTGAGCCAGCTGCTGAGCCCATGCAGTGTGATGGAGTGGTGTCTGGGGCACAGCGTCATGAGTTTCGAAAGCGCAATGGGTTATGTTTCTACTGTGGTGATGCCTCTCATGCTATTTCAGTCTGCCCTAAGCGGGGAAGACGTTTTGCACGCTCAGTTGTCTTGGGTAGTGTTCAGACTAAGTTTTTATTAACTGTCACTCTGATATGCTCTCTGTCCTCATTTTCTGCTCAGGCTTTCGTTGATTCTGGAGCAGCTATTAACCTGATGGATTATGATTTTGCTAAACGTTGTGGATTTCCCTTGATACCCCTACAGAAGTCTATTCCCCTACTGGGGATCGATTCTACCCCTTTGGCTGAGAATAAACCCAGTTTTCTACTCAGGTGATAATGAGGGTTGAACCTGATCACCAGGAGTGCTGCAAATTTTTGGTTCTATATAATCTGCATGACATTATCGTGCTGGGTTTCCCTTGGTTACAGTCTCATAATCCTGTTTTGGATTGGAAATCTGTGTCTGTAACCAGTTGGGGCTGCCAATGTGTTAATACCAACACTCCTGTTTTTTCTGCCTCCCCCAGGCTGAGGATGTTCCTGACTTTTTGTTTGATTTTTCTGATGTGTTTAGCGAAAGTAAATCTGCATCCTTACCTCCCCATAGGAGCTATGACTGCGCTATTGAATTAGTGCCAGGTAGTAAATTCCCTAAGGGTCGCCTTTTTAACTTGTCTGTACCTGAACATGACGCTATGCGGTCTTATATCAAGGAATCATTGGAGAAGGGTCATATCAGACCATCCTCTTCACCCTTAGGTGCCGGTTTTTTCTTTGTGGCCAAAAAAGATGGTTCATTAAGGCCGTGTATTGATTATCGTCTCTTGAACAATATTACTGTGAAATATCAATACCCGTTACCCTTGATTTCTGACCTGTTTTCCAGGGTGAAAAACGCTACTTGGTTTACCAAGCTTGACCTCAGGGGGGCGTATAACCTTATTCGCATTAAGCACGGGGATGAATGGAAGACGGCATTTAACACCCCTGAAGGGCATTTTGAGTACCTTGTGATGCCCTTTGGGCTCACTAATGCTCCTTCCGTCTTCCAGTCCTTCATGAATGACATTTTCAGGGATTTTGTGGACAAGTTTCTGATTGTTTATTTGGATGATATCTTGATTTTTTCTAATGACTGGGACTCTCATGTGAAACATGTTCGAACTGTATTCCAGATTTTGAGAGAGAATGCTCTGTATGTGAAGGGATCAAAGTGTCTTTTTGGCGTACAGAAGATCTCATTTCTGGATTCATTTTGTCCCCATCTGTTATTGAAATGGACCCGGTCAAGGTTCAGGCCATCTGTGATTGGGTCCAACCTACTTCATTAAAGGCTCTTCAGAGATTTTTGGGTTTTGCCAATTTTTATCGTAAATTTATTGGTAATTTCTCTGTTATTGTTAAACCATTAACTGATTTGACCAGAAAGGGTTCTGATGTGGTGAATTGGCCTCCTGAGGCAGTCTCTGCGTTTCAGGAACTTAAGCAGAGATTCACTTCTGCTCCTGTTCTACGGCAGCCTGATGTTTCTCTGCCATTTCAGGTGGAGGTTGATGCCTCTGAAATTGGGGCAGGTGCCGTTTTGTCCCAAAAAGATCCAGAGACCTCTAAAAGTAACCCTTGTGCCTTTTTCTCTCGAAAATTTTCTCCTACTGAACGTAATTATGACGTGGGTAATCGGGAGTTATTGGCCATGAAGTGGGCTTTTGAAGAGTGGAGACATTGGCTGGAGGGAGCCAAACATCAGGTGGTGGTCCTTACGGACCATAAGAATCTGGTCTATCTGGAATCTGCCAAGCGACTTAATCCTAGACAGGCCAGGTGGGCCTTGTTTTTCACACGTTTTAATTTTGTGGTTTCCTTTCTTCCTGGCACTAAGAATGTTAAGGCGGATGCCCTCTCGAGGAGTTTCCTTGCGGACTCTCCTGAGCTATCTGATCCCTCTGTTATTTTGAAGGAGGGTGTAGTTCTTTCCGCCATCTCGCCTAATTTGAGACTTGCTCTGGAGGGGTGTCAGGAGGATAGGCCCGAGCGCTGCCCTGTTGGAAAATTGTTTGTCCCGGACCAATGGAAAAAGAGTGTGATGTCTGAGATTCATTGTTCCGCATTGGCTGGGCATCCCGGAATTTTTGGTACCAGAGACTTGGTTAGTCGGTCCTTTTGGTGGCCTACCTTGTCTCGCGATGTCAGGGAATTTGTGCAGTCCTGCGGGACTTGCTCTCGCTCCAAGCCTTGCTCTCGCTCTAGTGGTTTGTTGATGCCATTGCCTGTGCCCAAGAGACCATGGACCCATATCTCTATGGATTTCATTTCCGATCTTCCTGTTTCTCAGAGAATGACCACCATCTGGGTAATTTGTGATAGGTTTTCCAAAATGATACATCTTGTGCCATTACCTAAGTTGCCTTCCTCCTCTGAATTGGTGCCGTTGTTCCTTCAGCACGTGGTTCGTTTACACGGCATTCCTGAGAACATTGTGTCTGACAGAGGAGTCCAGTTTGTTTCCAGATTTTGGAGGACTTTTTGTTCTAAACTGGGTGTTCAATTGTCTTTCTCCTCGGCATTTCATCCTCAGACCAATGGTCAAACTGAGAGAACAAACCAGACATTGGAGACTTATCTAAGATGCTTTGTGTCTGCTGATCAGGATGACTGGGTCTCTTTTTTGCCTTTGGCTGAGTTTGCTCTTAATAATAGGGCTAGCTCTGCCACTTTGATGTCTCCGTTTTTCTGTAATTCTGGGTTTCACCCTCGATTTTCTTCAGGACAGACGGAGGCTTCTGTCTGTCCAGGTGTTGACTCTGTTGTTGAGCGTATGCAGCAGATTTGGGACCAGGTAGTGGGGAGGTTGTCCCTCTCTCGGGAGAGGGCCCAGCGGTTTGCTAACCGGCGTAGGACTGATGGTCCTCGGTTTGAAGTGGGGGACTTGGTCTGGTTGTCCTCAAAGAATATTCCTATGAGAGTAGCATCTCCTAAATTTAAGCCTAGGTTCATTGGACCTTATAAGATCATGGAGATTATTAATCCTGTTTCTTTTCGTTTGCTTCTTCCAGGGACATTTAAGATCCATAACGTGTTCCACAAGTCCTTGTTGAAGAGGTTTGTTGAGCCAGTGGTTCCTGCTGCTGTGCCTCCTGACCCTGTTTTGGTTGAGGGCAATCTGGAGTATGTGGTTGAGAAAATATTGGATTCTCGTTTTTCTAGACGAAGACTCCAGTATTTGGTTAAATGGAGAGGTTATGGTCAGGAAGATAATTCTTGGGTGTTTGCTTCGGACATCCATGCTAGGAGACTTATCCGTGCGTATCATAGAACTCATCCTGACCGACCTGGTTGCTCAAATGAGGGTTCGGTGACCCCTCCTCAAGGGGGGGGTACTGTTGTGAATGGGTTTGAGATGAGTTCTGAGCAGAGGCTCCCTCTGGTGGTTACAAGCGGTACTAGTGAGGATTGGGAATCAGGTGTTACTGATTGGTCTTATTTAAGGGAATCATTTTCCCATCAGGGTTGCCGGTGATCAATTGTTCTGGTCTGAATCCTTCTTTCCAGTTTCCCTTGTAGCCTGCTGTGTCGTGTCTGCATCTCCTGCTATCAGATAAGACAATTTCTTATTTTGTGTTTTTGCTATATTTTTGCATTTTGTCCTGCACTTCTGTGGGGGCCTTCTGGGTCCCCTCCGGGGGCTTTTGCCCTCTCAGTTTAGTCCAGCCACTGTGTTTTGTACTTTTGCTTTTTGCAGTTTTTTCAGTGGCTGCTGTTTTTTGTTACACCAGAGAACTAATTTAGGTGGTAGAGGTCGTGTGATCTCAGGTGATTTTGAAATTAGTAGAGTTGGCGCTTTTCAGGGTTTTCTGGGATTGCAGTAAGTACCCTTCCTATCCTTTTCTATTTAGTTAGTTTGGGCCCCAGCATTTGCTCATACTATTTTCTTTCTGTGTCAGTATTTCCTCTTGTCTAACCGCCATTACATGTTTGGGGGCTTTCTATTATCTTTGGGGTTCTGCTCCGGGGCAGATAGCTTTCCTATTTCTATCTTTAGGTGTAGTTAGTTTCTCAGGCTGTGACGAGGCGTCTAGGACCATCGTAGGAACGCTCCACGGCTGCCTCTAGTTGCGGTGGTTAGTCAGGGTACTGCAATCTCATAGATTCCAACTGCTCTGGTGTATTTCCTTTTTTACCTGCACTCCTCAGCTACCGTAACATAACAGTGGGGATTGTTATTTCTCTACTGCGTGGTGCCCCTCAAGCTTGGGCTTTCTCTCTGTCTCCCACCGCCCCTGAGAGAATGACAGTCGATGCCTTCTTTGAGGCCCTGGGCCACATATATAATGAGCCTGACAGAGTACGTATGGCTGAAGATAATGTCATGAGTGTGTGCCAGGTTAAACGCTCGGCTGAGTGGTTTTGTGCAGAGTTCCAATGCTGGGCAGCGGAGGTCTCATGGAATGATGCCGCCCTTCGGGGCTTATTCCGCAGAGGACTATCCGAATGCCTCCAAGATGCTCAGGCCCTCCATCCACCACCTGACACCTTGGAGGAGGCCATTACTCAGGCTGTGAGTATGGAGCGCAGGCTGCGGGCTAGGGGTGTCATGCATTCTGAGACATCCCTATTCTCCCGCAGCAAAGACACCGGTGTCGCTCCTGAACCCATGGAGATTGGCGCCACTTCGGTCAAGGAGAAGGAGAGGAAACGTTGCCGGGAGAAGTAGCTGTGTTTTTATTGCGGGGAGGCTGATCATTGGAAAAAGGATTGTCCCTCGTGCCCATCGTCCTCTAAAGCGACGGGAAAATGACTAGGTCTGGGTAGTGGTCGAGGAGGCTGCCGAGACCTTCAGGTACTTTCTTCCACATGTCCTAAAGTTTTGCTAAGGATTGAACTGTTGGTGGACAACGTCTGTTTTTTCTCTACAGCAATGGAGAACAGTGGTTCATCACTCAACCTGGTCAGCTCTGATGTCGTTTCCCAACACCAGATAGGGACAGTCAGGCTTCCTACACCACTTAAAGTCGTGGCCATTGACTCATCTCCTCTTACCCGAACTGGGATCATTTCTGCGTCTGAAAAGTTTATGTTGAAAATTGGTTCTTTCCACGTGGAAGAAATTGAATGTTTTGTCATGGACAAATTGCCCACAGGGCTGGTTCTGGGAATGCAGTGGCTTCGGTGTCATAACCCAGTGATTGACTGGGAATCTGGGGAGATTGTTAAGTGGGGGTCCAAGTGTGCTGACTGTTATCATAAATCAATTTGTTGTGTGAAAATTGCAAAATCTGTCTCTGTGTCTTCTACTAGTCTGGAGGGTATTCCAGAGTACCTGAGAGACTTTGAGGATGTGTTCTCTGAGAGTGAGGCTGAGGCGTTACCCCTCATAGGCCATTTGATTGTGCCATCGATCTGATTCCTGGAGCCAATTTGCCTAAAACTCACCTGTTCAATCTGTCTGACCCGAGCGCCTTGCTATGAAACAGTACATTTCTGAAAGTCTCCGTAAGGGGCACATAAGACCCTCAGTTTCCCCGGTAGCAGCGGGGTTTTTCTTTAAGAAAAAAGATGGCGGCCTACATCCCTGCCTCGCCTTTCAAGAACTAAATAAAATTACTGTCAGGAGCACATATCCCCTACCGTTGATTCCTGTTCTCTGTAACCAGCTTTCTGGCTCCAAATGGTTTTCTAAACTGGATCTAAGGGGGGCTTACAACTTAATAAGAATACGAGAGGGGGACGAGTGGAAAACGGCTTTCCTTACATCTGAGGGGTTGTTTGAGAATCTAGTAATGCCGTTTGGGCTCACTAACGCACCCACAGTGTTTCAAAATTTTATCAATGTGGTATTTTCGGATCTCATAGGCCGTTTTGTAGTGGTATACCTAGATGATATCCTGATATATTCTGTTGATAGAGCTTCCCATTTGTTGCATGTTAAAACTGTACTTCAGAGGCTAAGAGAAAACCAATTGTATGTCAAACTCGAGAAATGTTCATTTTTTGTTCAGGAGTTGTCATTTCTAGGTCTTATAATTTCACCTCAGGGATTTTGCATGGATCCCAAGAAAGTACAAGCCATTGTGGAGTGGGTCCAGCCCAGGGACCTTAGGGGGCTCCAGCACTTCTTGGGATTCGCAAAATATTATCTCAAGTTTATTAAAGTTTTTTCACAGGTGACTAAGCCTCTCATGGACCTGACTCGTAAAGGGGCAGATGTCAGAAACTGGTTCTTGTTAGCTAAACAGTCCTTTCTTACTCTTAAAAACTGTTTCTCATCTGCTCCTATCCTGGTCCAACTGGATCCTTCCAAGCCATTCGTGGTTGAGTTGTATGCTTCCGAGGTGGGGGTGGGGGCAGTTTTGTCACAAGGTCCAGCTTCTCTGACTAATCTCAGGCCCTGTGCCTATTTTTCTAAGAAATTTTCTCCGGTGGAGAAAAATTATGACGTAGGCAACAGAGAGCTCCTAGCTATTAAGTTGGCGTTCGAGGAATGGAGACATTTTTTGGAGGTGGCGGCTCAACCTATTACGGTTATCACTGACCATAAGAATTTGGAATACATCAAATCTGCTAAAAGACTGACTCCCAGGCAAGCCCGCTGGTCACTTTTTTTCTCCATGTTTCAATTTTCTATTACCTTTCGGCCAGGGTCTAAGAACATAAAGGCTGATGCCTTATAACGTAGTTTTGAGCCGTTATCCGCCCCCAATCCGCCGTCCCTCATTCTTCAACTCAGTCTCGTGGTTGCCGAGGTATCGTCGGAATTGGAGCGAGAGATTGTGGGAGCTCAATATTTGGCTCCAAGTTCCATACCTGTTGACAAATTTTGTCCCGCAGAATTTGCGCAACAAACTCCTGTGGGAGTTCCATGATTCAAAGTTGAGTGCACACCCTGGTATAGCCGCCACATGGGAAGCAGTGGCAAGGGTCATCTGGTGGCCTTTAATTACTTCAGATATCAAGAAACATGTCGCAGCATGTGGTATATGTGCCCGTTCCAAGAGCTCTAGTTGCCTGCCGGCCGGGGAATTGGTGCCTTTGCCAGTCCCAGGAAGGCCATGGACTCACTTGTCCATGGACTTCATCACCAATCTTCCATCATCCCATGGTAATACTGTAATTTGGGTAGTGGTGGACAGGTTTTCGAAGTTGGCACATTTTGTACCCATGACAAGTTTACCCTCAGCAGAGACGCTCTCTAGACATTTCCTGTCCCAGGTGGTACTCTTACACGGGGTTCCCACTAATATTGTGTCAGACAGAGGGACTCAGTTTGTGTCTAAATTCTGGCGGGCAGTCTGCAAAAAACTGGGGATATCGCTGTCTTTTTCCTCAGCGTATCACCCTGAAACCAACGGACAAATGGAACGCATCAACCAGTCGCTTGAACAGATTCTTCGGTGCCTGACTTCTACCCTGCAAAGCGACTATTCTGATGCCTTACCATTAGCAGAATTCGCCTTCAACAACCGGGTAAACCAATCTACTGGTAGGTCACCATTTTTGATTAATTATGGGATGAACTCTCATTTTGGTGAATTTTCTCGAATAGCTTGTGGTTGTCCGGGGGCAGAGGATGGGGTCAATCGTCTCAAGGATCTTTGGTCAAAGGTTTGTTTAAATATTTCTAAGGCTCAGGAGAAATATAAACGTTTGCGGATAGGAAAAGGGACTCTGCTCAGACGCTGCTTTGTGGGGATAAGGTGTGGCTATCTAAACGAAATATAAATCTTCGATTGCCCTCCGCTAAACTGGGGCCTAAATTTATTGGTCCCTATGAGGACATTGAAGTAGTGAACCCCGTAACCTACCGCCTCCTTCTTCCTTCCTCCTTAAAACTCCATAATGTTTTTCATAGGTCTTTACTTAAACCCTTGGGGGTGGTGAGGGAGCATACTGAAACTGCTCCTCCTCCAGTCTTGGTTGAGGGACATATGGAATTTGAGGTACAACATATTGTGGATTCCAGGCGGGTTCGGGGGTCTTTGCAGTATTTGGTACATTGGAGGGGTATAGTACGGAGAAACGGTCATGGGTAACAGCCAGATCAGTACACGCTGACTGTCTAGTTCGTGCGTTCCATGCCCGGCATCCTTGGAAGCCTGGGGTCCGGAGGCCCCCCGTTGAGAGGGGGGTAATGTCATGAGCTGCTTTGTTTGTGGGATTAGCTAGTTCAGAAGTTAATTTGGATAGCCTTACTCTGGAATTCTGGGAAGCTTCTTATAGCCTCATTGAGGAGCCATTCCCTGTCGCTTATACTTTGACCCTTAGCCGAGTGTGTGTGACCCTGTGCTTTGTGCTTGTGCTACTTTATGCTTGCTTGGTAGAGTTGAGCGAAACAGGTCGGTCAGATTGAAAAGTCGCCGACTTTCACCAAAGTCGGGTTTTGTTGGCCGAAACCCTACCATAGTGTGCAGTCGGCCATGCGGTCGTCGACCCCAGCGCCCAAGTCGGTTTTCCCATAATGCTTGCAGGCGCCTTTTTCAGTCAATGAGCAAGGATGTACACTGTGGGCAACGAGATGACGTGTACAGTGTCCACCACCATCTTAGAGAAGGGCATTGCAGTGATTGGCTTGCTTTGGGGGGCATCATAGTTTCTATAAAAGCCCTGAGCGCCGACCTCCATTTTACTTCTGCCGATATTAACAGTAGGGAGAGGTTGCTGACGCTGTTTATCAGTAGGGAGAGAGTTAGGCAGGAAAGAGAAGTTCTTGTCATGGGTGCATCGCCACGAAGATTGTCGCGATTGCACATTCTGACTTCTCGCAGCTGAGTTGCTGTTTCTTTGTGTTTGGTAATGAGGGAGTTAATTTTACCTAGCTCTTTGCTAAGACTAGGTCCAGCCTCGCCCGGCTGCTTTTGATTATGTTCTAATTAGCTTCCTTTATATAGCTGCCAGTCTGCTGGTTAGATGCCGGTGAAAGCATTCATACAGACTGCAGATAGGATCGGTTCTGAGAAGACTTAAGCTAAGAGCTCTTTTGTTGTTTCTCCTCACCTTGCTTATAGTTTATCTCCTAGACCTTTGGTGTTCCCTTTGTGTTTTAATGTTGTATGCAAGACAGTATTTACTTTATCCCCTGTCTGTCTCGTTAGTCTATACTGTTTGTTAACCTTTACCTGTCCATTCCCTATGGTGGTAATCAGGGTCCTTCTAAGGACTAGATTACAGTGGTCAGGGATTTATAGGAGACAGGGTTTACGCTGGTGGCCTGGACCTCTGTACCATTAACAGTACCTCCAGGTAGAGGGACTAGTCAGGACCCCAGTTTAGGGTCAGCATAGACCCCGGTCCACCTCTAGCCAGAGACAGGGTGAAAAGGATTCAGTATTGACCCACAGGATATTATGTCAGGTAATACTATGCTATATATACATGTTAATGTTACCTATTTATATGTTATATAGAATGTTGTCCCACTTGATAGATTACTGACATTATATATTTATACATCTGCTAGACAGCGTGACATTTTCACCGGCCAAACTATAGATTCTCCCCAGCTACCATGGATCCAGTAGCCCAGCTTGCCCTGCAGTTGCAGAAATTGTCCATGGAGTTTACGGACATTAAGTCCAAGGTTTTGTCCCCCCCGGAGCAAACCAGATCTGAACCTAAGGTTGCTCTCCCGGACAGGTTCACTGGTGGGCGGGACAAATTTTTTACCTTCCGGGAGGCATGTAAATTGTACTTTCGGCTACGGCCTCGGTCATCGGGGAGTGAGGAGCAGAGGGTGGGAATTGTCATCTCGCTCTTACAAGGGGACCCTCAATCCTGGGCGTTCTCTCTTCCTCCGGGCTCCCCGGCCCTCCAGTCAGTAGATCGATTTTTTGCTGCCCTGGGGCTGGTGTATGATGACCCGGATCGGGTCTCCCTTGCTGAAACGAAGTTACGTAGGATACAGCAGGGAGATCGTCCGGCGGAGGAATTTTCTTCTGAGTTCCGTAGATGGGCCACAGATACTCAGTGGAATGACCCAGCTCTTAGGAGCCAGTTTTGTCAAGGGTTATCTGACAAATTAAAAGATGTTTTGGCTCAGTATGATTCTCCTCCGTCACTGGAGGCTGCTATGGCCCTTGCTATTCGTATTGATAGACGGCTTCGGGGGAGTTGCGAGGTAACTCCGCCCCCTGTTATTACTCCACCCACTACTAAAGTCCCTTATATGGAGGTTCCCCTGGTCTGCTCTGAGGAACCTATGCAGTTGGGTGGGACATCATTTTGTAGGAGGGAATCGGCGGTGCGCCGCAAGACAAGAAGGTGTTTCTTCTGCGGGAGAGAGGGACATTTTGTTGGGGGGTGTCCCTCCCGTGCCTCATTGAGCAAAAAAGTCACCGAAAAACTGTTAATCCCAGGTTGTGTGGTGGACGACAACCTGGGAGTAGGTATTTCGTCCCCAGGTCCGTCTCAATTTCTCGTGCCTGCGGAGGTGGTGGTTGGTGCGAGAGTTGAGAGGATTTCTGTTCTTCTTGATAGTGGGTCTGGGGCTAATATGGTGGACGCTCGGTTTGCCCAGGTGCAAGGTATGCAACTGAGTGTATTGGCCAAACCGATCCCTATACTTTCTATTGACGCCAGACCTCTCGGTCAAGGTAGCTTTGTACAAGCTGTTCATAACATAGACCTTCGAGTAGGGGCAATACATAAAGAACAGTTGTCTTGTTATGTGTTGGAGGGTCTTCCTACTCCTATTGTGTTGGGACTTCCCTGGTTGGCTAAACATAACCCAGTGATTGATTGGCAATCCAGAAAGATAAGCCAGTGGGGTGAATTTTGCAAGAATAACTGCATGAACACGGTCATCGGTGCGGTCGTGCCTAGGACTTTGCCTCCTTTTCTGGAGGACTTTGGGGAGATGTTCTCAGAGGAGGGGTGTCAAAAGTTACCTCCTCATCGCACGTATGACTGCTCAATAAAATTGCTTCCTGATGCCTTATCTCGTAGTTTCCCAGGGGCCGGAAAGACGGATGACCCGGTTCCTATCCTTCAGGAAGGAGTGGTGGTGTCGGCTGTGTGCTCTGAGCTTGAGGAGGAGGTGTTGGAGGCTCAGGGGGATGCCCCTGTAGGACCTCCAGGGAAACTGTTTGTTCCTAATCAGTTAAGACAAAAAGTTATCGAGGCACATCATAGTTCTGCTTTAGCAGGAGATCCAGGGAGTAAAGCAACTATGGATCTCCTTTCTCGCCGGTTTTGGTGGCCTAACTTAAATAAAGAGGTAATAACTTTTGTCGCGTCCTGTGGAGTTTGTGCTCGCTCTAACATACCCGTCCATCTGGGGTTCCTGAGGAGGAACGATTCTCGTCGTCACTTGCTTCAGTTTGGAGAGGAGTGCTGAATGGTCTGAGTGCTATGGGGAACTGTTTCAAGCGGAGGTCTGATAGGAGGAGAGTGTCTGGTCCGGACCTAGGTGTGAACGATCTGGTGTGGTTGTCTACCAAGAATATAAAACGCAAAGTTCCCTCCTGGAAACTGGGTCCCAGGTTCATCGGTCCATACAGGATCAGTTCTATAATTAATCCTGTGGCATTTCGTCTGGACCTCCCTCCTACGTTTAAAATCCATAATGTATTCCACAAATCGTTGCTTAAGAGGTACGTGGCGCCAGTTATACCGTCACTTCTACCTCCTCCTCCAGTGGTGGTCAATGGTAACTTAGAATTTCAAGTGTTGAAGATCATTGACTCACGTCTGAATCGCTGGTCCCTTCAGTATTTGGTTCATTGGAAGGGATATGGTCATGAGGAGAGGACGTGGGTCTCTGCGTCTGAGATTAACGCAGATCGATTGGTTCGGACCTTCCACACGACTTACCCGGACAGACCTGGCCCTGAGGGTCCGGAGGCCCCTCGTAGAAGGGGGGGGTACTGTCATGGGTGCATCGCCACGAAGATTGTCGCGATTGCACATTCTGACTTCTCGCAGCTGAGTTGCTGTTTCTTTGTGTTTGGTAATGAGGGAGTTAATTTTACCTAGCTCTTTGCTAAGACTAGGTCCAGCTTCGCCCGGCTGCTTTTGATTATGTTCTAATTAGCTTCCTTTATATAGCTGCCAGTCTGCTGGTTAGATGCCGGTGAAAGCATTCATACAGACTGCAGATAGGATCGGTTCTGAGAAGACTTAAGCTAAGAGCTCTTTTGTTGTTTCTCCTCACCTTGCTTATAGTTTATCTCCTAGACCTTTGGTGTTCCCTCTGTGTTTTTATGTTGTATGCAAGACAGTATTTACTTTATCCCCTGTCTGTCTCGTTTGTCTATACTGTTTGTTAACCTTTACCTGTCCATTCCCTATGGTGGTAATCAGGGTCCTTCTAAGGACTAGATTACAGTAGTCAGGGATTTATAGGAGACAGGGTTTACGCTGGTGGCCTGGACCTCTGTACCATTAACAGTACCTCCAGGTAGAGGGACTAGTCAGGACCCCAGTTTAGGGTCAGCATAGACCCCGGTCCACCTCTAGCCAGAGACAGCGTGAAAAGGATTCAGTATTGACCCACAGGATATTATGTCAGGTAATACTATGCTATATATACATGTTAATGTTACCTATTTATATGTTATATAGAATGTTGTCCCACTTGATAGATTACTGACATTATATATTTATACATCTGCTAGACAGCGTGACAGTTCTTCTGTGCTTGTGCTGATAGCAATTGTGCTGTACAGTTAGTGTGCAGTGACAGGGAGGGTTTTCTTGTGTGCAGCAGTGCTGGTATTTAGGCTGCCCGATAGCTGTATTGCTGTGTGTACACTGCTGTGCAGACTGCTTTTTACACCGCACAAATACTTTTGTTCTTTTTTTTCTGCACACTTACCGAGCGTTCATTTTTTCCCACACCGTATAGAGCTGTACGCTTCTCACACACTACCGTGTACCGGCTGGTATCACAGACAAATACATGCTGACTATCTGTGTGTGACTCCGGAAATATATACGGAGATTGCAGTTTTCCCTACACCGTATACAGCTGTACGCTTCTGAGACAGTACCGTATATCTGCTCTTTCTATTACAGTCAAATCCATACTGAGTGAGTGTCTGTGTGTGACTCTGGAAATATATAAGGAGATTGCAATTTTCCCCTACACCGTATACAGCTGTACGCTCCTCATACAGTACCATATATCTGCTCTTTGTATTACGGTCAAATCCATACTGAGTGAGCGTCTGTGTGTGACTCCGGAAATATATACGGAGATTTAAATTTTCCCCTATGCCATATACAGCTGTACGCTCCTCATACAGTACCATATATTTGCTGGTATTTTTGGTACATTTTCCCAAACATGAGGAAGTATGGTGAAAAAGGCCGCGGATGTGGGCCAGCTGGGAATGATGGTGGTGATGGTGGTGGTGCATCTGCTGGTAGTGCCAAAAGCCAAGTTCCACCCAAGGCAGGATGTGTTGAGCCTGCGTCATCGTCTGGCTCCAGAAAGCCTGGAAGGCTCCCTTTTCTGGGAGTAGGTAAACCACTTTTAAAGCCAGAGCATCAGGAACAGGTTTTGGCTTACATTGCCGAAACAGCCTCCAGCTCTATCGCCTCCTCTTTTGAACTTTCAAAAAATGCAAGTATTGAGTCGTCAGTGCAGGCTCCTAGTCAGGAACGACACCTTTCCTTGTGTCCTTCACCCCCACCAAAAGTGAAGGATGCGGCAGGCCACACTTCAGATTACTCCATGGAGCTCTTTTCACATACCATGCCTGGGTTATCAAGTCAAATCCTGAATTCCCTACTCCAAGATGAATCTGACATTGAGTGCACTGATACATAGCCACGGCTATATGATTCTGCTGGTACATTCACCCAGAGCACTACATTGCCGTCGCAGTCTACTGAGCCAGAATCTGACCCTGATGAAACTCAGGTGCCCCTTCCAGCATATTCTAGCACCTTACACGGTGACACAGATGAAGGTGCAGATGAAATTGAAGAGGAGGTGATGGATGACATAGTTGTTGACCCGGATTGGCATCCATTGGGGGAAGAGGGTGCCACTGGCAATAGCTCAAAAGAGGAGGCGGATCCGCGGCAGGCATCGACATCGCAGCTGCAGTTATCTGTCAGGCCCGTAGCAGTCCAAAAATGTGTTAAAAAAACAAAGAGTGGCAGGACAGCTTGGCCAGACAGTCAAATTAGCACTGTGTGAAAGCCCTGAAAATTTATCCCATAGTAGGAAGAGTGCAATGTGGCACTTTTTTTTTACCAAAATCCTATTGATGAGGCAAAGGTTATCAGTAAGAAGTGCCGAAGGACCTTTAACAGAGGGGAAAAATCTCCGAAAATTGAATACCAGTTGCATTCTTAGACATTTAAACACCATGCACTTGCATGCCTGGACGGACTACAAAACCTCACTGGCTTTAAACGCCTACATTGCCAAACTGATCTCTGAAGAGATGATGCCCTTCCATTTGGTTGAAAGCGCAGCGTTCCGAGAGCTCATGGCCTATCCTGTCCCACGCTATGACCTACCCAGTCGGCACTTCTTTTCTAGAAAAGCCATCCCTGCCCTCCACCTGCATGTGAAAGACCGCATTGTCCATGCACTCAAACAATCAGTGAGTGGAAAGGTGCACCTCACAACAGATGCATGGGCCAGTAGGCATGGCTAGGGCCATTACGTGTCCATCTCTTCGCACAGGGTTAATGTGGTGGATGCAGGGTCCACAGGGGACAGCAGCGGTGGGACAGTGCTTCCTAGCCCACGGTATAGGCAACAGTTGGCTGTAGGCATTCAACCCTCCTACTCCTCCAGAAGCAAAAGCTCGTCGACAGAGCGCAGTCGCACGAGCACTCCATCTGCAGCTTTCAGTGTTGCACACAAAGTTTCCCACTATCGATCAGCTAGTGGTAAGCATCAGCAGGCTGTTTTAAAGATACTGTCTTTGGGCGACAACAAACACACTGCAGAGGTACTGGCCAACTACTTGCAATGAGAAACTGAGTCATGGCTGGGCAGTCTACATCTTGAGCCAGGCAAGGTAGTCAGTAATAACGGCCGTAATTTTGTGGTGACCATAGCCCTGGCAAAACTCAGACACATAACTTGCCTGGCTCACACCTTGAACCTGGTGGTGCAGTGCTTCATAAATAATTATCAGGAGTTACCAGCCCTGCTCCATAAGGTGCGAAGACTGTGCTCGCACATCTGTCGCTCGCCCGTAGACTCCAGTCGTATGCAGAGGCTGCAGCGATCGGCACCACCTCCCCAAGCACTACCTAATCATAGACGTTGCAACAAGGTGTAACTCCACCATGCATGTGGTTGAGAGGCTGTGAGAACAGAGGCAGGCTGTAATGCATTTGTGGGAGGATCCACGGGCAGGCAGTTTGAGGGCGGACATGGAGTTGTTGGGTGTGCAGTGGTCAAAGCTGAAAGACCTCTGTAAAGTCCTTCAGTGTTTTGAGGAATGCACATGGCTGGTAAGCACAGACGACGCCATCATAAGCATGAGCATCCCACTTATGCGCCTGCTCATGCATACTTTGACGCACATTAAGGATCAGGCGTCTGCAGCGGAGGAGGAGGAGGAGGAGGGAAGCCTTCATGACAGTCAGGCATTGTCTGCTCAGAGAACTGTCCTGGACGAGGTGGAGGAAGAAGAGGAGGAGGATGAGGATGAGGGGGATGATTATTTTGGGGAGGAGGATGCTTCTCAGGGGGCAAGAGAAAATGTTGGCTTGCCAAGGTCAGGTACAGGGTTTGTGCATGAATGGAGCGATGTGGATTTGGCAGAAAGTTCTCCTCCACCCACCACTGGCAGTGCATCATTGATACCTGGAACACTGGCCCACATGTGTGATTATGTTTTGCGGATCCTAAAAAGGGACCCCTGCATTGCCAAAATTATGAAGGATGACAACTACTGGTTGGCCAGCATCCTCGATCCACGCTATAAAGGCAAATTACAGAACATCATGCCACAGGAGAACCTAGAGTTAATACTGGCGAACAAACAAGCAACTTTGGTAAACCTTTGTTAGAGGCATTCCTGTTATGTTTCAGTAGCTGAGTAGAAATAGCAAAAATAGCCGAAGTAGCAATACACCAGAGAGGCTGGAAACTACTGGGTTGCAGAACCCTAAACTAACCGCAACACTAGAAGTAGCCGTGGAGCGTACCTACGGTGATCCTAGACGCCTCGTCACAGCCGGTGAGATAGCTACACCTAAAGACAGAATGATGAAAGCTAACTGCCCCGTAGCAGAACCCCCAAAGAAATAGGAAGCCCCAAACATGTAATGGCTGTTAGACAAGAAGAAAATACGAACACAGACAGAAAATAGAATGAGCAAACGCTGGGGCCCAATTCTGTCTAGATAGAAAAGTATAGGAAAGAATTCTGACTGCAACCCAAAAAACCCTGACAAAAATACCAACACTTCTGATTAACAAAAAACCTGAGATCACACGATCTCTACCACCTAAATCAGATCTCTGGTGTAACACACAGCAATTCAGCAAATAAAAAGTGACATAGGAACAAAGCAAAAGTGCAAACAGAAACTGAGCTCAAATGCAGAGCCAGGCCCCAAAAGGGGACCAGGCAGAAGTCCACTGCAAGGCAGCAAACCAGCAAGGAAAATCCAACCAAAGGAAAAAAAAACAGCAAATCACATATCTGAATGAAAGCAGAAATGCAAGCTGAGCTCCAACCAAGACCTGTAAGAACAATTGATTACCGGCAAGGCTGATGGGAGTTCAGGTCACTTATATCTGACCAATCGGACCCAGCTGAAAACCATTCAGCAATTGGTTCATTACCCTCAGCAACCACAGGAGGGAGCCCCAGCTCCGAAGTCGCCTCCAACGTGTTCACAACAGTACCCCCCCATGAGGAGGGGTCACCGAACCCTCACTTGCGCAGCCAGGCCGATCCGGATGAGCTCGATGATAGGCATGGATCAGTCTCCTAGCATGGATGTCCGAAGCAAACACCCAAGAATTGTCCTCTTAACCATAACCTTTCCACTTAACCAAATACTGGAGTTTCCGTCTAGCAATACGAGAATCCAATATT
This sequence comes from Oophaga sylvatica, assembly GCA_033576555.1. Classification (NCBI taxonomy): domain Eukaryota; kingdom Metazoa; phylum Chordata; class Amphibia; order Anura; family Dendrobatidae; genus Oophaga; species Oophaga sylvatica. The sequence continues at coordinate 148,413,704 of JARQOD010000007.1, forward strand.
TTCTCAACCACATACTCCAAATTGCCCTCAACCAAAACAGGGTCGGGAGGTGCAGCCATAGGAACCACTGGCTCGATAAACCTCTTCAATAGTGTTGAGCGATACGATACTGCAAATATCGGGTATCGGCCGATATTAGCTGTATCGGGCTTTCGATTCCGAGTACCGATATTTTCGTCATATCGGATACCGGAATCGGATTTGTCACTGTCACTGTGAGTGTCCGTCGGTCGGGTCTGTCAGGAGTCAGCGGCACTTACCTGGCAGAAGATCTCCGGAGGTCACGTCCTGGACTGCTTGATGGCCGCCATTATCTTCTCCCTGGCGGTCACATGCAGTTTTTCGCGATAACTGCAGTGACTGCTGGGTAATCCCGGCCGTAAAGCAGTCAGTCCGATGACGTCACCGCCGGGGAAGCAGGTAATCAGCTGTGCTGCGCCGGGATGACAGGCTCTGCCTGTCATTGCGATGTAGCAGAGCTGGATCGTCGTGGGACCCTCGTTACTATGGACTGCGTCGGACAGGTGGTATACTGCTGGGTTTTTTTTTCATTTTTTTACAGGAGATCGATGGCGTCGCAGGATGAGACTGTAATAAAAGTAATGAAAACTGTGTTGTTTTTTTTATTAAATTAAAAAACTTTTTTATGAACATTCACCCGTCCGGGTACATCAACAATTTAACTATTTACATACAGGGACCCTGTCCCGGTTATTTATAATTCTTTGGCAGGTGTGTTCCAGGTACCACCTGGTACTCTTCTAATGCTTGCCAAACATCCGAGACACCAAGGACCACCAGGACCTGATGACGTCGTGTGGCCTGTACAGTCAAGTCGTGACCCGCTATCTGTGTCTGTGTGGCCACCTCTTTCATCTCCCTCCGGGTCTGGAACCCTATGTCCCGGACTGAACGAACCCCAGGGGGCCTAACAGGCGCCGGGTACGGGCCAGCTATACTTATCATGTCCATAGCTGGGGCTGCTGAGGAGACCACTGAGGGAGGCTGGGGAGATTTACGGCGTGGGGTGGGCACTTGTGCAGAGGCCTGGATGTGGGAGGCTGAAGGCTCCGAGGGTCTCACAGGTTCCTGACACTCTGGGGACCAGGGGTCGCACCTGGTGACATTTAGGGCATACCATCCATTGTAACCCCAGTGTCGGGTGTAAGTTACCAAGTCTCCTGGCAACAGGTCCCTCCCCGGGTGTCCTTCTGGGAGGTGAGTCTCCACGTCCAGCCGGGTCACAAACACTTCTAAATAAAGTCCAGGCTCCTGGATGAAGCCCCAACCAGCTTTCAATTTAAAGCTCCGTACTGCACCCTTACGCCGCGGCTCCCTCAGGGTTCCTTTATCTTTTCTCATCCGGTCCATATCTGCCCGGTCCTTGTCGATGTGACGTTGGCGAAGCTTCTGGGATTCGCGCTGCTCCCTTTGTCGCTCGGCTTCTCTCTCCCAACATCTCCACTCTTCCTCCTGACGCCGGTTGTAATTCTCCTCCACCAGCATCTCCATGTCTCCACCATCAAACTGCAGCTTACGATGTCCGCTTTGCGGCAGCTCTCCTGGCGCCCGACAGTCCTGGCGGCGCTCACCTGCGGAGGAAGCAGCCGGCTCTGGAACAGATGACATTCGGGCTCCGGTACAGACAGGTAGACCTCTGGTGCCTGCGCGGCCTCCTCCATGAGGACGGGTGTCGCTTCTTCTGTCTCAGCGACGGGGGCAGACAGCGGGATCTGGGGTGCTGCCGGTGCAGCATTTTTTGCAGGAACGGGTGCCTCCACTGCGACAACGTCAACCGGATCACATTGCAAGGGCTGGGATGCCCGCACGGACTCCTCTACTAGAACGGGTGCCTCACCTTCCGGTACAGACACTTCAGGTAAGAGGGATTGGCGCCGCTCCAAGTTTAGTTTTAGGGCACGCCAGCTGGCTTCCATCCTGGCGACCTCCTCCCGGTGCCGGGCCAGGCCTCTTAGGGTATCCTCCGCTTCTTGCAGCGTAGGAGGGTTTCCAGGCCGGGTGCCCAACAGTGGTTCCGTGGCGATCGGGTCGCTTCCGTGGGGGAGAGCTCTGACTGCTCCATCCCTTCACACTTCTGCTCGTGTCCATTAGCCATCTCTGCCAAGTCACATGTGTCATTAGCATCTGGAAAGGGCCCCTCTTTTGTAGTGAGGCAGGACCTTCGTGTTAGTTTCCGCACACTGAGGAGGATGAGGAGGCGGAACTCAAGAGCTGTGGGGCACGATCTTACATTGCAGTACCATTTAGAGTGGTCGGCCATCGTTTTCGCGCCACTGAGTGAGTGTACACCCACGAAGAGCACGCCCTTCTTCTTCACCAGTGCCTCGTCGTGACGCAGATATGGCTGAAAAATGGCAAATACATTCTCTGATGATTTTAGCAATTCTCAAGCACAAAACCAGTTCAATTCAGGCACACAGGACTCGCTTATAGCGAGCTACAGAATCCTGTTCGTGACGCCCAAGTTGAGTCGCACAGAGCCAGAGGTTTTGGGGGTACTCGGCACCGAGTCCGTCGACTTCTATGGGGTATGTCACGGCTTTACCCGGCAATTGAATCAGAGTCTATTTTACTATGTAGATGTGTATAAACTATAAATATATGTATATATATATGTCACAATGACATGTATATATATATATATATATATATATATTCTATGTGTGTATATTTTGTGTTTACAACGAAAGAAAGTGTTTTTTTAGTTGCGATATTTTGTTCCCATAGACTTACATGGGACTTCCGGTATCGGAATCGGATATCGACGATATTTAGTGATATCGGCGATACCATTCCGATCCAATATTTTTAGATATCGAGCAGTATCGCTCAACACTACTCTTCAATAAGTACTTGTGGAACACGTTATGAATCTTTAATGTCCCTGGAAGAAGCAAACGGAAGGAAACCGGATTAAGAATTTCCATGATCTTATAAGGTCCAATGAACCTTGGCTTAAATTTTGGAGACGCAACCTTCATAGGGATATTTCTTGAGGACAACCAAACCAAGTCCCCCACTTTAAAACGAGGACCATCAGTCCTATGCCGTTTGGCAAATCGCTGGGCCTTCTCCTGAGAGAGAGACAACCTCTCCACTACCTGGTCCCAAATCTGCTGCATTCGCTCCACAATAGAGTCAACCCCCGGACAGACAGAAGCCTCCTCCTGTCCTGAAGAAAATTGAGGGTGAAACCCAGAATTGCAGAAAAATGGAGACATCAAGGTGGCAGAGCTAGCCCTATTATTACGAGCAAACTCAGCCAAAGGCAAAAAAGAGACCCAGTCATCTTGATCAGCAGACACAAAACATCTCAAATAAGTCTCCAAGGTCTGGTTTGTTCTCTGGGTTTGTCCATTGGTCTGGGGGTGAAATGCAGAGGAGAAAGAAAACTGAACACCAAGTTTAGAACAAAATGTCCTCCAAAATCTGGAAACAAACTGGACTCCTCTGTCAGACACAGTATTCTCAGGAATGCCATGTAACCGAACCACGTGCTGAAAGAACAAAGACATCAATTCGGAGGAGAAAGGCAACTTAGGTAATGGCACAAGATGTATCATCTTGGAAAACCTATCACAGATTACCCAGATAACGGTCATTCTCTGAGAGACAGGAAAGTCTGAAATAAAATCCATAGAAATATGGGTCCATGGCCTCTTGGGTACAGGTAATGGCATTACCAAACCACTAGAAAGAGAGCAAGGCTTGGAACGAGAGCAAGTCCCACAGGACTGCACAAAGTCCCTGACGTCACGAGACAAAGTAGGCCACCAAAAGGACCGACTCACCAAGTCTCTGGTACCAAAAATCCCGGGATGACCAGCCAAAGCGGAACAATGAATCTCAGACATCACGCTCTTTTTCCACTGGTCTGGGACAAACAATTTCCCAACAGGGCAGCGCTCAGGTTTATCCTCCTGACACCCCTCCAGAGCCAGTCTCCAATTGGGCGAGATGGCGGAAAGAACTACACCCTCTTTCAAAATAATCAGATAACTCAGGAGAATCCGCAAAGAAACTCCTCGAGAGGGCATCTCTTAACATTCTTAGTGTCCGGAAGAAAAGAAACCACTAAATTAAAACGTGTGAAAAACAAGTCCCACCTGGCCTGTCTAGGATTAAGTTGCTTGGCTGACTCGAGATAAACCAGGTTCTTATGGTCCGTGAGGACCACCACCTGATGTTTGGCTCCTTCCAGCCAATGTCTCCACTCTTCAAAGGCCCACTTCATGGCCAATAACTCCCGATTACCCACATCATAATTACGTTCAGTTGGAGAAAATTTTTGAGAAAAAAAGGCACAACGGTTACTCTTAGAGGTCTCTGGATCCCATTGGGACAAAAGGGCACCTGCCCCAATCTCAGAGGCATCAACCTCCACTTGAAATGGCAGAGAAACATCAGGCTGCCGTAGAACAGGAGCAGAAATGAATCTCTGCTTAAGTTCCTGAAACACAGAAACTGACTCAGGAGGCCAATTCACCACATCGGAACCCTTTTTGGTCAAATCAGTCAATGGTTTAACAATACCGGAGAAATTACCAATAAATTTGCGATAAAAATTGGCAAAACCCAAAAATCTCTGAAGTGCCTTCAATGAAGTAGGTTGAACCCGATCACAGATGGTCTGAACCTTGACCGGGTCCATTTCAATAACAGACGGAGACAAAATGAATCCCAGAAATGAGACCTTCTGTACGCCAAAAAGACACTTTGATCCCTTCACATACAGTGCATTCTCTCTCAAAATCTGGAACACAGTCCGAACATGTTTCACATGAGAGTCCCAGTAGTTGGAAAAAATCAAGATATCCAAATAAACAATCAGAAATTTATCCACAAAATCCCTGAAAATATCATTCATGAAGGATTGGAAGACAGAAGGGGCATTAGTAAGCCCAAAAGGCATCACTAGGTACTCAAAATGCCCCTCTGGGGTATTAAACGCCGTCTTCCATTCATCCCCGTGCTTAATGCGAATAAGGTTATACGCCCCCCTGAGGTCAAGCTTGGTAAACCAACTAGCACTTTTCACTGTGGAAAATAGGTCAGAAATCAAAGGTAACGGATATTGATATTTAACAGTGATCTTTGTTATGTTAGGTTGCTGAGGAGGACAGGAACAACAGCCGGGCAGCCGAACACCTGAGATGTTGGTAACTAATGGGTTGCAGATTCCTAAACTAACCACACAACTAGAGGTAGCCGTGGAGCGTTCCTACATTGATCCTAGACGCCTCGTCACAGCCTGAGAGATAACTACACCTAAAGGCAGAAAGATGAAAGCTATCTGCCCCGGAGCAGATCCCCAAAGAAAATAGGAAGCCCCCAAACATGTAATGGCGGTTAGACAAGAAGAAAGCACGGACACAGACAGAAAATAGAATGAGCAAACGCTGGGGCCACAAGCTGACTAAATAGGATAGGACAGGAGAGATTACTTTCTACAACCCAGAAAACCCTACAAAAATCCAACAATTCTGATTACAAAAATACTGAGATCACACGATCTGCCACCCACTAAAATCAGTTCTCAGTGTGAACAAAACCAAGCCGCTGCCGCTGAAAAAGCAGGAAAAAGCAAATGAAAAAACAACAATGGCTACAGACAAACTGTGAGGAGCACAGGCCCCAGGAGGGGACCCGGCTGTCCACCACAAATGTGCAGAAAACTATGCAAATAGCAAGCACAAAAAGAAAAGCAGAAAATATCTTATCTGAAAGCAACAGACGCAGGCAAGACACCAGCAAATTTCCAAATGAACCAGGAACCACAATTGAGACCAGAACAATTGATCACCGGCGACCATCATGGGAGGGAACCTCCCTTATATCAGTCCAGTCAGTGATCCCAGATTGCCATTCCTCGCTGGAAGGTTCAGTACTGTCTGTAACCACCAGAAGGAGCCTCTGCTCATTCACAACAGATCTTATTCAGGAGGCGATAATCAATACACGGCTTCAATGAACCATCCTTTTTGGCCACAAAGAAAAAAACGGCGCCCAAGGGTGAGGAGGATGGTCTGATATGACCCTTCTCCAATGACTCCTTGATATAAGATCGCATAGCATCGTGTTCAGGTACAGAGAAATTAAAAAGGCAACCTTTAGGAAATTTACCACCAGGCACTAACTCAATAGCGCAATCATAGCTCCTGTGAGGAGGTAAGGATGCAGATTTACTTTCACTTAACACATTAGAAAATTCAGTCAAAAGTCAGGGACATCCTGAGACTGGGGAGAGGCAGAAAAAACAGGAGTGTCAGTATTAACACATTGGCAACCCCAACTGGTCACAGACACAGATTTCCAATCCAAAACAGGATTATGAGTCTGTAACCAAGGGAAACCCAGTACAATAATGTCATGTAGATTATGCAACACCAGAAATTTGCATCTCTCCTGATGATCTGGTTCAACCATTATCACCTGAGTAGAAAACTGGGGTTTATTCTCCTCCAAAGGGGTAGAATCAATGCCCAGTAATGGAATAGACTTCCGCAGGGGTATCATGGGAAACCCACAACGTTTGGCAAAGTCAAAATCCATCAGGTTAATAGCTGCTGCTGAGTCAACAAAACCCTGAGCTGAAAATGTGGACAGGGAGCAAATCAGGGTAACAGTCAACAGAAATTTAGTCTGAACACTACCCAAGACAACTGAGCGCGCAAAACGTCTTCCCTGCTTAGGGCAGACGGAAATAGCATGGGAAGCGTCACCACAGTAGAAACATAACCCATTGCGCTTGCGAAACTCATGACGCTGAGCCCCAGAAGTCACTCCATCACACTGCATGGGCTCAGGAGCTGGCTCACAAGGCAACACTATCTCACGCATACCTCTGCGCTCCCGCAAACGTCTGTCAATTTGAATAGCCAAAGACATAGAATCATTGAGACCAGAGGGAACAGGGAATCCCACCATAACGTCCTTTACATTTTCAGACAGACCCTTCCGAAAAAGGGCTGCCAAAGCATCATCATTCCATTTTGTCAGGACTGCCCTTTTTGAAATTTCTGACAGTACAGCTCAGCGTCTTCACGACCCTGATTTAATGCCAACAAGGTCTTTTCAGCTTGATCAGTGACATTAGGTTCATCGTAAAATAACCCCAGAGCCAGAAAAAATGCATCAACATCATTCAAAACAGGATCCCCAGGTGTCAGGGAAAAAGCCCAATCCTGAGGGTCGCAGCGCAGCAGAGAGATGACAATTTGAACCTGCTGTGCTGCGTTCCCTGAGGATTTAGGCTTTAAGGCAAAAAACAACTTGCAGTTATTTTTAAAATTCAGAAACTTAGACCGATCCCCCAAGAATAAATCTGGCATGGGGATGCTAGGTTCCACAACAGGCAACCCAGCAAGATAGGCAGCAATCTTCTGAACCTCAGCGGCAAGCCGCTCAACATGACCTGACAACAGCACAATCTCCATTGAGGACAAAGAAAAATTCCTCCTCAGCACCCAGAGAAAAAGAGGGGAAAAAAATGCAACAAACAAACAAAAAAAATTTCTGACAACTCCCTTTTTTTTTCCTTTTTACTATTTTTCCCTTCTGTTGAGTACCATAGAATTTTCAGTTTGTCCGGTAATACTGTTATGTTTCGGTAGCTGAGGAGAAATAGCAAAAATAGCCAAAGTAGCAATACACCAGAGAGACTGGAAACTACTGGGTTGCAGAACCCTAAACTAACCGCAACACTAGAAGCAGCCGTGGAGCGTACCTACGGTCATCCTAGACGCCTCGTCGCAGCTGGAGAGATAGCTACACCTAAAGACAGAAAGATGAAAGCTAACTGCCCCGTAGCAGAACCCCCAAAGAAAAAGGAAGCCCCCAAACATGTAATGGCGATTAGACAAGATGAAAATACGAACACAGACAGAAAATAGAATGAGCAAACGCTGGGTCCAATTCTGTCTAGATAGAAAAGTATAGGAAAGAATTCTGACTGCAAACCAAAAAACCCTGACAAAAATACCAACACTTCTGATTAACAAAAAACCTGAGATCACACGATCTCTACCACCTAAATCAGATCTCTGGTGTAACACACAGCAATTCAGCAAATATAAAGTGACATAGGAACAGAGCAAAAGTGCAAACAGAAACTGAGCACAAATGCAGAGCCAGGCCCCAAAAGGAGACCAGGCAGAAGTCCACTGCAAGGCAGAAAACCAGCAAGGAAAATCCAACCAGAGGAAAAAACCAGCTAATCACTTATCTGAATGAAAGCAGGAATGCAAGCTGAGCTCCAACCAAGACCTGGAAGAACAATTGATTACCGGCAAGGCTGATGGGAGTACAGGTCACATATCAGACCAATCGGACCCAGCAGAAAGCCATTCAGCAATTGGTTCATTACCCTCAGCAACCACAGGAGGGAGCCCCAGCTGCGAAGTCGCCTCCAACGTGTTCACAACACATTCCCAGCGCACAGCAGCGGTGCAAGTTCTACCATGAACCGTACTGGGCCAAAAGGAAACGGTGTTCGTGGTGCACACACCTGAATTGGCGTTGGAGACAGTGGTTTCATGACCATGTTGTGGTCTGATTTCTCGAGTAACGCTCACACGACTGGTAATACTGAATCGATTGCAACAGACAGGAGACAACAATTGTCAACTATGGTTCAAAATTACCTCTCCTCCCCTATCGATGTTCTCCCTCACAGTTCATTCCCCTTCGACTATTGGGCCTGTAAACTGGACACCTGCTCTGAATTGGCACAATATGCCTTACAGGAGCTCGCTTGCCCTGCTGGTAGTGTGCTGTCAGAAAGAGTCTTCAGTGCTGCTGGATCAATCCTGACAGAAAGAAGGACCCGGCTGTTGACCCAAACCGTAGGTGATCTCACCTTCATTAAAATGAACCATGCCTGGGTTTCAAAGGATTTTGTACCACCTTCCCCTGATGACACATAGGTTGCCAGCAAAATGGCTCGCTTTGTCCTCCTCTTCCTCTGACTTCTCCAATTCCTCCATTTGCAGCTGCTGAACGTCCAGCCTACACCTCATCATATGCCAGTTTTTCCACCTCTCTAAGTTGGCTGTACCCCTCCAGGACCGGGGTCAGCATCTCGCGCAACGGGGCAAGTGCCAGTGCCCTGAGCAGGCGGGGGGCCCACTCGCCGTCAGAGACACCGGCGTACTATGAGGGGCCCTGTGCCAGTTCCCGGCACCCACAAGTGTGCCCCCCCTGATAGCTCAGGGCCCCAGCACTTGAAATACTTACCTCTCCCTGCTCCACCGCTGTGACGTCTTCCGCGTTTCCTGACAGTGACATTCAGGTCAAAGAGCGCGATGATGTCACGTCTGTGCACCCTCTGCCTGCACAGTCACATTGCAGAGAGCTGGAAGATGGCAATGCTGAGGACTCCAGAGTAGAGCAGTGCCCAGCGAGGAGCGGTATTTCATTTTTTTTAATGGTTGGAGCAATATATGGGGAGCATTATACACTGGAGAATTATATATGGGGCCCATCATACACTTGAGCATCATAGATAGGGCCCATTATACACTGGAGCATCATCCATGGGGCACATCATATACTGGAGCATCATATGGGGCCCATTATATATGGAGAATCACATGGAGATGATTATGTATGGAGCATTACATATGGGGACCATTATATTTGGAGCATTATATGGGGTTCATCATACACTGGAGCATCATATATGGGGCCCATCATATACTAGAGCATCACATGGGGTTCATTATTTATGGGGCATCATATAGGGCCCTTTATATATGGAGCATCATATGGAGCACATATGGGGCCTATTCTGTATGGAGCATTATATGGAGCCCATTCTGTATTGAGCAATATATGGGGCTCATTATTCTGTATAGAGCAATATATGAGGCTCATTATTCTGTATGGCGCACTATCACTATGTGGTGCCCATAATACTTTTTGGAGGACTATATTGTCCGTTTTTTGTGCTATTGTAGAATTTAAAATAGATATCACTCATGTAATGTAAGAAGTGAAGTATTTGGAATTGTACTATACCTATATTTCTCTGCTGTATCGGAGCATCATGAATTGTGGTATGTGTTAAAAGGGCCCACTGAGGCTCTTTGGCCCGGGGCCCGCGAAAACCTGGAGCCAGCACTGCCCCCCCCCACAACTTTAGCCAAATAACCCCCAGTTTTGAATGCGTTACTATTATTATAAAGTTAAGAATTGAAGTCGTTGGCATTGAAATGGGCACTGTAGGTGTGTTTGCTGTCCTCCACTCCCTGCCGACTTTTCTTCCCCATTGACTTGCATTGGGTTTCGTGTTTCAGTCGGACCTTCGACTTTTTCTGATAGTCGGCCGATTTCGTTCGACTCAACTTTTGTGAAAGTCGGGTGGTCTGAAACCCGACTCGACCCGACTTTTATTCCACATTAACTTGCATTGGGGTCGGATTTTCGACTCGGACCTGACCATTTCCGTTGGTGGGCCGACTCAACTTTTGAGAAAGTCGGGTTTCACGAAACCCGACTCGACCCTCAAAAAGGCAAAATCGCTCATCTCATTTCTGGTTTTTTACTTGGGTTTTGTTCCCGTTACGAGTTTGCCCCACCCCCTTTCACGTTGCTTTCTCTGTTATGACTCCTGGCCTTCGCCTGAAAAATTCCGCTTATCCCCCTTGTCGTCTACTATCTCCTTTTTTCAGGGTACCATGAAAACTCTTTTGCCCGCAAAAAACGAGCCTAAACACATCATCACAAAAAACTAAAAAGTTAAATCCACAGAAAAAAAAGTGATGCAAAAGCAATTATTTTTCAAAAAAAATTTTTTTTTATTTTTTTAAAAAAAAGCGCCAAAACATAAAAAAAAATAAGGTATCGTCTAACGTACAACCCAAAGAAAAAAATTGCTTTATCAATTTTTACCACTCGCGGAACATTAAAACCCCCCCCCCCAAAAAAAAATTCATCAATTCTGGTTTTTGTTCATTCTCCCTCCCAAATACAAAAAAAGCGATCAAAAATGTCATGTCCCAAAAAATGGCCAATAAAAATGCAACTCGTCCCCCAAAAAATAAACCCACAGACCTGGGGGCCAAAATATGGAAAAAATTATAGCCCCAAAAATGTGGTGATGCAAAAACATTTTTTGCAATAAAAAGGCTTTTAGCGTGACAACTGCCAAACAAAAAAACCTGCTTTTAAGGTAAAATAAACCCCCCCCCTTTATCACAACCTTTTTAGGAAAAAATAAAAAAAAAAAAAAAATGTATTTATTACATTTTCCTATTGGATTAGGGTTGGGGCAAAAGTTAGGGTTGGGGTTTGGGGCTAAAGAAAAGGTTTTGGTCGGGGTTGGGATTAGGGGTCAGGGGGGTTTAGTGAAAGGGTGGTTGGGGTTGGGGTTAGGGTTGGGACTGGGTTAGGGGTGTTTGGGGTTTAAATTTTGGATTAGAATTGGTGGATTTCCATGTTTTAGGCACATGGGGGGTCTCCAAACGTACAGGAATCTGACTCAATTCCAGAATTCGGTTGAAAAAAGCAAACGTGCTTCTTCCTTTCGAGCCTGCCATCGCCCAAATTGAGTTTACCCCCCAAATGGGTATCAGCTATCAGGACAAATTGCACCAAAAACCGGGGCCAATTTCTTCTGTTACCTTGAGAAAAAAAAAAATTAGTGGCAAAAAAAACATTTTTGTGGAAAAAAAAAATTTTTTATTTTTTTTGGGGTCTACATTAAAACTTTTGGAAGCACTGGGGTTCAAAAATTCTCACCCCAAAAATCAAAAAAGTTTCCTGGGGGGACTTTTCCAAAACGGGGTAACTTTTGGGGGTTTTTCACGTTTAGGGGACACAGGGCTCCCAAAAAGTGACTGACACCCCCAGACATTTCATCCAAATCTGCAATGCAAAACGTCCTACTTTCCCTCAGCCCCGACGTAGCCCAACAGATTTTTATCTCAATATGGGGTATCGACGTATCGGACAAAAAGTGCAACAAAATTTTTGGTGTCCAAATTCCCTTTTACCCTTTGGGGAAATAAAAAACTGGGGACTAAAAGCACTATTTTAAAAAAATGGGCATATTTTTACATCCGGGCGTTACAAAAAAATTTTGTGAAGCAGGGGGCTCAAATGCTCACCCAACAGCAGATAAATTTCCTTGGAGTCTAGTTTCCCAAAATAGGTC
>JARQOD010000007.1:148425978-148604929 GCA_033576555.1 Oophaga sylvatica
TTTCTCTGTGTATGACTCCTGGCCTTCGTCCTGACAATTCTCTGCTTATCCCACTTGTACTGTGCTACTATCTCCGTGTTTTCAGGTACCACTGAAAACGTCGTCTTGTCCCGCAAAAAACGAGCCACTAAACAGCATCATCAGCAAAAAACTAAAAAAGTTATATCTCACAGAATAAAGTGATGCAAAAGCAATTATTTTTCAAATATAATTGTTTTTATTATATAAAAGCGCCAAAACATAAGATATAAATAAGGTATCGTCGTAATCGTACTAACCCAAAGAATAAAATTGCTTTATCAATTTTACCACTCGCGGAACAGTATAAACGCCCCCCCCAAAAGAAATTCATCAATTGCTGGTTTTTGTTCATTCTGCCTCCCAAATATCATAATAAAAAGCGATCAAAATATGTCATGTGCCCAAAAATGGTACCAATCAAAATGTCAACTCGTCCCACAAAAAATAAGACCTCACATGACTCTGTGGGCCAAAATATGGAAAAATTATAGCTCTCAAAATGTGGTGATGCAAAAACTATTTTTTGCAATAAAAAGCGTCTTTTAGCGTGTGACAACTGCCAAACATAAAAACCTGCTATAAATGGTAAATCAAACCCCCCCGTTATCACAACCTTAGTTAGGAAAAAATAATAAAATTAAAAAATGTATTTATTATCATTTTCCTATTAGGATTAGGGTTGGGGCTAAAGTTAGGGTTAGGGTTGGGGCTAAAGTTAGGATTAGGGTCAGGGTTGGGATTAGTGTCAGGGGTGTGTTAGTGTTAGGTTTGTGGTTAGGGTTATGGTTAGGGTTGGGACTAGGGTTAGGGGTGTGTTGGGGTTAAGTTTGGAGTTAGAATTGGTGGATTTCCACTGTTTAGGCACATCAGGGGCTCTCCAAACGTGACATGGCATCTGATCTCAATTCCAGCTAATTCTGTGTTGAAAAAGTCAAACTGTGCTTCTTCCTTTCTGAGCTCTGCCATGCGCCCAAATTGTAGTTTACCCCCACATATGGGGTATCAGCATACTCAGGACAAATTGCACAATAACTCTTGGGGTCCAATTTCTTCTGTTACACTTGAGAAAATAAAAAATTAGTGGCGAAAATATCATTTTTGTGGAAAAAATATGATTTTTTTTTTTATGGCTCTACATTATAAACTTATGTGAAGCACTTGGGGGTTCAAAGTTCTCACCACACATCTAGATAAGTTCCTTGGGGGGATCTAGTTTCCAAAACGGGGTAACTTGTGGGGGTTTTCACTGTTTAGGCACATCAGGGGCTCTCCAAACGTGACATGACACCCGCAGACTATTTCATCCAAATCTGCAATGCAAAACGTCACTACTTCCCTTCCGAGCCCCGACGTATGCCCATACAGTAGTTTTATCTCACATATGGGGTATCGACGTACTCAGGACAAATTGTGCAACAAATTTTGGTGTCCAATTTCTCCTTTTACCATTGGGAACATAAAAAACTGGGCACTAAAAGGCACTATTTTAAAAAACTGGGCACTATTTTCACATCCGGGCGTTACAAAACTTCTGTGAAGCACTTGGGGGCTCAAAGTGCTCACCACACAGCTAGATAAGTTCCTTTGGAGTCTAGTTTCCAAAATAGGGTCACAGGTGGGGGGTTTCCACTGTTTAGGCACATCAGGGGCTCTCCAAATGCGACATGACACCCTCAGACCATTCCAAAACGTCACTACTTCTATTCTGAGCCTGGCCATGTGCCCACACAGTAGTTTTCTCCCACATATGGGGTATCAGCATACTCAGGACAAATTGGACAACAACTTTTGGGGTCCAATTTCTCCTGTTACCCTAGGGAACATGACACCCATCAAAGTCTGCATTGCAAAACGTCATTACTTCCTTTCTGAGCCCTGCCATGGGCCCAAACAGTATTTCCCCCAACATATGGGGTATCAGCGTACGCAGGACAAACTGGACAACAATTATTGCGGTCCAATTTCCTTGGGATAAATAAAAAATTGGGGACTAAAAAATCATTTTTGTGGGAATTTTTTTTTTACACCCAGGCATTATAAACTTTAGTAAAACACTTGGGGTTCAAAGTGCTCACAACAGATCTATATAAGTTCATTAAGGGGGTCTAGTTTCCAAAATGGTGTCACTTGTGGGGGGTTTCCACTGTTTAGGCACATCAGGGGCTCTCCAAACGCAACATGGCGTCCAGCCAATTCTGCGTTGAAAAGTCAAACGTTGCTCCTTCCCTTCCGAGCTCTGCCATGCACCCAAACAGTGGTTTACCCCCACAAATATTGGGTATCGGCGTACTAAGGACAAATTGCACAATAACTCTTGAGGTCTCTTAACCCTTGGGAAAATAAAAATTGGAGTGAAAAGATCATTTTTGTGGAAAAAATATGATTTTTTAAATTTACGGCTCTACTTTATAAACTTGTATGAAGCACTTGGGGGTTCAAAGTGCTCACCAAAGATCTAGATAAGTTCCTTAGGGGGTCTAGTTTCTAAAATAGGGTCACTTGTGGGGAGTTTCCACTGTTTAGGCACATCAGGGGCTATCCAAACCCGACATGACGTCTAATCTCGAATCCAGCCAATTTTTGTTTGAAAAAGTCAAATGGCGCTCCTTCCCTTCGGAGCTCTGCCGTGCGCCCAAACAGAGGTTCCCCCAACATATGGGGTATCAGCGTACTCAGGGCAAATTGGACAATAAGTTTTGTGGTCCAATTTCTCCTGTTACCCTTGGGAAAATAAAAAATTGATGACTAAAAGATTTTTTTTTTTGTGGGAAAAAAATAGGATTTTTTTTTCACACCCAGGCATCATAAACTTTAGTGAAACACTTGGGGGTTCAAAGTGCTCACAACAGATCTAGATAAGTTCCTTAGGGGGTCTAGTTTCCAAAATGGGGTCACTTGTGGGGGTTTCCACTGTTTAGGCACATCAGGGGCTCTACAAACACGACATGGTGTCCATTCTGTATTCCAGCCAATTTTGGTTTGAAAGAGTCAAATTGCACTCCTTCCCTTCAGAGCCCTGCCGTGCGCCCAGACAATATTTTTTCCCCACATATGGGGTATCTGCATACTCAGCAGAAATTGCACAACAACTTTATCTGTCCATTTTCTCTTTTTACCCTTGTTAAAATAAAAATTTTTTTGTAAAAGATCATTTTCATGACTAAAAAGTTAAATGTTCATTTTTTCCTTCCACGTTGCATCAGCTCCTGTGAAGCACCTGAAGGGTTAATAAACTTCTTGAATGTGGTTTTGAGTACCTTGAGGGATGCAGTTTTTATAATAGTGTCACTTTTGGGTATTTTCTGCCATATAGACCTCTCAAATTGACTTCAAATGTGAGGTGGTCCCTAAACAAAATGGTTTTGTACATTTTGTTGTAAAAATGAGAAATCGCTGGTCAACTTTTAACCCTTAACTTCCTAACAAAAAAAAAATTTTGTTCCAAAATTGTGCTTATGTAAAGTAGACATGTTGGAAATGTTAATTGGCAACTATTTTGTGTGACATATTTCTCTGTTTTAAGGGAATAAAAATTCAAAGTTTGAAAATTGCAAAATTTTCTAAATTTGCCATGTTTCCATTTTTTTCATAAATAAACGCAAGTTATATTAAAGAAATTTTACACTATCATGAAGTACAATATGTCACGAGAAAACATTCTCGGAATCGCGAAGATCCGCTGAAGCGTTCCAGAGTTATAACCTCATAAAGAGACAGTTGTCAGAATTGTAAAAATTGGACTGGTCATTAACGTGCAAACCACCCTTGTCGGTTAAGGGTTAAGGGAATCATGTAGAGATTTTATACAAAAGAGTGGAGGAGATGGAAGTCTGCAGAGACAGCTGTGGATGAGAAAACTCATCATGGAGTCTGGACAAGATGAAGAAAAGAAGCATAACGACTCCAGAGACGACGACATCTATAAGGTACCTGGATGTAAATGTTATTTGTGATACTGACTATTTCTCATGTTTTTATTTGTTAGGAGCATTAAAGGGGTTGTCCAGGTTTGTGATGAGTCTGCAGTAATTCTATGTGACTGCAGACTTCTGAATTTTCACAGTGCTCACTGCACGCTGTCAGAATTCTGTGGAGCTGGCAATTTACATACATGCAGTCACTTGCTGACTAGATATGTGTGGCCTCACTCAATGAAAATGAACTGAGCGAGGCCACGCACGTCTAGTCGGAATGTGGCCAGAAGTATACAAATCACATACTTGTGCTGGCATGACTGTCCATCAGCAGGGGAGAATCCTAAAAGTGTGCTGTGCATTCGTTGTGAGAATTCAGAAGCCTGCAATGTCAGGATTCATCTCTGCAGATTCCAGTAGTCATCACATGGACACTTCACTCATATGTGACTCTCATACTTATGGACCTGTGACAACGAGCATCTCTTCCTGCATCTCTTAGTTTTTCACTGATCATTGAGAGCATTAGGGAGAGCAGCTCGTTGGTACATGACTAAGTGAGCAAATTTCATGTGTGCTGGAGGGGCACCAAACTGAATTCTTGCCCCGGGTATTTGAAAACCTAGATATAGCCTCTAGGCGGCCCCTCATCCCGCCCGCAGTGTGTTATGATGTATTCACACTGCAGGGCTAGGAATCAGGGGCATGCGCAGTGAGGATCTCTGTGCCTGTCCCTCATCTCCCTCTGCCGTTTTTCTCACTGCGCAGGCGCCAGATTACCAGCCCCGCAGTGTGAATACATCATAACACACTGTGGGGTAGGATCTGGGGCCGCCGATACATGAAGCGCCGGCCGGTGACATCGCAAGGAGAGGAGGCAGGGGCTGGAAACAAGAGGGGATGATTGACACTGATACAGGGGGAGAAGACATACCTCCCTGACACAATAGAGGTATGTCGGACAGAATATAAAAGTGTATATTTCAGTGTTCCTTGCAATCAAAAACATAAGAGCCACCTTCACAGAATGCAGCCTTAGTGCTGCTGAAGGTGGCTCTTTTACTTAAAAAGGCCCTGGGGGGTGACAGGTTCCCTTTAACTGAAGCACATTTTACAATCACTTTGCAAGCTGGCAGACAAGATGCGAAGATCCTAAGCATTAAGAAATACCTATTATAAGCTGTGTTTTCTTTGTTCCTGAATACATAAATATTCACTGTTGAATGGCTGGACAGTACAGCGATTAATCCGATGGCAACAAAAAGAATCACTCAGGCTAAATGAAAGCCTGTTAAGGGTCTGCGGAACGCACCAAATATATAATGTAGAGAGGTGCGTTCGCAGCCCGGGGTCCACCGTGCAAGCGGAGCCTGCTGCTAGTAAAAATGGCGCGAGAAGCAAACTCTGTTATCCCGCAGAG
This sequence comes from Oophaga sylvatica, assembly GCA_033576555.1. Classification (NCBI taxonomy): domain Eukaryota; kingdom Metazoa; phylum Chordata; class Amphibia; order Anura; family Dendrobatidae; genus Oophaga; species Oophaga sylvatica. The sequence continues at coordinate 148,431,334 of JARQOD010000007.1, forward strand.
TCGCTAACATAAACGCCGTAATGTGCTGTGGCACTAAGTGCGAACTCTGTTAATCCACAGAGCCGCAGCGCTATATGGCGATGTGTGCACACTCACTAGACACAACTGAGTCGCAAAGAAAACACGCTAGGGCGCTGTCTAGCGTAGAAAGCGAACCCTGTTACGTCACAGGGCTGCTGAGAAAAAGTACTGTGTCCTGTCAGGCTCTCAGGTACACAGTTAAGTGCTAAGCGTACATAAAGCGTGATCGTGTGCTAATGTCCTCGCGGGAGTAACCCGCAATCTATGGCGTCTGAACGCCAGACCCTGAATATGGCAATCAAAACTCCTCACCGGTTATGCCGGTAATCTAGGGCATCTAGGACACCGACCCTGACCAGCTACCATACCAAACTCCTCACCGATTAAGTCGGTATTCTAGTGGCTTATTTCAGCCAGGTCCCTAACCACACATACGCATGATCACACTGGCGCATAGCATACAATGGTTGATATTAGCGCATGGCGGCCCAGCCATGCTACCCTTTTATAGCAACAGCTACAGGACCTGCCAGAAACCAGGACCAATGAAACTTGTTCCAGAACATCAGTAATCGCAGGGCCTTCCTGGCGGACCAATAGGAGCCGCTGCAGTACCTGAGCATGTGACCCCTGATCTCCAATGAGAGATCTCACTCTGGGCATGCTCAGAAAGGAAAATGCAGGACTTCGTCCCAAAGACGTCTGCTCCAACACTGGCTATAATAGCAGATCCAGGAAAGGCAGCAACAAGTCACTGCACAGTAGTGGAGTGGGCAAGATGCTTGGACCGACGTCTCTGCTGAGCAGGCTCCACTGCGGCCGGAGATGAATGGGAGACCGCAGCGGGACTGGTTCGAGACTCCCCTTGTGCAGCAGTGGGAACTTGAACCCTAACAAAGCCAATATTTAATATACTTCAAAGCTGTTCATGTTAGGTTTGTTTCAACAAACAAAATGTATCATGTTACATGTATCAATTTTTCAATACAAAGTAGAACAAAACACCCCTTTTTTCTTATTCTGGGTGAAATTTAGTGATGAGCGAATGCGCTTGCCGCTACTTGTTACTCACCCGAATATCATAGTTTCTCGGTGTACTCTGCAAGCACTGAGCATTTCCGGGATTACTTGGCGGGAACTCGGGTCTTCACCCAGCTTTTTTGGTGGACCTTACTGACCCAATCACAATGCAGGGATTGTCTGCCAGGCAATGAAACGCCGCAGCCATCTTTGTTGTGGTTGTGCAGTGATTGGCTGACTGCACAGCATCATCATAGAATCATAGAATCATAGAATAGTAGAGTTGGAAGGGACCTCCTGGGCCATCTGGTCCAACCCCCTGCTCAAAGCAGGATTCTCTAAATCATCCCAGACAGATGTCTGTCCAGCCTTTGTTTGAAGACTTCCATTGAAGGAGAACTCACCACCTCTCGTGGCAGCCTGTTCCACTTATTGATCACCCTAACTGTCAAAAAGTTTTTTCTAATATCTAATCTGTGTCTCCTCCCATTCAGTTTCATCCCATTGCTTCTAGTCTTTCCTTGTGCAAATGAGAATAAAGATGATCCTTCTACAATGTGATAGCCCTTGAGATATTTGTAGACAGCTATTAAGTCTCCTCTCAGTCTTCTTTTTTGCAGCTAAACATTCCCAAATTCTGCAACCGTTCCTCATAGGACATGGTTTGCAGACCGGTCACCATTCTGGTGGCTCTTCTCTGAACTTGCTCCAGTTTTTTTATGTCTTTTTTAAAATGTGGTGCCCAAAACTGGACACAGTATTCCAGATGAGGTCTGACCAGAGAGGAGTAGAGGGCAATAATGACCTCACGTGATCTAGACTGTATGCTTCTGTTGATACATCCTAGAATTGCATTTGCCTTTTTTGCTGCTGCATCACACTGTTGACTCATGTTAAGTCTGTGATCAATTAGTATACTCAAGTCTTTTTCACATGTGCTGTTACTTAGCCCTATTCCTCCCATTTTGTATATGCTTTTTTCATTTTTATTGCCCAGATGTAGTACTTTGCATTTTCCCTGTTAAAATCCATTTTGTTAGTTGCTGCCCACTGCTCCAGTTTATTTATATCTTTTTGAATCCTCTCTCTCTCTTCTCTAGTATTAGCTACCCCTCCTAGCTTTGTGTCATCAGCAAATTTGATCAGTTTACCCTCAATTCCTTCATCTAAATCATTGATAAAGATGTTGAACAATACAGGGCCCAAAACAGAGCCTTATGGTACCCCACTTGATACATTCTTCCAACTGGATGTGCAGCCATTTACAACCACTCTTTGGGTCCGATCACTAAGCCAGTTATGAATCCACCTAACAGTTGCCTTGTCCATTCCATACTTAGTCATTTTTTCAATAAGGATTGTGTGAGATACTTTGTCAAATGCTTTGCTGAAGTCAAGATATACTATATCTACAGCATTTCCCTGATCCACCCAGTCAGTGATTCTGTCATAGAAGGAAATTAAGTTAGTATGACATGACTTATTAGTTACAAACCCATGCTGACTCTGTTTAATCACTTCATTCTTATCCAGGTACTTGCATACATGTTCTTTAATAATTTGTTCAAAGATCTTTCCTGGTATAGAAGTCAGACTCACCGGCTTGTAGTTCCCTGGGTCCACCTTAATGCGGGACCGCAGTGTCTGCACAGTGCGTCCCACATATTGCAAACCGCAACTGCATGTGATGACATATACAACATAATCACTGCTACGGCTGAGTCTTTGTGAAATCTCAAAGACCTCACCAGTATTGTTACATTTGATAGTTTTAGCCCCATGATCTAGGATCCCACAGGTACAACATTTTGCACCTCCAAAAAATGTTGTACCTGTGGGATCCTAGATCATGGGGCTAAAACTATTTTTCACAAAGACTCAGCTGTAGCAGTGATTATGTTGTATATGTCATCACATGCAGTTGCGGTTTGCAATATGTGGGACGCACTGTGCAGACACTGCGGTCCCGCATTAATGGTCACAGAAATAGAGCAAAAAATGGGTTTTTAAAACATAGTCTCTCAAGGCATCTGCTAATTAAACATAACAAAATTTTCAACATAAAAGTAACTCCAGTGGAACAGATACCCTCTGGTGTTGCAAATAGGAATGCTCTTTTAAACCGGAAAGAAACGTTTTGGATATATCATCTGGGAACATTATATCCAAATGGATTGAATGATATCATAGAGAGAGTTTGAATGTTTTTTTTTGTTTTGTTTTTTTTTCTTCTTGCATCTATGCTGTCAAAGTTGGTGGGTGTGCTCCTGAACTTGGTCCACTCCCTAAATCAAGTGTCTGAGACTGGGATAAAAGGTTTGCCACTATATATAAGTGTTACTGAATTTTATATTATTAGGATTTGTACTGTGTTTTTATGATACCTGATGAAGGATATATACTGTATCCGAAACGCGTTGTATCTTCTCTATTTTAACTTATTAAATAAAAAAATATGAAATATCATCTTTGGATGTGAGTCCTGGGAAGCGCTGCCATTCATGGGCTGGATGTGCCTTTCTTGAAGCCTTAATTCATTGTCAGCTTTAGATAATCTGATTTGTGCCCTGCAGGTTCTGCAGACGGCATTATATTCTTCTTTAGATATGCCTCCCTCTTTCCATTTGATAAACATTTCTTTCTTCCTTTTTAGCATGTGTTTAAGTTCTGTGTTTATCCATCCTGGTTTCCTTAAATGCTTCCCATTCTTCACTCTTTTCGGAATTGTTAACAATTGTGCTTTGAGAATCTCATTTTTCAAGATTTTCCATCCTTCCTGGACATTTTTGTCCTTAAGGATATCCAGCCATTGGATCCCTCCAATTCTCTTTCTGAGTTCCTTAAAATCTGCCTTTCTGAAATCTAACCTTGACGTCTGAGTCTTCACAGGTCTTCCTCCTCTTGTTATCCAAAATTCTAAAATAGCATGGTCACTACCTCCTAGGGTCCCAGCCACTCTTACCTCCTCAATAGTGTTGAGCGATATTGCTCGATATCTAAAAATATCGTATCGAAATTGTATCGCCGATAGCACTAAATATCGTCGATATCCGATTTCGATACCGGAAGTCCCATGTAAGTCTATGGGAACAAAATATTGCAACAAAAAAAACCCTTTCTTTCGTTGTAAACACAAAATATACACACATAGAATACATATATATATGTATATATACATGTCATTGTGACATATATATATATACATATATTTATAGTTTATACACTTCTACATAGTAAAATCGACTCTAATTCAATTGCCGGGTAAAGACGTGACATACCCCATAGAAGTCGACGGGCTCGGTGCCGAGTACCCCGAAAACCTCTGGCTCTGTGCGACTCAACTTGGGCGTCACGAACAGGATTCTGTAGCTCGCTATAAGCGAGTCCTGTGTGCCTGAATTGCACTGGTTTTGTGCTTGAGAATTGCTAAAATCATCAGAGAATGTATTTGCCATTGGCACTGGTGAAGAAGAAGGGCGTGCTCTTCGTGGGTGTCACTCACTCAGTGGCGTGAAAACGATGGCCGCCCACTGTAAATGGTACTGCAATGTAAGATCGTGCCCCACAGCTCTGGAGTTCCGCCTCCTCATCCTCCTCAGTGTGCGGAAACTAACACGAAGGTCCCGCCTCCCTACAAAAGAGGGGCCCTCTCCAGATGCTAATGACACATGTGACTTGGCAGAGATGGCTAATGGACACGACGAGCAGAAGTGGGAAGGGATGGAGCAGTCAGAGCTCTCCCCCCACGGAAGCGACCCGATCGCCACAGAATCACCGTTGGGTACCCGGCCTGTAAACCCTCCTACGCTGCAAGAAGCGGCGGATACCCTAAGAGGCCTGGCCCGGCACCGGGAGGAGGTCGCCAGGATGGAAGCCAGCTGGCGTGCCCTAAAAATAAACTTGGAGCGGCGCCAATCCCTCTTACCTGAAGTGTCTGTACCGGAAGGTGAGGCACCCGTTCTAGTAGAGGAGCCCTTGCAATGTGATCCGGTTGACGTTGTCGCAGTGGAGGCACCCGTTCCTGCAAAAACCGCAGCACCGTCAGCAGCACCCCAGATCCCGCTGTCTGCCCCCGTCGCTGAGACAGAAGAAGCGACACCCGTCCTCATGGAGGAGGCCGCGCAGGCACCAGAGCACTACCTGCCTGTACCGGAGCCCCGACTGTCATCTGATTTAGAGCCGTCTGCTTCCTCCGCAGGGGAGCGCCGCCAGGACTGGGGGGCGACAGGAGAGCTGCCGCAAACCGGACACTGTAAGCTGCAGTGGAGTGGTGGAGACATGGAGCAGCTGGTGGAGGAGAATTTCAACCGGCGTCAGGAGGAAGAGTGGAGACGTTGGGAGCGGGAAGCAGAGCGACAAAGGGAGCAGCGAGAAACCCTAAAACTTCGCCAACGTCACCTGGAGAAGGACCGGGCAGATAAGGACCGGATGAGAAAAGATAAAGGAACCCTGAGTGAGCCGCGGCGTAAGGGTGCAGTACGGAGCTTTAAATTGAAAGGTGGTTGGGGCTTCATCAAGGAGCCTGGACTTTATTTAGAAGTTTTTGTGAACCGGCGGGATGTGGAGGCTCACCTCCCAGAAGGACACCCGGGGAGGGACCTGTTGCCAGGAGACTTGGTGACTTACACCCGACACTGGGGTTACAATGGGTGGTACGCCCTAAATGTTACCAGGTGCGACCCCTACTCCCCAGTGTGTCAGGAACCTGTGAGACCCTCGAAGCCTTCAGCCTCCCACATCCAGGCCTCTGCAAAAGTGCCCACCCCACGCCGTAAATCTCCCCAGCCTCCCTCAGTGGTCTCCTCAGCAGCCCCAGCTATGGACATGATAAGTATAGCTGGCCCGTACCCGGCGCCTGTTAGGCACCCTGGGGTTCGTACAGTCCGGGACATAGGGTTCCAGACCCGGAGGGAGATGAAAGAGGTGGCCACACAGACCCAGATAGCGGGTCACGACGTCACTGTACAGGCCACACGACGTCATCAGGTCCTGGTGGTCCTTGGTGCCTCGGATGTTTGGCAATCTCAAGAAGAGTACCAGGTGGTACCTGGAAGAGGCCAGCCAAAGAAGTCTAAATAACCCGGACAGGGTCCCTGTATGTAAATAGTTAAATTGTTTATGTACCCGGACGGGTGAATGTTCCTAAAAAAGTTTTTTAATTTAATAAAAAAAAACAAAACACAGTTTTCATTTCTTTTATTACTGTCTCATCCTGCGACGCCATCGATCTCCTGTAAAAAAATGAAAAAAAAAAAAAAAAAAGTATACCACCTGACCGACGCAGTCCATAGTAACGAGTGTCCCACGACGATCCAGCTCTGCTACATCAGAATGACAGGCAGAGCCTGTCATCCCGGCGCAGCACAGCTGATTACCTGCTTCCCCGGCGGTGACGTCATCGGACTGACTGCTTTACGGCCGGGATTACCCTGCAGTCACTGCAGTTATCGCGAAAAACTGCATGTGACCGCCAGGGAGAAGATAATGGCGGCCATCAAGCAGTCCAGGACGTGACCGCCGGAGATCTTCTGCCAGGTAAGTGCCGCTGACTCCTGACAGACCCGACCGACGGACACTCACAGTGACAGTGACAAATCCGATTCCGGTATTCGATAAGACGAAAATATCGAAACGAATTATCGAAAGGCCGATAGAGCTAATATCGGCCGATAGCCGATATTTGCATTATCGTATCGCTCAACACTACTCCTCAACCATTTCTTCCCTGTTTATAAGGATTAGATCTAAGGTAGCAGATCCCCTTGTTTTCTCCCCTACCTTTTGGAAGATAAAGTTGTCAGCAAGAGAGGATAAGAATTTCCTTGACCTGTTAGTTTTGCCTGAGAGAGATTCCCAACAAATGTCTGGATAGTTAAAATCTCCCATGACCACTATGTCATATTTTTTGGAGAACTTGGCCATTTGATGAATAAAGAGTTCATCCAGGGGTATAAGAGACCAGATGTCGCTCCGCTCGCCGTATTCAGCTCCGAATTGAGATAGTGTAGGGAGAGCTGCTGCCGAGATAGGGTCAGATTTGGGGATTTCTTAGTCAATGTGGGGTCTGCCATCCTAAACTGCTCAAATCCAGATAAACCAATAGTCCTTCTAAGGACTAATTCTGGAGTATATAGGTTCCAGTGTTAGGTAGGCAGTACTTCGCTTTATACACATCAGTGCAAGGCCTGCAGGCACTGTATGTGAGTATATACAGTAGATCATTGCATACATCCAGATGGTCCATTTCCTTACTGTGTTCTGGTGCTGCTGCTACCTGTATGATATATTGGCTGTATATAGCTAGCCCCAGGTGTAATCGGAATACAGACCACACATTTTTTGGTGTGGTATCACCGTGCCAGCTCATATGTGTGTGCTGAAAGTTTGGCCAGTTTACGCCAGTTTTCTTTTTTTTGGCCTGGGTGTCGCTGTAAATATAAATACAGCAGTATTTCGCAAAAAAATAAAAAGAATACAGGCCACACATTTTTTGTAGTGGTATCTCCGTGGCAGCTCATATCTGTGCGTGCTTAAAGTTTGGCCAGTTTACCTCAGTTTTATTTTTTTGTCCTGGGTGTCACTGTACTCATATACAGCAGTATTTACCCCAAAAAACAAAAAGGAAAAAAACCACACATTTTTCGTAGTGGTATCGCCGTGTCAGCTAATATTTGTGCGTGCTCAAAGTTTGGCCAGTGTAGGCCTGTTTTCCTTTTTTTGTCCTGGGTTTCATAGTACCTACATACAGCACTATATTGCATTATTTTAAAAAACAGGCCACATTTTACAGTGGGGTCTATCTCTGGCATACCTCATACATCCGTGTGCCAAAAATTGAGGCATTTTAGGCCTAAATTACCTTTTTGGGCAGTCTATCACTCTCATTATATCCAGCACTCTTTTGCATCCACAAAAAAAAATTGTTTACAGTGGTGTATGTCGGTAAACAGATTTGTGTTTCAAGTTGTTATGGCAGCTTCATGACTGTGTTAAATGCTCCACCTACTACCACCATTATCATCTTCAGCCTAGAGGCAGTCACTGCGCAGATAAAAAGTCTGAGTAGCAGACGGTGAATGCTTAGGCGGTGTTGTACTCTGTATTGTACTCTGGCTCTGTATTACGAAGGCTAAATCTTCTAAATGAAAACATGCCTGGAAGAGCCATAGCAAGATAACGTTGAAGATCACGGCGACAGGACTCGCAACTACTGAAGCCTGGTCTTCCTGGGCATGATTCTGACTAGCCCTCATCTACTAATACTGAACTGGTTAGACGCTGACGTTTAAAAGGAGTCCATGCATTTTCTATAACTGAAGCTAGAGATTTTGACATTTTGGATGAATTTCCAGAGATGACAATTGGCGAGCGTGGTGGTCAGAGATGTGACTTCTACACCACCACATGAGCTGACTCCTCTCCACCACCCGAGGTGCTGCATCCACCACCTTCTGTCTCTTTCCCATTCTCCCGCAGAATGAAAGTCGGCAAGGACAAGGTCCTCTTCCCTCTGTAGCAGTCTGTCATTGTAATTTTTTTTGGTTAAACGATATCCATTACCCCTTGTCATGTACAGCATCATGGAATTAATGGCTCTATTTAAATAACTAAATAATAATAATAGTACTATATGGGAGGCCCTTTGGTCCTCCAACATTTTAGCACACCTGTCTGCCTCTGGAATAAGAAATAGAAAATTCTCCTGGTAGTGTGGGTCTACAAGTGTCACCAATCAGTATTGCCCATCACCCAAAATTTTGAGAGTGTGAGGGTGACGGAAAAGGCAGTGGAACATAAACTCAGCCATGCGTGCAAGACTGCTAACAATACTTCCGTGTCCTCACCAAGAGGACGACTGACCATGCTCTCCTCCTCCTACTTGTCCTCAGGCCTCCTTGACTTTCGACTAACCTCTGTAATATAATTGTAAATATACTCCTGTAGTTTTTATCTCCCCCACCTCATTGTAGATATTAAGTTGTCATGAGCAGGATTTTTTTGGGGGTTTAATTATTGCTATAATTGTTACTTAGTGTAGATTGTAAGCTGTCACAAGCAGGGTTGTTTTATTTCTGTATAATTATTGTATTATTGTTATCGTTGTTACTTAGTGTAGATTGTAAGCTGTGAGGAACTGGATCATTTGATTTTGGTTTAATTATGGTATTATTGTTATCGTTGCTACTTAGAACTGTTGTTTTTCAAAGGTTAAACTGTAAATATGTTTGCGCTATATAAATAACTATAAATACCCAGATTAGAACACAGAGAAGCAGGATGGAGACGTTAATGATGGCATCATTTACGCTCACCATCTTGTTGGATTCTTCAAACTTTTGGAGGATGGTACATATGTCTGACATCCATGTCCACTCCTGAAATCTTATCTGTGAAGTCAAAACTGAATACCGACAATCTTGTTGATGCTGGTTGACTAATCACCAAATTCCAATGCATGGGGACATCGCACACCAGTCGGTGATCCAAAAGCTGCAAGCACTACTGAAGCACGACAAGGGCGGATGAAGCTGTAGCAGACTTTCTAAAATGGGTACGCCGAGTGTTGTACTTTTTCTAGCAGATCTAGCAGCTCTGTGTCACTTTTAAAAAAAACATTGACCAATGAGGTTAAGCGCATTTGCCAGGCATGGCATGTGTCTGAGCTCACCTAGTTACAGAGCAGCCACCAGGTTCCAGCCATTGTCACCCACAACCATGTCTGGCTGTGGGTTCAGTTGTGTCAGCCACAGATCTGCCTGCTCTTTCAGAGCTGTCCACAACTTTTCATCATTGTGTGTTTTTTCACCTTAGCATATTAGCTTCAGCACAGCCTTTTGCTGCTTTGATGAGGCAGTGCTTCCGGTGTTTGACTGATGTGCTACTTTTGGAGATGGAGGCTGAAGAGGAGGAGAAGGAGGAGGAAGTGCAGGAGCTGTAGACTGTGGGGGCAACCCAGATTTACATAGTCACGCAATACTAGGGGTTGGGAGGACGTGCACCATACCAAGGTCGGAGTGGGTCCCGGCTTACACTATGTTAACCCAGTGTGCTCTCAGTGACATGTACTGTCCCTGACCACAAGCTCTTGTCCACGTGTTTGTGGTTAGGTTGAGTTTGCAAGTAACAGCATTGTGAGTGCACTGGTAATATTGTGGGACACGTGCCTGTGTAATGCCGGGACAGCACACCGTGAAAAATAGTCCCGCTTGTTCGTGGTCTTAGGGTGATTCTTGACTCTGCCCTCTCTTTCAAGCTACATATCCAAGTCCTTGCCTCCTCCGGCCCAATACAACTTAATAACATTTCCTGGATCTGTAGATTCCAAGAAACTTCAAAAATATTTGTGCACACCCTTATGATTTTCCGCCTCGACTAGTGCAACCTTATACTCTCTGGCCTCCCCTCTACCACTCAAATCTATAATAAACTCTGCTGCCAGAGTAATCCAACTGTCTCTTCATTATTCCCCAGCCTCTCCTCTCTGCCAGGCCCTTCACTGCCTTCCTATTGCCCATAGGCTACAGTTCAAAAGCCTAACTATGACATACAAAGCCTTCCATAAACTGTCTTCTCCATACATCTGTTACATCGTCTCCCAATGTCCAACTGGCTCATGACTTATTCAACGCTAACCCAGTGTGCCATCAGCGAGATGTACAGTCCCTGCCCACAAGCACTTGTCCACGTGTCCGTGGTTAGGTGCACTTTCCCTGTAACAGCATTGTTGAGGGCCCAGGTAATATTGTGGGACACGTGCTTGCTTGTGTAATGTCGTTACGGCAGACCGGGAGAAATAGTGGCGGGTGTGGAACGAGTACCTTGTTACGGTCACCGCCATCAGGTTGCGGAAAGTTTCCGTCTTCCATGAGCCTAAAATGCAACATTTCCATCGCAAACAGACGAGAAATGTGTGAATTTAGTACTATGGTGTTGGCTGCGTATTTCCGCTTGCGTTCCAAGGACTGGGGTATGGACAACTGAACGCTGCGTTGGGACAAGGACGTGGACGTGATTGTTAATGGTGCTAGATGAGTTGGTGTGCAACTACAGATGCAGGGCAGGAGGCATCTTTGCATGCACCATGGACAGGGGATTGGCTTGCATGCACAACAGCGGAAGACGCAGTGGTATCACCTGCAGACACTGTTCATGGAGCCTGGTGTTCAACCAACAAAGTTGGGTACATTGCTGCCATGTGCCTGATCATGCTGGTAGTGGTAAGGCTGGTAGTTTTGCTACCCTTGCTGATGCGGGCATGGCCGGTGGTGCAAATGGACTTTTTGGGGTTATCGGCAGAGTTTTTAAAAAACAACAAGACTGTTAGTGGGACATTCATTGTCTTCCTTTCCTACACCACCTCCTCACCTCGACACCCGTCTTTCGGTGTTCCCCAAGGCTCTGTTCTAGGACCCCTACTCTTCTCCATCTACACCTTCGGCCTGGGACAGCTGATGTAATGGCACGGTTTGCAATATCATCACTACGCTGATGACATGCAGATCTACCTATCTGTACCTGACATCACCTCCTTACTGACCCAAATCACACGTCTTCCCGCTATAGCATCCTTCTTTTCTGCTCGCTTTCAAAAAGTGGACATGGACAAATCAGAATACATCATCTTTCAAGCATCTCACGCTGAGTAGACATGAGAGCTGTGTATGCATCATTCGGTACCACTTTAGTAACAGGGTAACTTAGCCCTAGAGAAAGTGATTTTCCAGACATTCATGGCCTTTTTTGCACATTTTTTTGCAGCTGTGATCTTCATCTTCTTGGTGTGGAAGTGGTAAATGTCGTCATCAATACCATCATCGTCCATATCTTGTAAAGAGGAAATCTGGTGTTTCCAAGGGTCGTGGTTATGTACGTTTAGTGCCATTCATTTAACAGTGCTCATTATTACGCTATGACAAATAATTTTCAACAGAGACATTTGTATCTTATTGGTAATATGTATGGGTGAAGATGAAGAAGCTTGTACCACGAGTGTGTTTATAGTTACGGACGGTGCACTCCTCTTTAAACTTAGTTTTTCACGAGCATCCATCAGTTTGTTTGCTTTTCCTCCAACACTGATCTGCTTTCTGTAATTCAGCATCTCACGAACATGTTGCACTTTGCCCTTTATACAGACACGTGCGTGTTTGGCAACATATTTTGTACGGGCATTTCTTAGGCCGAATCTCATACGCGCATCTGTTACACCGATCTTCTGATGGGCATGAAACCGATTCTGGTAATTGATGGTGGCAAAATGACGAATCATTGTAGGCTGTATCCTGGCTCTCATACCTCTCATAGCCACTGCTGTTTTTAATCATGTACTTTCCCATTCCTGTCATCACCATGCCCCTTTTTCTGAACACTTTGTCCAATGATTCGGCCACCATATTTTCACTAAAATCCTGCTCCTTCCCAGCAGGATCTGTGTAGGAAACCATGTTATAGTTTTGCAAGATGTTTATGATGCCCCTTAAAAAAATTTATACACTTTGTTCATATCTACCCCAGTGTGAAATGTTTGCCAGCCAGTGTATGGCCATTCCAAGTCTAGGAGACTCGCTCCTTTAAATTGAGCATAGTTTTAACCAGGCCTTCCTCCACGTTTTATCATCCACCGCCACTAGATCAAAAGGGTTTCCGTGTTCCATGCAGCTACAGCCAGTGTCGCATTATTAACGAGGGTGGGTGGTTATGCTGTGCGTAAAATACTTGTTCTGAAAATGATTGAGGTGTACCCCACAGAGGAAAATGTTTGCCGGCCCATACACTAAGTGATGGGCATTCCAAGTCTAGGAGACACGCTCCTGGAAATTGGGCCAATATTTTTTAATCATGCCTTCCTCCAAGTCTCATCATCGACTGCCACTAGATGAAAAGGGTTTCCGTGTTCCGTGCAGCTACAGCTAGTGTTGCATTATTCACAATGGTGGGTGGTTATGCTGTGCGTAAAGTACTTGCTCTGAAATCGGTTAAGGTGTAACCCACAGGGGAAAATGTTTGGTGTATGGGCATTCAAAGTCTAGGAGACACGCTCCTAGAAATTGTACCTATTTTTAATCAGGCCTTCCTCCACGTCTTATCCACCGCCACTAGATCAAAAGGGCTTAGGTGTTCCGTGCAGCTACAGCCAGTGTCACATTATTAACAAGGGTGGGTGGTTATGCTGTGCATGAAATACTTGTTCTGAAAATGGTTGAGGTGTACCTCACAAGGGAAAATGCTTGACAGCCCATACACTTAGTGTATGTGCATTCCAAGTCTAGGAGACCCGCTCCTTTTTAGTGGGCCTATTTTTTAATCAGGCCTTCCTCCAAATCTCATCATCCACCGCCACTAGATCAAAAGGGTTTCCATGTTCCGTGCAGCTACAGCCAGTGTCACATTATTAACAAGGGTGGGTGGTTATGCTGTGCGTAAAATACTTGTTCTGAAAATGGTTGAGGTGTACCCCACAGGGGAAATGTTTGACAGCCCTTACACTTAGTGTATGTGCATTCCAAGTCTAGGAGACCCGCTCCTTTTTAATGGGCCTATTTTTTAATCAAGCCTTCCTCCAAGTCTCATCATCCACCGCCACTAGAACAAAAGTGTTTACTTGCTCCGTGAAGCTACAGCCAGTGTCGTATTATTAACAAGGGTGGGTGGTTATGCTATGCGTAAAATACTTGTTCTGAAAATGTTTGAGGTGTACCCCACAGGGGAAAATGTTTGCGTATGGGCATTCCAAGTCTAGGAGACCAGCTCCTTTTTAATTGGCCTATTTTTTAATCAGGCCTTCCTCTAAGCCTCATCATCCACTGCCACTAGATCAAAAGGGTTTCCATGTTCTGTGCAGCTACAGCCAGTGTCGCATTATTAACAAGGGTGGGTGGTTATGCTGTGCATAAAATACTTGTTCTGAAAATGGTTGAGGTGTACCCCACAGGGGAAAATGTTTGCGTATGGGCATTCCAAGTCTATGAGACAAGCTTCTAGAAATTGGGCCTATTTTCTAATCAGGCCTGCCTCCAAGTCTCATCATCCACTGCCACTAGATGAAATGGGTTTCTGTTTTCCATGCAGCTACAGCTAGTGTTCCATTATTAACAAGGGTGGGGGGATATGCTGTGCATATAATACTTGTTCTGAATTTGGTTAAGGTGTACCTCACAGGGGAAAATGTTTGCCAGCCTATACACTTAGTGTATGGGCATTCCAAGTCTATGAGACCAGCTCCTTTTTAATTGAACAGAAACACCCAGGATGTGGAGGGAAATGGCCCAATGAGAGGGAAAAGACACGAGACGAAAATATATAAAATGATGCCTTTATTGTACAAAAATTGGCTGACAAATATGCAATAAAACCATGTAAAAATAAGATATATAATAAAATATTAATGATAAACTAAACACACCACAATCAGTAAGCTGTGATGTATACACATTCAAATATAGATAAACATATATAAGAGGAATTGTGTATACATATGCTCAAATAATAATAACCAGGAACATGGTATATGAAAAACATATAAAAATAAATATTGTAAGTGGCACAAAAAAGATGATAAAAATGAAATGTGATAAAGGCTGACTAATAAAATAACCATATAAAGAATGTGTATAAAGTTGTGGTCAAATATGTGTCAAAATTAGCAATAATGATAAATGCCCTAACTTGGGCACACACAGAAGGAATAATAAACTGTGCTTAACTATATGTAATATATAATAACTAAACGGATAAATGTGCTAAACTATACTGTGCAATAGTGCATAGAGAATGTGCCACGTAGTAACAAAAAAAGGAGAGACCATACCTGGGAGCAAAAACAGCGTGGTGTGCAAAAAGAACGCGCCCCGACGCGCGTTTCGGAAATTTAATCCTTCGTCAGGGGGATACCCCCTAGGATTAAATTTCCGAAACGCGCGTCGGGGCGCGTTCTTTTTGCACACCACGCTGTTTTTACTCCCAGGTATGGTCTCTCCTTTTTTTGTTACTACGTGGCACATTCTCTATGCACTATTGCACAGTATAGTTTAGCACATTTATCCGTTTAGTTATTATATATTACATATAGTTAAGCACAGTTTATTATTCCTTCTGTGTGTGCCCAAGTTAGGGCATTTATCGTTATTGCTAATTTTGACACATATTTGACCACAACTTTATACACATTCTTTATATGGTTATTTTATTAGTCAGCCTTTATCACATTTCATTTTTATCATCTTTTTGTGCCACTTACAATATTTATTTTTATATGTTTTTCATATACCATGTTCCTGGTTATTATTATTTGAGCATATGTATACACAATTCCTCTTATATATGTTTATCTATATTTGAATGTGTATACATCACAGCTTACTGATTGTGGTGTGTTTAGTTTATCATTAATATTTTATTATATATCTTATTTTTACATGGTTTTATTGCATATTTGTCAGCCAATTTTTGTACAATAAAGGCATCATTTTATATATTTTCGTCTCGTGTCTTTTCCCTCTCATTGGGCCATTTCCCTCCACATCCTGGGTGTTTCTGTTTAATCATTTTCGGATGGTCCACCATCCAATGCTCTGTTTCTGGTGATATAGGCATGTATTATTCTATTATATTTTTTCTTTGAAACACATATATAATTTTATTTTTGTGCATTTTTTATCTCTGGATACATATACATTCTCCTTTTTAATTGGCCTATTTTTTAATCAGGCCTTCCTCTAAGCCTCATCATTCACTGCCACTAGATCAAAAGGGTTTCCATGTTCTGTGCAGCTACAGCCAGTGTCGCATTATTAACAAGGGTGGGTGGTTATGCTGTGAGTAAAATACTTGTTCTGAAAACGGTTGAGGTGTATCCCACAGGGGAAAATGTTTGTCAGCCCATACACTTAGTGTATGGGCATTCCAAGTCTAGGAGACTCGCTCCTTTTTAATGGGACATTTTTTTAGTAGAAGGCCCTCCTCCCTGTTTCTTCCAAGGGGGGATTGGAGTTATTTTGGTGCATATGACTTGGTAGCAGGGCAGGCCTTGCAGTCAATGCATGAGAAAACAGAATAGGAGTACAGAATGAATAATGTGAAGTGGATTTTCCTGGGCCCAGCCAGTACCTGGGTTCAAAGGCTTATTTGGGTGCATATGACTTGGTAGCAGGGCAGGCCTTGCTTTCAGTGCAACATTTTTTTTATGGAAGCCATCCTGGACATCTCGTGAAAGGGGTATTGGGGTGCGTCGCAATTCTTGGCAACCCATCCAATCACTGCATAGGCTATAACAGTTTAGGAGACCCACTGTTTAATTTTGGCCCTTTAAGCAGATTAATGCTGCCTGATGCCTCTGTAAAAATAGGCTATGTGACTTTAAGAGTCCCTCCTTCATAAATGAAACAAGATATGTCTGCTTATGTGTCACACACTACATGGCCAGCTAGGGTTGGTAAATGTTACTATGACATTTACCAATGAATGCATTTTTTTTGGTTGAAAGAATTGTTAAAATTGAAAAACGCTTCAAAAACGCTGTGTCTGAACATAGCCCAAGTGGTGGAGGAACATTTTGGTTTGGGTTTATTTATTTTGTCTCATATACAAGTCATTAACCAGGAAAGGATATACCTTAACTTATTTCCCAGCAAAATCCATTTTGGTTTCGTTTTGGTATTTTTTATTTTGGTGCATCGGTAAAAATGGTATGAAACTCTGACAACATTGTTTGAAGCTGTGAACTAGGAGTCAGGAATGCTTCCTAGGGCGATCCCCATGATGTCCCCATGTCATTTGAGCAGTGTTTCCATCATTTTTAGACGTATTTAGACCTTGAAAGGACCCCCGGGGAATTGCAGTAAAAATGCTCGGGTCTCCCATAGACTTACATTGGGCTCGTTGTTCTGTCCGAGTACCCGAGTATTCCAATTTGCTCGACCCGAGCAACGAGTACCTGAGAATTTTAGTGCTCGCCCATCACTAGTTACCACCAATTGTCATCCGTTTTCTTTTAGCCAGATAGGTTGAGGTCACTTGGACATTAAAAAGGCTGAGGTTGCACTACAGAGCTCAAAATGGGTTCAATAGACTCCAAAGGGAAAACAAATTGTTATACACATTTTCCAGTCTATTGAAGACCTTTTAGGTATCTTATTCAATTTATTTTTTATATCTTTAATATGCATTTTGGGTGACTAAACATTTTGCATATAATGACCACTTTAAACAGATGAGTATTAAAGAAACTTGCTCACCTGACTATCTCACCATTACCCACTGCTGTCTGTCATCTGTCTCTTACAGACAGGTCACTCATGTTTCAGTGACCTGTTAGTCAGAGAAAGAAGGCAGACAGTGGGAAAAACAGCAAAACAGGTGAGCTGAAAGTACAGTGTGCACTTGATGACAGGTTCTCTTTAAATTAAAACCCCAGCTTGATGGACCCATGTCTCTTTTCAACCTATTTAATTATGTAAATATAAAAAATAGCATTGCAGATTATAAATAATCTAAAACTAACATGTAAAATCTGGTGGAGAAAGGTTGAACTTGATGGACCAATGTCTTTTTCAACCTTTATACTGTGGGGACAAAGAAAATGTCATCTTTGTGTCTCAACGATGCAACAGTGCAATGATACTGCTTTTGATACCGTTGCTTTACTTTCCAAAAGCATGTTGTTCTGCAGGTATTTGATTCTAAAAAAGAAAATGGATATTTGGCATGCCTACACTATTCAAGTAGACTTTAAATTTTGTGATACATTTGCTCACTTGGCTGCACATAGAGGTAGACACAGGAATGCTGTCTCTTTATATTTCCCACTGGTTCTTTAAAGGTACTGCATACACCAGTGCAGAGTTAGCAAAATAAACAAGGGCTTTCTGGCCTAAGTGGAAAACAAAAAAAAAAATAGCATATGACACAATCCATGTTGCTGCAGGATCCGCCTTGCTCAGGAACATAAAAAAGGTTTAACTTTCCTTATCATAAGCAAACACAGCTCTGGAGCTCTGCTCTCCAGGCACAATCAACACTGAATTAGTCAGAAGGCTATGTATTTTATGTATTTACCATCTGGACTAAACCCTGGGGTGGAGATATGGTGAACACCCTCCCACCTACTCTTCAGCTGTTCACTAAACTTAAGGTACTGCCACACTAAACAATCCCGCTAGCGATCACGATAACGACGCATACTAATGCGATCGCTAGCGGGATTGTTTCTATATCGCTAAGTGCGGCCACATTTAGCGATATAGTTAACGACGCTATCGCCGTTGGCGATCTTCTTAACGACTTTAGCGGTACAAAAGTACCGCTAAATCGCTAAGAAAAGGTGCCACACTAGCGATATATACTTACCCAGCGGGAGCGCCGACGAGAAAATAGGGTCCGGAACGATTCCAGCGACGAGCGAGATCACAGCAGGAAGCTCGTCGCTGGCAGATGCCGCACTGAACAACATCGCTAACGGGATCGCTAAATAGTGACGTTTTTTAGCGATCCCGTTAGCGATATTGTTCAGTGTGGCATACCCTTTAGGGCCCCGTAACTAGGTGATGTTACCTGCAGTGTCACTGTCCTGATCGCTGCCTGAGCTGCCTGTTTGGCAGCTCAGCAGCGATCATGTAGCGACACACCAGCGATCCTGATCGTTGTCGGGATCGCTGGTGTGTCGCTATGTGAGACGGGGCCCTTACATGCTGTGTGACACGTCCCAACGACTGCCGAGGTCGTTATACAGATCGCTGATCGCTGATGTGTCGTTGATGAGATCTTCCTGTTTGGAAGCTACTAGCGACCTTATAGCGATCACACCAACGATCTCGTCAGCTTGTGTCGTTGTCGTGATCGCTGGTGCGATCGCTTAGTGTGACAGCACCTTTAGCCCTTAACATGGCCAATTAACCCCTTTCATCACAGTATGCTGGAGCATTTTCCTAGATTCATATCTCAAAAGCTAATTATCTCAGTGACACATATCTCTTGTCTAGTACTTCGCCAGTGACTTTGTCTCAATTTGTAACTTGATAGTATACCTTTCAAGAGGAATTGTCATTGCTTGTGCCAGTTGGACTTTTTTTTGATTACTAAACTGTCTCTCACTACTGTTATCTAACTCTCTTCCCTGTCCCTCTATTGTATGAAAAGTTAATGCTGCACAGCCTTTCCATTGCAATTTGCACCAGACCTGAACTGCTGTTGCTTAAAGAATAATATGAAATAAAGGTTATTTCTAATTGGAAAGTGTCATACAATATTTACCATCAAAAAGTGAAAATGTTTATATACTGCCTGATAACATCAAATTTTGAATAGGCAAAACAGATTGTTCTTTTCAGGCAGGCTTTTTTAATTTTGGGAGTGGGGAGGTGGGGGTGACTTTTCTTTTTCTCTGTGTTTGAAATCTGGCAACAGGAGATCTGGAGTGTGGCATTTTAAGGTCATTATAGCGGCATGAGACAAAAAAGTAATGTCTAGATGAGTAACATAATCAAAACTGCACTAATATAGTCCTGTATAAGTATCTGCAAAAGCAGTGCCCAAGTTAAATTGTTTCTAATGTTTACATTTTATGCTGTTGCAAGTAAGACATATGATGTAGAGGTGCACTTGTTTTCTTCTGATTGGTATTCAGTCATATTGGTTCACATTACCAGAATTTACTGAAATTGACTTAAAACTAATAAACACGTAATGTAACTAAAAATCTAAATTATGAAATTTACCAGTCCATTTTCATTGTTGGTAACTGCAAGGTCTTCTTCATTACCATCAAATGCTTTAATTTCAATGCCAAGATTTGATTCAGGATTCTTCAGCCAGTTTTGAAGCACAGTTTTCACATCTATACTTTGCCAAGATCCAGGTCCTGGATTCATCTCAAGTTTTAATGCTCGGATTCCAATATGTCTTGAACCATCTTTCAAAGGCTTAATGAGTCTTAAGATTTGCACCACAACTGTTGTAGACCTTTGGACAGGCTTTAGATAAATCCATAGTTGTGCCTTTGAAATTTTATTTAGCTGAATTTTGGAGCTCACTTTAAAATAACAGCATTTCGGTTTTTCAGCCACATCAGCTACAAATTCAGCTGTAAAGTAAAAATGTTTATAAATCACATTTAAGTTCTTTTAACAGTTACCATTAAATGTTTCATTAATATTATTTTTTGCTTTAGCTACACTATAACATAATTAAAGCCATTGTTCGTGAAACAGTGGAAAACAAGAAATAATACATTAATCTATTAAATATTTAACAATGTTTACTTCATACAACTTTGCATTTATTCATCATTTTTATTTTAAAGCATTGAGCTAATTCAACTAAATGTAGATATTGTTCAGTTACATAGATTTCACTTTCCTTATTTTCATAATCCATTTTCAATGCTGGCTGTTAAAAAGTGAATTTAGAAACCTAATGAAAATTATTAAAGTACATATTATTAGATGGATACATTTAAAATTGTATTGAAATAAACTAACTGGTTGTAAGATCACATTTTTATAGATACCGTATATACTCGTGTATAAGCCGACCCGTGTATAAGCCGACCCCCCTAATTTTGCCACAAAAAACTGGGAAAAATTATTGACTCATGTATAAGCCGGGTGTATAAACTGCCCTCCTGCTCTGTGCTGCCCCCGTCCTGCTCCTTGCTCCCCATCCAGCTCTGTGCTCCCCCATTCTCCTCTGTACTCCCCCCTCCTGCTCCGTCCTCCGCTGTGCCCTCCATCCTCCCCCGTCCTGCTCCGTGCTCATTGTCCTCCTCCATGCTTCCCCCGTCCACCGATCTACCCCCCTCCTGCTCCATGCTTCCCCGTCCTGCTCCAGCTACCCCCGTCCACCGATCTCCCCCCCTCCTGCTCCATGCTTCCCCCGTCCACCGATCTCCCCCCTCCTGCTCCATGCTTCCCCCGTCCTGCTCCAGCTTCCCCGTCCTGCTCCAGCTTCCCCCGTCCACCGATCTCCCCCCCTCCTGCTCCATGCTTCCCCCGTCCTGCTCCAGCTTCCCCCGTCCTCCTCCATGCTTCCCCCGTCCTGCTCCAGCTTCCCCCGTCCTCCTCTATGCTTCCCCCGTCCACCGATCTCCCCCCCGTCCTGCTCCAGCTTCCCCGTCCTCCTCTATGCTTCCCCCGTCCACCGTTCTCCCCCCCGTCCTGCTCGTACTCCTTGTCCTCTCCTCCATCATACTCACCCCTCCCCGTGCCATCGCTGAGCGTCCCTGCAATCCTGCGCTCTCCCAGTCTTCTTGCAGCTCTCCAGCGCTGAGCGGTGACGTAATACCGCTCATTAAGGCCATGAATATGGAGGCCACGCCCATGGGAGTGGCGTCGCGTCCATATTACATGACCTTAATGAGCGGTATTACATCACCGCTCAGTGCTGGAGAGCTGCAAGAAGACTGGGAGAGCGCAGGATTGCAGGGACGTTCAGCGATGGCACGGGGAGGGTGAGTATGATGTCCCAGCCACCGGCTCCTGCCGCCGCATCCCCTCCCCGCTGGTTTCTGCCCTATGACTCATGTATAAGCCGAGGGGGCATTTTCAGCACGAAAAAAGGTGCTGAAAATCTCGGCTTATACACGAGTATATACAGTAATTATTTAATATTATTAGCAACAATGGACTATAAATGTAAGATTGCTTAAAAATATCTTACAGGCTAAAGAAAACTGTCAAATCAATCGCTTTACAAAAAAAACAGTTTTTCTCTAGCCTATATGTTTTTATTTTACTTTGTTACATTTTAATCTTGAATTATAATACAAAAGATACAAACTGTAAAATTAAAATATTGAATTCACTTTGTTATGTGCCTTAAAAAACACATGCATAATATCACGCAGTAATACATATCATTAAATGTTAGGAATTTGCTTAACTATGATTCTTAGATACAAGATGTAATAAACGATTTAATGCAAATCATTTCAGGATAAATTTTAAGAAATTTGCTGGACTAAATTTGTGATTCAATTAGTATGAATTGACAAAAGAATACAACACCACATTACACAAAGTGGATGATGGCACCGTCAAGAGAATGCTAACTGCAAGCACGCCTCTATGTGCATCCCAATAATGCCTTGCAGCTAGCACATGGAATTGTATAACACTTCTAATAAGGAGGGACTATAGTAGTCAGTATAAAAGCCAAGCCAGAGAAAGCATCAGCCAATTAAGGGGAATCTGGAAATGCAAGGTGACATCAGAGCTCACAGACAAGCAGCAGTTAATGAGAGGAATTCATAAAGCATTGGTCAAAACTACAGTGTGTATTGTAAAACTGAAGCAGTAATGATGTTACCTGCTGAAGTTGATGGTAGTGCTTGTAACAGGGGTGGTGGAACCATTGTACCGTGATATGAGGAGAGCCTGGAGGGATGTGAATAGGTGAATACCTGACATTTCACCAGAGCCTCAGTTCATGTTTTCAGGATTTCCTTGTATTGCACAGGTGATAATTTAATCACCTGCACAGATAATGATTCCAGCACCTAGTGCAAAGCTAAGGAAATCTTGAAAACATGCATGGTTTGCGGCCTTTGAGGAATGCAGTTTGAGACCCCTGGTATAGATGATAATCAGATTGTAAATGTATGTAAATGTGAAACTGCAAATGAAATGTGGGAAAAACTGCAGAAAGTACATGAAAGGATAAATCTCAGTATTTAATGAGAAAGCTGTATCAGTCTAAGCTAAAGAGGGCCAACATATTCAGGATTATATTAGAAATACTCTAGAAATTGTAGAGCACCTATAGGATTTCCATGTTGCTGCACTACTTCTAAGCCATCTACCAAAAAGCTATTACAAACAAACTTGTAACTGCACTAGAGGTGCTCCCAGATTATAGCTTACATTGGAGTATGTCAGAGGAAAACTTGTAGATGAGTTTAAGCGAAAGACTAAAAGTGCAAGCAACAGTGGAGCATCCAAAGCACAAATCGCCTTAAAAACTCAAGATCTACCCAAAAATAAAAGTAAATTGAAGGACACAAGTGAGTGTGTTTTTCTGCAGGAAATCAGGGCACCTAAAGGCTGACTGTAGAGTCTTGAAAGTTATAATCACACACACTATCAGAAGGTCACACACTAGCAGAAGGAAAAATCAAAGATGAGTTGTACCAGCTGAAATGCAAGGAAAGTGCACATACTGCTAAACATGAACAGCGCAAGAATTTTATCCATGTATGGCACAGGTGTCTTGCACATACAGTCAAACCCGATCCCGGACCCCATTCTGTAAGGTTCTTTGGCAGACTGTAATATAATACAACCCCCCATAGGCAAACTGTAATATAATGCAGCCCCCCATAGGCAAACTGTAATATAATGCAGCCCCACATAGGCAGACTATAATATAATGCAGCCACCCCCAATAGGCAAACTGTAATATAATGCAGCCCCCTAATAGGCAAACTGTAATATAATGCAGCCCCACATAGGCAGACTGTAATATAATGCAGCCCCCAATAGGCAAACTGTAATATAATGCAGCCCCCCATAGGCAGACTGTAATATAATGAAGCCCCCCATAGGCAGACTCTAATATAATGCAACCCCCCTGTAAGGTTCTTTGTCTCTTTTGACATGTTCCTTGAAACGCAGTTTTCCGTCGGCCATTTTGCTTTCTGTCTTTCTGCAGCTCTTGCCCTCAGTTAATATGGAGTTTCCAGTTTTCATGTTCCCGCCCTGATTCTCTCCCTCTTGCTTCTTAAGCAGCCTCAGCTGAACAATCAGTGCTCCTGAATCAAGCCTCAGTCAGCCTGTGACCTGACTCCTGGAAACCTAGGATTTTGGACTCCAGCTATTTCCTACTGAGGAACTTTGGAACACTTTTGGACTTTAGAAACCTGCTGTCTGGTGAATCCATGTTTGCAGAGGAATTACGGTACAGAGAAGAGATCCTGAACCTGCTTGGAGAGTTATTGTAGAGCTTGAAGTTACTCTGGCCTGCTGTGTTCTCCTGCCTCTGTTCCTGCAAACTGTGTGACCTTTTCTGCATGCTTGTATGAAGTAATACAAGTCATTTCATATCAACCTATGTCTCATGTGTTTTCCTCGCACCCAAGCACAAGACGCTATAGGAACTGTACACTATACATGACAAGATTCAGGAGCCAATGTTTAGTGTCTGCTGGGTCTGGGAAAGCCGTGTCTGCTGTGACTGTGGATATCAGATGTCCGTTTAATACCTTCTGTGATGACAGTGGTTGTGACTTCTCACAACCATTCCAGGTGAGCGCATTCCCTTAAATGTTACTCTGGAGTGTTACCACAGGTAAACACTATTGTTTTTTTTTTTTTCCTTTCCTCTTCTCCTTCCAGCACTTCTGCCTTAAAAGATCTGGAAGATGGAGGCCCGCATAAAGGAGCTTTGCGGAGTGACTGATACAATTCTTGCAGATATACAGACTATAAAGACCCGTTTTGCAAGCCTACAGGATCTCACTAATCATAATTTGCAAGTGTTTGGACAAACTACTCAGGAATTACGTGCCAGGATTGAGGCTCTAGAGGAACGAGCCCAGGCTCCTGCCATAACCCCGAGTTCTGGGATCCCCAAGTTACCTCCTTTTCGTTTTGGCGGTGAATGTGAGAAATTCAGGGGATTTATTAACCAATGCAATCTATTTTTCTCTGCACATGCTTCACAATTTCCCACTGAAAGATCCAAAGTGCTTACTATAATCATGTTGCTTACCAATAAGGCTTTGATGTGGGCAAACCCTCTGATTGAGACTGAGGATGATTGTTTGAATCACCTTGATGCTTTTATTTCAGCCATGGGGCAGGTGTTTGATGACCCCAATCGAGGTGCAACAGCTGAAGCAGCCATGTTAACTTTGAGCCAAGGTAAGCGTTCAGTAGCCGAATATGCCCTGGATTTCAGGAGATGGGCTCTTGATACCATTTGGGACACTTCCGCCAAAAAATCTATTTTTCGGAAAGGGTTGTCTCCACTGATTAAGGATGAACTTGCTCGTGCCGACCCTCCTACTGCGTTAGGTGACTTTATTAACTATTGTATCCGTATTGATGCTCGTCTGACTGAACGCAGACAAGAGAGATGGTTCGAAAATAATCGCACTAACCTTTTACTACCTCCCTCCTCAGCTAAGGAACCTTTGAGTAGGATCACAAGGGAACCAGAACCTGAACCCATGCAGGTGGACTCTTTACAAAGACGGGTTAGTGATGCACGCAAAGAACATCGTATAAAGGAAAATCTATGTTTTTACTGTGGTAAGTCAGGGCACTTCATTATAAACTGCCCCAGCCGTTCTCGTAAGACTACTGCAGCAGTCATTCACTGTGAGTGTTGCGAGAGGAGCTCTGTCATGTCCGAGCCTCAGACTCCAGAGAGATCTGCTGCAAGAGATCTTGATTTTTCGGACTTAAACTCTGTTAGTTCTGGGGACAATGACGGTATAAACGCTGCAATTTTTCAAGTTTCCTCAGCGGTGTCCCAGCTGAGTTGTAAAAGAAATAATTCTCATTGCTTCCTTTCCATCAAACTCTGGGTGGACTCAGTCTGGGTGTCTAGCTCTGCTATAATCGACTCAGGAGCAAGTGGAAATTTTATGGATATCTCCTTTGCTCTGAAACAGGGGATACGTTCAGTGAAGAAGGCTACTCCAGTACAGATGGAGACTGTGGATGGCTCCCTGCTGACCTCTGGACCAGTGGATCAGGAAACAGAGCCTTTGAGGGTCCTTATGGGTAAAGATCATCAGGAGAAAATGTCTTTTATGCTTATCTCTTCTCCCCACTTTCCCATTATTCTAGGGCTACCATGGCTGCAGGCGCAGAATCCTACGATTAACTGGGAGACCAAGGAATTACACTTTCCGGAGAAACAGATGAGTCAAGGAGTTTCAGCTTGCTCTGTTCCTAAAGGAACCATGTCAGTCCCTGAACTACCAGCTGTATACCAGGACTATGTGGATTTATGTGACAAGAAGAACGCTGATCAGCTTCCTCCTCACCGTCCATATGATTGTCCAATCGAATTATTGCCTGGAGCAGAGATACCTTTTGGTAAGATCTACCCCCTAGCGGGGCACGAGCTAAAAGCTTTGAAGGACTACATAGATGAAAATCTAGCCAAAGGCTTCATACGCCCCTCTTCATCTCCCGCAGGTGCACCCATCTTCTTTGTGAAAAAGAAAGATGGATCTCTGAGACCCTGCATAGACTATAGGGAACTCAATAAGGTTACTATTAGAAACCGTTATCCATTGCCTTTAATCCCTGAGTTGTTGGAGAGAGTGCGGCACGCCAAAATTTTCTCTAAACTGGATCTCCGTGGGGCCTATAACTTGGTCCGTATTAGACCTGGGGATGAATGGAAGACTGCATTCAGGTCACGCTATGGACACTTCGAATATCTAGTTATGCCTTTTGGTCTGAGTACCGCCCCAGCCACTTTCCAACACTTGGTGAATGACATCTTCAGGGATCTCCTAGATACATTTGTGGTGATTTATCTGGATGATATTCTAATTTTTTCTAACTCCACAGAGGAACATCATGGACATGTGAGAATGGTCTTAGAACGCCTAAGACAAAACCATCTCTACATCAAACTTGAAAAGTGTGAATTCCATAGGACCGAAATTCAATTTCTGGGGTATGTACTATCTACGCAAGGGATTAGTATGGATGGAAGCAAGACCCAAGCCATCAAGGATTGGCCAATTCCTAGAAATGTGAAGGAGGTGCAGCGCTTCATCGGGTTTGTCAACTTCTATAGACGTTTCATTAGGAATTTCTCTGAGGTAGTGTCACCTATCACCCAACTTACCCGGAAACAGTCTAGGTTCTCCTGGACCTCGCAAGCTCAGGAAGCATTTTCCTGTTTAAAGGATAAATTTACCACCGCACCTATCTTAGTACATCCCAACCCCGAGCTTGCCTTCATAATAGAGGTGGATGCTTCAGACTGTGCCGTTGGAGCTATACTCTCTCAGAGAACAGGTGAGAAGAATGTCTTGCATCCCTGTGCCTTCTTTTCCCAGCAGTTGTCTTCGGCTGAGAGGAACTACGATGTGGGCAATAGAGAATTGTTGGCCATTATTGCCGCCTTCAAGGAATGGAGACACCTTCTTCAGGGAGCTGCACAGCAAATAGTCATCCTGACAGACCATCGTAACCTTGAATTTATCAGGTCGGCTAAGTGCCTGACTCCTCGCCAGGCTCGCTGGAATCTTTTCCTAAACCAATTTAATTTTGTAATTTCTTATAGACCAGGATCGCGCAATGGAAAGGCTGATGCACTCTCTAGGATTCATTCAGCAGAGACACGTCCACTTACTCCTCCTAAGACTATTCTTCCTGACTCTAGATTCCTGGGAGTGATTCATAATCAAGACCTACTTAAGGACATCAAGGAAGCATACCATGCGGATTCTTTGTTGGCTCAACCCCCAAGGGACGTAAGTCTTGTCTTTAAGAATGGTGTGTGGATTCAGGGACAACGTCTGTATATACCTGAAACAGTCAGATTGAGAGTATTGCAACTCATCCACGATTCCAAGATAGCCGGGCATAGGGGAATTCTAAAGACACAAGAATTTCTTTCTCGTTTCTTTTGGTGGCCCACTTACAGGAAAGATGTTTTAAACTATGTCACTTCATGTGAAGTCTGTGCAAGATGCAAAACACCTCGCTCCTCACCAACTGGTCTGTTACAACCTCTTCCCACCCCGTCCCGCCCGTGGGGATCCATTTCTATGGACTTCATTGTGGAGTTACCAACCTCTCAAGGGAAGAACACCATTCTAGTGGTGGTTGATCGTCTAACAAAGGCAGCTCATTTTATCCCTTGTGTCGGCTTACCCACTGCAAAACAGACATCAGACTTGATGATTAAGAATGTGTTTCGCTTACATGGAGTACCGGATGAGGTCATTTCGGATCGAGGGGTGCAATTCACTTCAAGGTTTTGGCAAAATTTCTGTGCCGCATTGGACATTAAAGTAAACCTTTCTTCTGCTTTTCATCCCCAGACTAATGGACAGACAGAACGAACCAATCAGACTCTGGAGCAGTATCTCCGCTGCTTTATCTGCCACCTACAAGATGATTGGGTGGATCTACTTCCACTGGCTGAGTTCTCTTATAATAACTCTCAGAGCGCCTCCACTAAGCAGTCTCCTTTTTACTCCAATCTAGGTTATCATCCTAACATTCTTCCTCGATTTCCCATAGATACGCCCTTGCCGGCAGTGGCTGAAAGAATCACTTCTTTACAAAAGAATATGGATCTTCTAAAGGAAAATCTAGAATTGGCTCAGGAAAGGTACAAAAAAGCAGCAGATAAATTTCGTAAACCTGCACCAGCTTTCAAGGTAGGAGATTTGGTCTGGCTGTCAACCAGAAATCTTAAAATAAAGTTTCCCATCGTCTAAATTGGGACATAAGTACATTGGACCTTATAAGATCAGTAAGATTATAAGTGCTGTTGCTTGTCGTCTTCAACTGCCCAGAACTATGAGAATCCACCCTGTCTTTCATGTATCCCTACTAAAGGCTGCAACACCCAATACGTTTCCTGGACGCTCTTCTCCTTGCCCTGACCCAGTGCTGGTCGATGGTCAGGAAGAATTTATGGTGGAAAGGATTCTAGATTCCAGGTTGTACAGAAATCAGTTGCAATATTTTATTAAATGGCAGGGTACCCAGTGGAGGACAACTCATGGGAACCAGTCAATAATGTAAATGCTCCTCGCCTGCTCCGCCAGTTTCATCAGAGGTACCCTGACAAGCCTGGTCTGAGGTCAACCGGAGGTTGTCCTTAAGGGGGGAGTAATGTAAGGTTCTTTGGCAGACTGTAATATAATACAACCCCCCATAGGCAAACTGTAATATAATGCAGCCCCCATAGGCAAACTGTAATATAATGCAGCCCCACATAGGCAGACTATAATATAATGCAGCCCCCCCAATAGGCAAACTGTAATATAATGCAGCCCCCTAATAGGCAAACTGTAATATAATGCAACCCCACATAGGCAGACTGTAATATAATGCAGCCCCCAATAGGCAAACTGTAATATAATGCAGCCCCCCATAGGCAGACTGTAATATAATGAAGCCCCCATAGGCAGACTCTAATATAATGCAACCCCCTGTAAGGTTCTTTGTCTCTTTTGACATGTTCCTTGAAACTCAGTTTTCCGTCGGCCATTTTGCTTTCTGTCTTTCTGCAACTCTTGCCCTCAGTTAATATGGAGTTTCCAGTTTTCATGTTCCCGCCCTGATTCTCTCCCTCTTGCTTCTTAAGCAGCCTCAGCTGAACAATCAGTGCTCCTGAATCAAGCCTCAGTCAGCCTGTGACCTGACTCCTGGAAACCTAGGATTTTGGACTCCAGCTATTTCCTACTGAGGAACTTTGGAACACTTTTGGACTTTAGAAACCTGCTGTCTGGTGAATCCATGTTTGCAGAGGAATTACGTTACAGAGAAGAGATCCTGAACCTGCTTGGAGAGTTATTGTAGAGCTTGAAGTTACTCTGGCCTGCTGTGTTCTCCTGCCTCTGTTCCTGCAAACTGTGTGACCTTTTCTGCATGCTTGTATGAAGTAATACAAGTCAGTTCATATCAACCTATGTCTCATGTGTTTTCCTCGCACCCAAGCACAAGACGCTATAGGAACTGTACACTATACATGACACATTCACTTAAATGGGGTGTCCAAATATCCATTGTTTGCCGCGCTGTCATGCATAAACACTGCTTCTGATCGTTACCGCCGGAAAACAGCCGCCGTTCCCATGCTGTCGAAAAGTTTACCTCTGGTCATTAGTGTGGACTGATGGGACTACTACTACTCTCATCATGCTATGCCTTGTGCCGCTAATAACAATGAGAGCAGGCGGCGGCTGATGGGAGTATTCATTTAAAAATAAAACGGCTGTGGTTCCCTTGTAATTTTGATAACCAGCCAGACAAAACTGACAGCTGGGGGCTGCAACCATCAGTTGTCAGCGTTAGCAAGGCTGTTTATCAAGAAAAGTGCGGTCCTCACGCTGTTTTATAAATATTTAAATAAATTTTAAAAAATCATGGGGTTTCACTCCCAATTTTGACAACCAGCTTTGCTAAAGCTCTTGACTAGTATTCTCAGGCTGGTAAGAGGCCATGAATATTGACATCCCCCAAGCCTAAAAATAGCAGCCCGCAGCTGCCCAGAAAAGGCACATGTATTAGATGCGCCAATTCTGTTGCTTTGCCCGGCATTTCCTACTTTCCCTTGGTGGTGGCAAGTGGGGTTCATATTTGTGGCGTTGATGTTACCTTTGTATTGTCTGGTGACATCAAGCCCATGGATTAGTAATGGATAGACATCTATAAGATGCCTATCCATTACTAATCCTATAGTTGTATTGTAAATAAAGACACAGCAAGTATAAAGTCTTTTATTTGAAATAAAAACAAAACACGCTTTTCCTTATTTTATTTAAAAATAACAAACACAGTTATACTCACCCAATGCCCGTTCAATTGTATCCTTAGTCTCCTGTAATAAAACAAAAATAAAAAACAAAAATATCCCTCACCTGTCCGACGTACTGTCCAAACTATTAACTGTTATATTGCCCATAAAGCACTGTAAAAAAAAAGAACCAGGAAGTTCATGTTCAGTGTACAGTACAGACCAAAAGTTTGGAAACACTTTCTCATTTAAAGAGTTTTCTGTATTTTCATGACTATGAAAATTGTACATTCATGCTGAAGGCATCAAACTATGAATTAACACATGTGGAATTATATACTTAACAAAAAAGTGTGTTACAACTGAAATTATGTCATATTCTAGGCTCTTCAAAGTAGCCACCTTTTGCTTTGATGACTGCTTTGACTCAGAAATCGCAGGTTTACAGCAGCTCAGATTAGAGACCAGGTCAATGCCACACAGAGTTCTAGCAGCAGACACATCTCTACAACAACTGTTAAGAGGAGACTTTGTGCAACAGGCCTTCATGGTAAAATAGCTGCTAGGAAACCACTGCTAAGGACAGGCAACAAGCAGAAGAGATTTGTTTGGGCTAAAGAACACAAGGAATGGACATAAGACCAGTGGAAATCTGTGCTTTGGTCTGATGAGTCCAAATTTGAGATCTTTGATTCCAACCACCATATCTTTGTGCGATGCAGAAAAGGTGAACGGATGGACTCTACATGCCTGGTTCCCACCGTGAAGCATGGAGGAGGAGGTGTGATTGTGTGGGGGTGCTTTACTGGTGACACTGTTGGGGATTTATTAAAAAATGAAGGCATACTGAACCAGCATGGCTACCACAGCATCTTGCAACGGCATGCTATTCCATCCGATTTGCGTTTAGTCGGACCATCATTTATTATTCAACAGGACAATGACCCCAAACACACCTCCAGGCTGTGTAAAGGCTATTTGACCAAGAAGGAGAGTGATGGGGTGCTACGCCAGATGACCTGGCCTCCACAGTCACCAGACCTGAACCCAATCGAAATGGTTTGAGGTAAGCTGGACCGCAGAGTGAAGGCAAAAGGGCCAACAAGTGCTAAGCATCTCTGGGAACTCCTTCAAGACTGTTAGAAGACCATTTCCAGTGACTACCTCTTGAAGCTCATCAAGAGAATGCCAAGAGTGTGCAAAGCAGTAATCAAAGCAAAAGGTGGCTACTTTGAAGAATCTAGAATATAAACATATTTTCAGTTGTTTCACACTTTTTTGTTAAGTATATAATTCCACATGTGTTAATTCATAGTTTTGATGCCTTTAGTGTGAATGTACAATTTTCATAGTCATGAAAATACAGAAAAATCTTTAAATGAGGTGTGTCCAAACTTTTGGTCTGTATGTTATGTGTATGTACTGTATTATGTTGTATGTTCTGTATGTCTTTTTTTTTTCAACATTCACCACATTAGCCGAAGATTGGGAATACTACTTTCCCATATTTTCTAATGCTATCACTGTAGCAGGCATAGCTGGATGGGACAAGTAGTCCCATCGGACGATGCCTGCACAGCCAGCAGAGCCCGAGCCCGGCAGAGCCCTGCACAGCCCCGGCAGAGCCCGGCACAGCCTCACACAGCACCGGCAGAGCCCGGCACAGGCCCGGCAGACCCCCGCACAAATTCTCTGAGCACACACATTCTGTACCCATTACTTGCGTTTCCCTTAGACTTACATTGGACTCGCTACTCGTTACGAATACCCGAGTATTAGGAGCTACTCGTAACGAGTAGTGTTGAGTGATACGATACCGCAAGTATCGGGTATCGGCCGATATTAGCTGTATCAGACTTTCGATTCCGAGTTCCGATATTGTCGTCTTATCGGATACCGGAATCGGAATTGTCACTGTCACTGTCAGTGTCCGTCGGTCGGGTCTGTCAGGAGTCAGCGCACTTACCTGGCAGAAGATCTCCGGCGGTCACGGCCTGGACTGCTTGATGGCCGCCATCATCTTTCCCCGGCGGTCACATGCAGTTTCTCGCGATAACTGCAGTGACTGCTGGGTAATCCCGGCCGTAAAGCAGTCAGTCCGATGACGTCACCGCGGGGAAGCAGGTAATCAGCTGTGCTGCGTCGCGATGACAGGCTCTGCCTGTCATTGCGATGTAGCAGAGCTGGATCGTCGTGGGACTGTCGTTACTATGGACTGCGTTGGACAGGTGGTATACTGTTGGTTTGTTTTTTTCCTTTTTTTTACAGGAGATCGATGGCGTCGCAGGAATGAGAGTGTAATAAAAGAAATGAAAACTGTGTTGTCTCTTTTATTTCATTAAAAGACTTTTTTCTTGCTTTGTCTTTTTTTTATACATTTAAAAACTTTGGGATTAATAATGGATCGGTGTCTTATTGACACCTCTCCATTATTAACCGGGCTTATTGTCACCGTGCAATCAACGGTGACATTAACCCCTTATTACCCCACTTGCCACCGCTACAGGGCAGTGGGAAGAGCCGGGTAAAGTGCCACAATTGGCACATCTTTTGATGCGCCAAATGTGGGGCTGCTGTAGCCTGGTATTATCAGGCTGTTGAGGGCCAAAATCCATGGGCCTTGACAGTCTTTTAATACCAGGCTGCAGCAGTCTGCATTTTACTTGGCTGGTTAACAAAAATAGGGGGACCCCTACGCCGTTTTTTTTCGAGGGGATCCCCTATTTTTGTTAACCAGCCAAGCTAAGCAGACTGCTGTGGCCTGGTATTATCAGGCTGGCAAGGTCCATGGATATTGGATCCTTACCAGCCTGAAAAACCAGGCCTCAGCAGTCTGCTTCATCTGGCTGGTTAACAAAAATAGGGGGGACCCCACGCCAATTTTTTTTCAAGGGGATCCCCTATTTTGTTAACCAGCCAAGATATGCAGACTGCTGTGGCCTGGTATTATCAGGCTGGCAAGGTCCATGGATCTTGGCTCCTTACCAGCCTGAAAAACCAGGCCTCAGCAGTCTGCTTCATCTGGCTGGTTAACAAAAATAGGGGGGACCCCACGCCAAATTTTTTCGACGGGATCCCCTATTTTTGTTAACCAGCAAAGATATGCAGACTGCTGTGGCCTGGTATTATCAGGCTGGCAAGCAGGGTCGGACTGAGCCACCGGAGAAACCTCCGGTGGGCCCCAACTCCTGCGTGGTGGGCCCTGATTTGAAAGGATAGGTCGCGGGGCAGAGGGGGCGGTGGCCTCGGGCCCCGCGCTCTGAGGGGGCCCACCTGGAGCTACGCTACAGTAACTGTATCGGCGTGCACAGCACGCCGATACAGTTACATTCTGCGGCAGAGCAGGGAGAATCGATCTTCCTGCTCTGCCGCCCAGAAGCTATGGGGCCTGAACAGGCATTGGGGGGGCCCGGTGCCAGCAGTGGGCCCCCCACCCGTCATCGGAGGGTCAGCTGTATCAGTATCCAGCCGATACAGCTGACCGCATAGAGAGAGAAGGAGCGAGCGCTCCTTCTCTCCCATAATCCCCCTCTCAGCGTCTGACAGCGGGCGCGATGACATCACCTGCCGGCGCCCGCTGTCAGACGCTGAGAGGGAGAACAGTGAGTAGCACAGGAGCCGGGAGGTGAGTATTGTTTTTTTTTTTTTTTAATGGGGGTACATTATACTACAGAGGCTGTATATGGGGGGTGCATTATACTACAGAGGCTGTATATGGGGGCTGCATTATACTACAGAGGCTCCATATTGGGGTGCATTATACTACAGAGACTCCCTATGGGGATGCATTATACTACAGAGGCTGCCTATGGGGGTGCATTATAATATAGCGGCTGCCTATGGTGGTGCATTATATTATAGACTCTGCCTATGGGGGTTTATTATAATATAGAGGCTGCCTATGGGGGTGCATTATACTATATTGAGGACTATCTGGTGTATTATGCTGTATGGATGCTATCTAGGGGCCATCATACAGTGTTGGACCCATTAAATAGTTTGGGGACATTAAGGGGTCAGTATATATCCAGTGAGGGGCATTATTCTGTGTATAGGGGAGATGTACAGGGGGAGACTTGGGACATTATTAAATGTAAAGTGGACACTTATTGTTATAGGGGAACTCGGGTTACTGTGACTGTCAAAGGGGCAAACAGGGCATTATTACAGTCTAGGGGACAAAATGTGGTCACTGTTTTCTAGGGCACTTGCACCCGGCATTACTATATTCTAGAGGGGTGCTTTAAAATTTAGAGGTCACACAGAACCACACAGCAGGTGCAGTAATAGGGACACATACGGCAGCAGCAGCAGCAGCTCAGTATTGGGGTATCACGTGCAGTAATAAGGACACATACGGCAGCAGCGGCTCAGTATTGGGGTATCAGGTGCAGTAATAGGGACACATACGGCAGCAGCGGCTCAGTATTGGGGTATCAGGTGCAGTAATAGGGACACATATGGCAGCAGCGGCTCAGTATTGGGGTATCAGGTGCAGAAATAGGGACACATATGGCAGCAGCGGCTCAGTATTGGGGTATCAGCAGGATGAGGAGTTTGTGCAGGTTGAGAATAGTCCAATTGGTGACCAAGACAGTGCTAAAAATATGAGAAGTGAAATGTGTCTTTGTTGTAATCTCTGCAGTCGAGTCCTGGCTGGAGAAGTCGTCATGTCAGTCTGGGCCAGATGGAAAAGAAATGAAAAGTGAACAATTCCATTAGAAAGAACATCAGCGGTAAGTCATTATCTGTACCTGTGCTGTAATCTATTATATGTTCTGTAGGACTGGTATTATTTACCACAGACCATATGGCGGTAATATCAATATTGGTCTTTTTATATATAGATTATTTTTGGCAACAGCGCGGTCATTTGCTGAGGTTCTCTGATTAGGGGCCCACTCAGAAGTTTCGCCCCCACTAAACCAAAACCCTAGCTACGCCTCTGGCTCTCTCTCTAGTCTTTCTTTCTCTCTATAGTCTTTCTCGCTCTCTGTTCTTTTTTCTCTCTGTTCTTTCTTTCTCTCTCTCTTTTCTTTCTTTCCTCTCTTTCTTTCTCTGTTTGTTCTTTCTCTCTCGCTGCTCTTTCTTTCTTTTCCTCAGTACCAGCCACTGTGCCCTCATTACCAGTCAGTGTGATCAGCAGTGCTAAATGGGTACGCTTGGGGCGAGGATATGGGTGTGATTAGCTGTTAAATGGGTGTGGTCGGGGCGTGGCCTAAAATTTGCAGCGACGCCCTACACGCGCCGCAGCCTTTAACCCTCTTTCCTGTCTTCAAAATTTGGGAGGTATGCTGTATGACCTCACTACAACTTCTGGCCATGCTCCTGATGAGCGCGACGGATGGTCTCCTGAGGGATCTCCTCCCACACCTGGACTAAAGCATCCACCAACTCCTGGACAGTCTGTGGTGCAACGTGGCATGGCCTAAAATTTGCTGCAGCAGGCACAGCGTGCCACAGCCTTTGTCCCTCTTTCCCTTCTTCAAAGGTTGGGAAGTATGATGGTGGGCCCCAAGAATATTTTTTCTCTGGTGGGCCCAAGGTACTCCAGTCCGACGCTGCTGGCAAGGTCCATAGATATTGGCTCCTTAACAGCCTTAAATACCATGCCTCAGCAGCAGGGGCGTACATAGAAATCATGGGGCCCCATAGCAAAAGTCTGAATGGGCCCCCCCAAAAAAAAACCCAGAGCCATTGTAAATGTAAAGTGCCAGCACAGTGAGGGGACGCATTAAACAAAAAAAATGTATTATGCCCCCATAGATTGTGCCCCATAGATGCTCCATAGTATAGGCCCTTATGCTGCCGCAGCTGCTGCAACCAAAAAAAAAAGACATACTCACCTTTTGTCGCTGGGGGCCAGGTGCCGGTGTCCTGAGCAGGGGGTGACACCAGGTGCCGATGTCACGCTCGCTCAGGGCCCCGGCACCTGAGATATTTACCTGTCCTCTCTCCACTGCTGAGTGCCGCTGTCTTCGGGGTCCTCCAGCAGTGAATGATCAGGCAGAGGGCGCGGCGCACACTAAAGACGTCATCGCGCCCTCTGACCTGAACATTGCAGCAAGAGGACGCGAGCAACGGTGGAACGGGACAGGTAAATATCCCTTATACTCACCCTTCCGCCGGCGCAGTCTGTGCAGCCCCTGCTCTTCTCCCACGGTCTCCGCCGCCAGTGTTCAGCGGTCACGCGGGACAGCTCATTAAAGTCATGAATATGTGCGTATTCATGACTGTAATGAGCGGTACCACCTGACCGCTGAACACAGGCGTCGGAGACCGTGGGAGAAGAGCAGGGGCTGCAGAGACCGCACCAGGAGGGGTGAGTATATAGAAGAGCTGCGCTCCCCCTCCCCGCCGACCCCCTGGTAGTACTGTGTCAGCACAGCTACCCGACCGTCGAGGGCCCCCTCACCTGTCCGGGCCCCATAGCAGCTGCTTGGTCTGCTTCATTCACGGTACGCCACTGCTCAGCAGTCTGCTTCATCAGGCTGGTTAACAAAAATAGGGGGGACCCGACGCCATTTTTTTTTCGAAGGGAACCCCTATTTTTGTTAATCAGTTCCCTCTGACGTCACTGATTGTGTCCCTGGCTGACCTGAAGTGAAAGTGGAAAGCAATCAATTAAGCTTTCCACTTCCTCTTCTGTCAGCCAGGAGAGGAACTCATTCATTTGGGGGTTTACTGTGAGGCTGCAGCATTAGCTGCGGTCCCTGCAGTAAACATTAACCCTTTCTGAAGGATTACACCGTGGGACCTGACTGTGCATGGAATAGGTAAGAATAATTTTGCTTTTTTATTTTATTTTTATTACAGGAAATGGTTTTTTGCAGTCAAATAAAAGATGGTCAAAAACATGTGTCTTTATTTCATTAAAATGATTTTTAATTAAAGTGTGTGTGTTTTATTTTTATTTCATGCAATAGGATTAATAATTGATAGTTGTCTAATTGACAGCTCTCAATTATTAACCTGGCTTAAGGTCACCTTTCAATTGCAATGTGGCTTTAACCCCATATTAACCCATTCGCCACCGCTACAGGGCAATGGGAATAGATGGGCAAAGTGCCAGAAAGGGCGAATCTAATTATAGATTTGTCTTTTCTGGGGTGTCTGGGGGCAGATGTTAGTAGCCAGAGGGGGGCCAAAAATAATGGTCCCTCTCTGGGCTATTATTATCTGCCCCCATTCGCTGGCTTTGTCTGTCTGGTTGCGAAAATAGGGCGGGAGCCCACGCATTTTTTTTAAACAATTTTACACCTCATATATATATATATATATATATATATATATATATACACATGTCATTGAATTTGTGACACATATATATATATATATATATTTAGATTTATAGTTCATACACTTCTACATAGTATAATAGCCGCTAATTCAATTGCCGGCTTTTGTGAAAATGCAGAACCCGACATGAAATGACACTTGGTGTACATAGGCTTAACCATGTCCTTTGCTATCTGATTTGCACAAACAATTACATCAGTCTATGTGTGCAAAATTTCACACCTGTAGGGGTTAATTAAAGGTGTAAATTCGTAGCAAAAAAGTCCGTTTTTTTTACAACGAATTTACAACTTTAATTAACCCCTACAGGTGTGAAATTTTGCACACATAGACTGATGTAATTGTTTGTGCAAATCAGATAGCAAACGACATGAAAAGACATGGTTAACCCTATGTACACCAAGTGTCATTTCATGTCGGGTGCTTCTGTCTTTTCACAGAAGCCGGCTTTACCCGGCAATTGAATCAGAGGCTATTTTACTATGTAGAAGTGTATAAACTATACATATATGTATATATATATGTCACAATGACATGTATATATATATATATATATGTATTCTATGTGTGTATATTTTGTGTTTACAACGAAAGAAAGGGTTTTTTTAGTTGCGATATTTTGTTCCCATAGACTTACATGGGACTTCCGGTATCGGAATTGGATATCGCCGATATTTAGTGATATCGGCGATACCATTCCGATCCGATATTTTTGGATATCGGAAAGTATCGCTCAACTCTAGTAACGAGTACAGCAAGTCTGAGTGTTTCACTACTCGCGCATCCCTATTTAAAAGCCATTATTCATTTTCCAAACAGCAAACGTTTCCACTTCCAAAAAAGGAAATTTTTGTAAGGTTTGTTAAAAAATATATCTTTTTCAGTTTGCACGCAACAAATCTGTTGCTATTCCCCAAACAGGAATATTTTTTTACAACCGTTTGTCAATAAGCCATGGCGTCTTCAAACAGGTTGTTGGCTACCACTAATTACCATCCATTTTCCCCTAGCTGTATATGTTGAGATCCCTTGGATATTGCTAAGACACTATTTGCATTAAAGAGCTTCAAAGTGTTCAATGCAGTCCTAGGAGACTTTTAGAGGGTTACAAATCTTTTCCAGGCAATTGGAGACATTTCAGTACTTGTTACTTTTGGTTACAATTATGGGTAGT
This sequence comes from Oophaga sylvatica, assembly GCA_033576555.1. Classification (NCBI taxonomy): domain Eukaryota; kingdom Metazoa; phylum Chordata; class Amphibia; order Anura; family Dendrobatidae; genus Oophaga; species Oophaga sylvatica. Next base: position 148,470,281 of record JARQOD010000007.1, read on the forward strand.
TTTGCTCATTCCTAGTGACCATGGAAAATGCAAAAATAAATAGTCTATTTTGTTATTTACATAACAGCACACATCTTTTGATACAAGTTCCATAAAATAATTTATCAAGTCTATAATTGGTAGCAAAACTGAGAAGGCATGGGACATTGGATCACTTACATTGCTAGCTCGTACAGTTACCTGTTTCTAAGAACCACACATAGTTCAGTGCATTAAGAAACAGAGTTTAAATTCACAAGTACTTTATAATGCAGCTGTCACTGCTTATCCTGCCTATAAAATCATAACAAGAATTTCGACCATAAACTTCTGCAAATTAAAAATTGCTGACACATGCCCTGCTACAGGATCACGATGTTTTAGATGCTTTGGATAGAAAAGCATTATCACTTCCACTTGTATTATACATAAGCTGCTGCTTCTCCTGCCAAAATAACAGTTACATTCCATTTGTAAGACTGTTACCCAACAAGATATGATTTAAAGCTACTTCCATTTCTTAAGGCGGTAATCGCATAGTCAGATGTTCAAATAATCTGCACCAAGATAGCTAGTTACATAGATAAATAGGTAGATACAACTAATAAAATATTCTAATTGATGCTTTGTTTCATGAATATATTTGTAGTTTGTAATAATTTTGTTCATTTTCAACACCCTTTTTAGTAACTGCATTTTTGGAGTAGGGTTTATTGGGTCCACCAGGGAGTTTTTTTTCTAAAGTCACCACTTTACATTTATACAAAAATTAGTAGTGCAGATAGTGTTGATGTAACCAGAAGAATACAACTGCATGTACTCCTCTATAAACTGTTTAATTCCTTAACCCCTTCATGACCCAGCCTATTTTGACCTTAAAGACCTTGCCATTTTTTGCAATTCTGACCAGTGTCCCTTTATGAAGTAATAACTCAGGAACGCTTCAACGGATCCTAGCGATTCTGAGATTGTTTTTTCGTGACATATTGGACTTCATGATAATGGTAAATTTAGGTCGATAATTTTTGCGTTTATTTGTGAAAAAAATGGAAATTTGGCGAAAATTTTGAAAATTTCGCAATTTTTGAATTTTTATTCTGTTAAAACAGAGAGCTATGTGACACAAAATAGTTAATAAATAACATTTCCCACATGTCTAATTTACATCAGCACAATTTTGGAAACAAAATTTTTTTTTTGTTAGGAAGTTATAAGGGTTAAAAGTTGACCAGCGATTTCTCATTTTTACAACAAAATTTACGCCATTTTTTTTACGGACCACCTCACATTTGAAGTCATTTGAGGGGTCTATATGGCAGAAAATAACCAAATGTGACAACATTTTAAAAACTGCACCCCTCAAGCTACTCAAAACTACTTTTAAGAAGATTATTAACCCTTCAGGTGCTTCACAGGAACTAAAGCAACGTGGAAGGAAAAAATGGACATTTTAATTTTTCCAACAAAAATTTTCTTTTAGCATCAATTTTTTCATTTTTGCATGGGCAACAGGATAAAATGGATCCTAAAATTTGTTGGGCAATTTCTCCTGAGTACACCAATACCTCATATGTGGTCATAAACCACTTTTTGGGCGCACGTCAGGGCTCAGAAGGGAAGGAGCGCCATTTGACTTTTTGAATGGAAAATATGCTGGAATATTTAGCGGTTGCCATGTCGCATTTGGAGAGTCCCTGTGTGCCTAAACATTGGAGCTCCCCCACAAGTGACCCCATTTTGGAAACTAGACCCCCCAAGGAACTTATATAGATGCATAGTGAGCACTTTGAACCCCAGGTGCTTCACAAATTGATCCGTAAAAAAAAGAAAGTACTTTTTTTTTCACAAAAATTTTCTTTTAGCCTTAGTTTTTTCATTTTCACATGGGCAACAGGATAAAATGGATCCTAAAATGTGTTGGGCAATTTCTCCTGAGTACACCGATACCTCATATGTGGTCATAAACCACTGTTTGGGCGCATGGCAGGGCTCAGAAGGGAAGGAGCGCCATTTGACTTTTTGAATGGAAAATATGCTGGAATATTTAGCGGTTGCCATGTCGCATTTGGAGAGTGCCTGTGTGCCTAAACATTGGAGCTCCCCCCCAAGTGACCCTATTTTGGAAACTAGACCCCCAAGGAATGTATCTAAATGAATAGTGAGCACTTTGAACCCCCAGGTGCTTCACAAGTTGAACTGTAAAAAAAAGAAAATACTTTTTTTTCACAAAAAATTTATTTTAGCCTCAGTTTTTTCATTTTCACATGGGTAACAGGATAAAATGGATCCTAAAATTTGTTGGGCAATTTATCCTGAGTACACAGATACCTCATATGTGGTCATAAACCACTGCTTGGGCGCACAGCAGGGCCCAGAAGGGAAGGAGCACTATTTGACTTTTTGAATGGAAAATTAGCTCTAATCGTGAGCGGACACCATGACGCGTTTGGAGAGCCCCTGTGTGCCTAAACAGTGAAAAACAACCACATGTGACACAATTTTGGAAACTAGACCCCTTATGGAACTTATCTAGTTGTGTTGTGAGCACTCTGAACCCCAAAGTGCTTCACAGAAGTTTATAACGCAAAGCAGTGAAAATAAAAAAATCATTTTTTTCCTCAAAAATGATTTTTTAGTCCGCTATTTTTTATTTTCACAAGGGTAACATGAGAAATTGGACCACAAAAGTTGTTGTGTAATTTGTCCTGAGTACAACAATACCCCATATGTGGGGGGAACCACTGTTTTGGCATATGAGAGAGCTCAGAAGGGAAGGAGTGCCATTTTGGAATGCAGACTTGATGGAATGCTCTGCGGGCGTCATGTTGCGTTTGCAGAGCTCCTGATGTGCCTAAGCAGTAGAAACCCCCACAAGTGACCCCATTTTGGAAACTAGGCCCCCTAAGGAGCTTATTTAGATGTGTAGTGAGCACTTTGAACCCCCAAGTGCTTCACAGAAGTTTATAAACGCAGAGCAGTGAAAATAACAAAATCATTTTTGTTCCTCAAAAATCATTTTTTAGCCCGCTATTTTTTGTTTTCCCAAGGGTAACAGGATAAATTGAAACCCAAAAGTTGTTGTCCAGTTTTTCCTGAGTACGCTGATGCCCCATATGTGGGGGGGAACCACTGTTTGGGCGCACTGCAGGGCTCAGAAGGGAAGGAGAGCCATTTGACTTTTTTAATGGAAATTAGCTCCAATTGTTAGCGGACACCATGTCGTTTTTGGAGAGCCCCTGTATGCCTAAACTTTGGAGCTCCCCCACAAATGAACCCATTTTGGAAACTAGACCCCCTAAGGGACTTATCTAGATGCACAGTGAGTACTTTGAACCCCCAGGTGCTTCACAGAAGTTTATAACGCAGAACCGTGAAAATAAAAAATCATTTTTTTTTCTCAAAAAATGATTTTTTTAGCCCCCTATTTTTTATTTTCGCAATGGTTACAGGAGAAATTAGACCCCTGAGTATGCTGGTACCCCATATGTGGGGGGAACCACTGTTTGGGCACACGTGGGGGCTCGGAAAGGAAGCAGTGATGTTTTGTAATACCGACTTGATGGAATGGTCTGCGGGCGTCATTTTACGTTTGCAGAGCCCATGATGTGCCTAAACAGTAGAAACCCCCAATTGACCCCATTTGGGAAACTAGATCCCCCAAGGAACTCATCTAGATGTGTGGTGAGCACTTTGAATCTCCAAGTTCTTCACAGAAGTTTATAACGCAGAGCCGTGAAAATAAAAAATCATTTTTTTTCCACAAACATGATCTTTTAGTCCCCAATTTTTTTCCCTAGGGTAACAGGAGAAATTAGACCCCCCAAAGTTGTTGTGCAATTTTTCCTGAGTACGCTGATACCCCATATGTGGGGGTAAAACTACTGTTTGGGCACACGTCGGGGCTCAGAATAAAGGGAGCACTGTTATGTTTTGGTAGCTGAGGAGAGCAGGCAAAAAAGGCAATACACCAGAGAGGTTGGAATCTACTGGATTGCAGTACCCTGACTAACCACCACAACTAAAGGCAGCCGTGGAGCGTTCCTACGTTGGTCCTAGACGCCTCGTCACAGCCTGAGAGGCTGACTACACCTAAAGATAGAAAGAGGAAAGCTATCTGCCCCGGAGCAGATCCCCAAAGAACATAGGAAGCCCCCAAACATGTAATGGCGGTTAGACAAGAGGAAATACAGACACAGACAGAAAATAGTATGAGCAAACGCTGGGGTCCAATCTGCCTAGACAGAAAAGGATACGAAGAATACTTACTGCAATTCCAAAAAACCCTAAAAAAAAGCCAACGCTACTAATTGCAAAAACACCTGAGATCACACGACCTCTACCACCTAAATTAGTTCTCTGGTGTAAGAAAACTAAGCCGTAGCCACAGAAAAAACTGGAAAAGGCAAATGAACAAACAACAGTGGCTCCAGAGGAACCGAGAGGAGACCAAGCCCCCCAGGGAGGGGAACCTGGCCAACCTCACAGAAATGCAGAGAAAAATGCAAATGGCAAGCACAAAAACAAAAAACAGAAAATATCTTATCTGAGAGCAGGAGAAGAGGCAAGACTCAGCAAGCTTCCAAGTGAACCAGGAAACAACGTTGAGACAAGAACAATTGATCACCGGCAACCATGATGGGGGGAAACCTCCCTTATATCCAGCCAGTCTGTACTTCCTGATTGCCAATCCTCATTGAATGGTTCAGTACTGTTTGTAACCACCAGAGGGAGCTTCTGCTCAGAATTCATTTCTAAAACATTCATAACAGTACCCCCCCCCTTGAGGAGGGGTCATCGAACCCTCATTTGTGCAACCAGGTCGGTCAGGATGAGCTCTGTGATACGCACGGATCAGTCTCCTAGCATGGATGTCCGAAGCAAACACCCAAGAATTGTCCTCCTGACCATAACCTCTCCACTTAACGAAATACTGGAGTTTCCGTCTAGAAAAACGAGAATCCAATATTTTCTCAACCACATATTCCAGATTGCCCTCAACCAAAACAGGGTCAGGGGGCGCAGCCATAGGAACCACTGGCTCGACAAACCTCTTCAATAAGGACTTGTGGAACACGTTATGGATCTTAAATGTCCCTGGAAGAAGTAAACAAAAGGAAACAGGATTAAGAATCTCCATGATCTTATAAGGTCCAATGAACCTAGGCTTAAACTTAGGAGATGCAACTCTCATAGGGATATTTCTTGAGGATAACCAGACCAAGTCCCCCACTTTAAACCGAGGACCATCAGTCCTATGCCGGTTGTCAAACCGCTGGGCCTTCTCCTGAGAGAGGGACAACCTCTCCACTACCTGGTCCCAAATCTGCTGCATTTGCTCCACAGCAGAGTCAACACCCGGACAGACAGAAGCCTCCGTCTGTCCAGAAGAAAATAGAGGGTGAGACCCAAAATTGCAGAAAAACGGAGACATCAAAGTGGCAGAGCTTGCCCTATTATTAAGAGCAAACTCAGCCAAAGGCAAAAAAGAGACCTAGTCATCTTGATCTGCAGACACAAAGCATCTCAGATAAGTCTCCAATGTCTGGTTTGTTCTTTCAGTTTGTCCATTGGTCTGAGGATGAAAAGCAGAGGAGAAAGACAATTGAACACCAAGTTTAGAACAAAAAGTCCTCCAAAATCTGGAAACAAACTGGACTCCTCTGTCAGACACAATGTTCTCAGGAATGCCATGTAACCGAACCACGTGCTGAAGGAACAAAGGCACCAATTCAGAGGAGGAAGGCAACTTAGGTAATGGCACAAGATGTATCATCTTGGAAAACCTATCACAAATCACCCAGATAACGGTCATTCTCTGAGAAACAGGGAGGTCGGAAATAAAATCCATAGAGATATGGGTCCATGGTCTCTTGGGCACAGGCAATGGCATCAACAAACCACTAGAGCGAGAGCAAGGCTTGGAGAGAGAGCAAGTCCCACAGGACTGCACAAACTCCGTGACGTCACGAGACAAAGTAGGCCACCAAAAGGACCGACTCAGCAAGTCTCTGGTACCAAAAATTCCGGGATGACCGGCCAACGCGGAACAATGAATCTCAGACATCACACTCTTCTTCCACTGGTCTGGGACAAACAATTTCCCAACAGGGCAACGCTCAGGTTTATCCTCCTGACACCCCTCCAGAGCCGGTCTCAAATTGGGCGAGATGGCGGAAAGAACTACACCCTCTTTCAAAATAACAGCAGGATCAGATAACTCAGGAGAGTCCGCAAGGAAACTCCTCGAGAGGGCATCCGCCTTAACATTCTTAGTGCCAGGAAGAAAGGAAACCACAAAATTAAAACGTGTGAAAAACAAGGCCGGCCTGTCTAGGATTAAGTCGCTTGGCTGATTCCAGATAAACCAGATTCTTATGGTCCGTGAGTACCACCACCTGATGTTTGGCTCCCTCCAGCCAATGTCTCCACTCTTCAAAAGCCCACTTCATGGCCAATAACTCCCGATTACCCACGTCATAATTACGTTCAGTTGGAGAAAATTTTCGAGAGAAAAAAGCACAAGGGTTAATTTTAGAGGTCTCAGGATCTCTTTGGGACAAAACGGCACCTGCCCCAATTTCAGAGGCATCAACCTCCACTTGAAATGGCAGAGAAACATTAGGCTGCCATAGAACAGGAGCAGAAGTGAATCTCTGTTTAAGTTCCTGAAACGCAGAGACTGCCTCAGGAGGCCAATTCACCACATAAGAACCCTTTTTGGTCAAATCAGTTAATGGTTTAACAATAACAGAGAAATTACCAATAAATTTACGATAAAAATTGGCAAAACCCAAGAATCTCTGAAGAGCCTTTAATGAAGTAGGTTGGACCCAATCACAGATGGCCTGAACCTTGACCGGGTCCATTTCAATAACAGATGGAGACAAAATGAATCCCAGAAATGAGATCCTCTGTACGCCAAAAAGACACTTTGATCCCTTCACATACAGAGCATTCTCTCTCAAAATCTGGAACACAGTCCGAACATGTTTCACATGAGAGTCACAGTCATTGGAAAAAATCAAGATATCATCCAAATAAACAATCAGAAATTTATCCACAACATCCCTGAAAATGTCATTCATGAAGAACTGGAAGAGGGAAGGAGCATTAGTGAGCCCAAAGGGCATCACTAGGTACTCAAAATGCCCCTCTGGGGTATTAAACGCCGTCTTCCATTCATCCCCGTGCTTAATGCGAATAAGGTTATACGCCCCCCTGAGGTCAAGCTTGGTAAACCAAGTAGCACTTTTCACCCTGGAAAACAGGTCAGAAATCAAGGGTAACGGATATTGATATTTCACAGTGATATTGTTCAAGAGACGATAATCAATACACGGCCTTAATGAACCATCCTTTTTGGCCACAAAGAAAAAACCGGCACCCAAGGTGAAGAGGATGGTCTGATATGACCCTTCTCCAATGACTCCTTGATATAAGACTGCATAGCGTCATGTTCAGGTACAGACAAGTTAAAAAGGCGACCTTTAGGGAATTTACTACCAGGCACTAATTCAATAGCGCAGTCATAACTCCTATGGGGGGGCAAGGATGCAGATTTACTTTCGCTAAAGACATCAGAAAAATCAGTCAAAAAGTCAGGAACATCCTGAGCCTGGGGAGAGGCAGAAAAAACAGGAGTGTTGGCATTAACACATTGGCAGCCCCAACTGGTTACAGACACAGATTTCCAATCCAAAACAGGATTATGAGACTGTAACCAAGGGAAACCTAGTACAATAATGTCATGCAGATTATACAGCACCAAAAATTTGCAACTCTCCTGATGATCAGGTTCAACCCTCATTATCACCTGAGTAGAGAACTGGGGTTTATTCTCAGCCAAAGGGGTAGAATCAATCCCCAGTAGGGGAAGAGACTTCCGTAGGGGTATCAAGGGAAACCCACAACGTTTAGCAAAATCAAAATCCATCAGGTTAATAGCTGCTCCCGAATCAACAAAAGCCTGAGCATAAAATGTGGACAGGGAGCAAATCAGGGTAACAGTCAACAGAAATTTAGTCTGAACACTACCCAAGACAACTGAGTGTGCAAAACGTCTTCCCCGCTTAGGGCAGACGGAAAAGGATGAGAGGCATCACCACAGTAGAAACATAACCCATTGCGTTTTCGAAACTCATGACGCTGTGAGTCAGGACTTAGGTTTTAAGGCAAAAAACAACTTAGTTATTTTTGAAATTCAGAAATTTAGCTCGATCCCCCCAAAACAAATCTGGCATGGGGATCCTAGGTTCCACAACCGGCAACCCTGCAAGATAGGTAGCAATACTCCGAACTTCAGTGGCAAGCTGATCCACACGGCCAGACAACTGTGCAAACTCCATTGAAAAAAAAAATCATCCTCAGCACCCAGAGAAAAAGAGGGAAAAAAATGCAGAAAAAAAAATCTCTGACAACTCTGACAACTTTTTTCTTTCCACACTATTTTTCCCTTCTGTGAGTACCATATAATTTTCAGTTTGGGCCGGTGATACTGTTATGTTTTGGTAGCTGAGGAAAGCAGGCAAAAACGGCAATACACCAGATAGGTTGGAATCTACTGGATTGCAGTACCCTGACTAACCACCACAACTAAAGGCAGCCGTGGAGCGTTCCTACGTTGGTCCTAGACGCCTCGTCACAGCCTGAGAGGCTAACTACACCTAAAGATAGAAAGAGGAAAGGTATCTGCCTCGGAGCTGATCCCCAAAGAACATAGGAAGCCCCCAAACATGTAATGGCCGTTAGACAAGAGGAAATACAGACACAGACAGAAAATAGTATGAGCAAATGCTGGGGCCCAATTTGCCTAGACAGAAAAGGATAGGAAGGATACTTACTGCAATTCCAAAAAACCCTAAAAAAAAAGCCAACGCTACTAATTGCAAAAACACCTGAGATCACACGACCTCTACCACCTAAATTAGTTCTCTGGTGTAACAAAACTAAGCCGCAGCCACAGAAATAACTGGAATAGGCAGATGAACAAACAACAGTGGCTCCAGAGGAACCGAGAGGAGACCAAGCCCCCCAGGGAAAGGGAACCTGGCCAATCTCACAGAAATGCAGAGAAAAATGCAAATGTAAAGCACAAAAACAAAAAACAGAAAATATCTTATCTGAGAGCAGGAGAAGAGGCAAGACTCAGCAAGCTTCCAAGTGAACCAGGAAACAACGTTGAGACAAGAACAATTGATCACCGGCAACCATGATGTGGGGAAACCTCCCTTATATCCAGCCAGTCTGTACTTCCTGATTGCCAATCCTCATTGAATGGTTCAGTACTGTTTGTAACCACCAGAGGGAGCTTCTGCTCAGAATTCATTTCTAAAACATTCATAACAGAGCACTGTTTGACTTTTTGAACGCAAAATTTGCAGGAATCAATGGTGGGGCCATGTCACGTTTGGAGACCCCCTGATGTGCCTAAATAGTGGAAACCCCTCAATTCTAACTCCAACCCTAACTCCAACACACCCCTAACCACAACCCTAACCCCTACACACCCCTAACCCCAATCCAAACCCTAACCATAACCCTAACCCCAACACACCCCTAACCATAATCCCAACCCTAACCATAACCCTAACCACAAGCCTAACCCCAACCCTAACTCTAATTCCAACCCTAATTCTAACCGTAACCCTAATTCCAACCCTAACCCAAATTCCAACCCTAACCCTAATTCTAACCGTAACCATAATTCTAACCCTAATTCTAACCCTAATGCTAAAGGCTAGGTTCACATTACGTTTTACCAGCACGTTCAACACATAGCGCTGACGGGCTGGTAACGGTATAGTATAACTCGATCGCGTTATGCTATACCGCTAGTGCAGAGGAATCAGCAGATGATTCATCTGCGCTAGTGGTGACAGAGCCCAGACGCTGCAGGCTGCATCCGAGGCTCCATCATTGAATGACGGCACGTCGCGAACGCATGTTGCTTTACAGCATGTGTCGCGATGCGCCCGCAAATAGGGGTGAATGGCAGCGTTAACGGACTGCGTTACACCGCATTATACCGTGGTGTAACGCAGTCCGTCTAACGGACTGCCATAACGCGATATGAATCCAGCCTAAACCCTAACCCTAATGCTAACCCTTGTCCTAACCCTAACCTAACCCTAAGGCTAGGTTCACATTATGTTTTACCAGCCCGTTCAACACATAGCGTTGACGACTGGTAACGGTATAGCATAACGCGATCGTGTTATGCTATACCGCTAGCGCAGAGGAATCAGCAGATGATTCATCTGCACTAGCGGTGATGGAGACCAGACGCTGCAGCCCGCGTCCGAGGCTCCGTCACTGAATGACGGCACGTCGCGAACGCATGCCGCTTTACGGCATGCGTTGCGATGCGCCCGCAAATGGGGGTGAATGGTAGCGTTAACGGACTGCCATAATGCAATATATGTCCAGCATAATCCTAATGCTAACCCTAACCCTAAGGCCGGCATCACACTGCCGAGTTTGATGTGAGTTAGTCACACGACTTTCTAGCATCAACACCCGGCACGGCCTCCCGCTCTCGGACCCGAGTGTGCGGCTGCATGTATTTCTATGCTGCCGCGAACTCGGGTCTGAGAGCGGGCAGCAGTGCCGGGTGTTGATGCGAGAAAGTCGTGCGACTAACTCGCATCAAACTCGGCAGTGTGACGCCGGCCTAAAGCTAACCCTAACCCTAACCTAACCCTAACTGTAATTCTAACCCTAATATAAAAAAAAATTATTTTTATTTTTGTCCCTACCTAAGGGGGCGTTTATTTACATTTTTTTATTTTGATCACTATGAGAGTTTATCACACTGATCAAAATAAATTTTTGTACTTTAGAAGGGGCACTGCGCATGCGCCGGTCGGCGGGCGCACTGCGCATGCGCCCGCCATTTTCCAAGATGGCGGCACCCACGAAGAGTCCCGGACGGACGCCGGGACGGATCCACGGGCGCCAGAAGACCGGGGGAGGTGAGATGACACTGGGAGGGGATCGGAAGGCGGGGGGCAGCAGACCGGAGTGGAGGGGAGAGGACCGGAGCGCAGGGCAGCAGATAGTAACGGCGGTGACCGATCGCTGCCATGAAATCGGTGGTGGCGGCCGATCACCGCCGTTACTCGGTGTGGGGAGGGTCGTAACGTTGTGTCCAGCCATGGCTGGATTGTAATATTTCACCAAATTTCATTGGTGAAATATTACAAATCGGTCTGATTGGCTGTTTCACTTTTAACAGCCAATAAGAGCGATCGTAGCCACATGGGGGTTAAGCCACCCCCACTGTGGTGATGCACAAAGGATCTTGTGCCTGCGGGTCGGGTGACCTTTCAGTGACCCCGGTCACCCGACCCACAGGAACATGATTTATAGCATGACGCCTACGTTGGCGTCATGGATCGGGAAGGGGTTAAGGGGCATCTGCCACGTACAGAGCTCCACATCATACTCAGCAGATGCTGCCTGTGTCATATAGCTTACTCTGTAGTATTCTTTGGAAAAAATATATAAATTTATTGACAAACAATAAATCCAAAGAAGATGCCGTAACTTGATGAAACAAAAATACAGCTTAGACACCTAACGTTTCGACCCTCCTGGGTCTTTATCATGGGGTACTGGAGTTTGGGGGCATAGAAAATGATACAAAGGCAATCTCGCACCCTGCTGGACGTGCTGGCAGTAGAAAATCAACGTCATCGCTTACTGGGCTTTATGCAGCGCTGACGTTTGTCTATGGTCAGTGGTCTTGCAGAGATCAGGACTCCCACATACCTGAAAGTATTCCGGTGTAGAACACTAGCTGTGACCCCTGACCTCATCAAGACCTGATTGGTTCAGGTCCTGATGATGTCACCCGCCATGCTAGCTAATGATAGCAGTCGCTGGGAAAGTTTGAAGTATAGTAACAAACTTTCCTGGGTGGTTTGCCTAATATAAAACACTGTTTCTCCTCTATTCTTCTGTCATTAAGCAATCAGAAGAGAATCAGTGTGGCAAGTGCTTCTGATCAGAGCTTTGTCAGTGAGCGATCTTGTCATACTGAATAAAATCACACAGACAAATCAATATATTCCTTCCTCCCTTTCCCAGTTAGTCCCATCAATTTATTAGTTAAGATATAGGATGATATAGGGTAGGTGTTTAGTATAAAATAAGTTGATTAGATAAATTAGATTATACCTAATTAATATATTTAAATTATTAAAATGAAAATAAATCATTAGGGTTATATTTAGGGTTGATTGCAATTGTTTTACTGGTTATTAGTAGTTGCATCAATTATTTGATTAGCGATGTTAATCAATTAGTTATAATAATCAATTAGTTACATTAAAAAGTTAATTTAATCAGTTACATTAATCATTTACATTTATCATTTATTTGCGGTCATGCTTGCAGGTGGCGCTCGTGTTTCATGGACCCACTGTTCCACGGGTCTGTGCTTACCTTGGAGGGGCATAGCTAAGCAACTACCTGGTTGTTAATGGAGCTCCTGATGGTGGAGTCAAATTTGAGGTGGAGGTAGCTGCCAGATACCACTCCTAGGCAGTCCCCGGTACTGCAGCTGCTGACACCAAAGGGGCAGGTACTCTGACACGGACTGGATTTGGAGACTGTTCAGACATGTGCAGCCTCAGAGTTCGGGAACTGCTGGAGTGGGTCTGGGATTAAGTCACTGCCGGAACGGCTTCAGGGTTCAGACACCACCGGAGAGGCTTCAGGGTTATGTACACACTATCCAGGAATACAGGAACAGAAGCAGGATAACAAACTAACTACAATGGATTAGGACAGGGTACCTGGAAACATACCGTTGCACACTCAAGAGTTGTAGGGAAATTAGAGGGGTTGCTCAGGCACCTCCCTACTGGGGAACTTGCCTTTTAAACAAGATGACTGCAGGTTATTGGCTGGGGCATTTTCACAGTTCACTCTGCCCTTTTAAAAACAGGGTTTGCATTCACGCACGCGCCCTATGCGTGTCACCGGGATGCCTGTGCGGTAGGCACAGGAAGCACGGAAGAGGAAGCAGGAGACACAGAAAACAGGGAAAGGGAAGCTTGACTCATGGCCGGGCGGTTAGTATGTCGGCATCCTTGTATGGAGGTGGGAGGGGAACCATGCAGGAGCACCGGCATTAGTGTTACAGTTGCATTAATCAATTAGTTGGGTTAATCATATTGTTCATTTTTGTACTAATATACACATACAAATACTATATAAAATACTATATATAGTATATAGATAATTTGATAAGAATGTATTTTTTACTAAAATATAACTAATACTTTAGAGTGTACATTTATATATAAAAATATATAAAAATTAATAAAATGGCAGGTCAGTTTTATACTGCAGAGGAGACCAGGTCAGGGGCATGCTGACACCAGCAGAAACTTCCACTGGTGTGCCTCCATAGACGTAAAACCAGTTGAAATGTGTTGCGGCGCACAGTTCCTTCAGCTCCATGAGGCGCAATACACGCTGCAGACCAATCAGAGACCAGCAACTGATGTCATCATGCATGTGACCGGGGGCACATGGCAATGATCTCATGTGTTCCCGTCGCACGTCGAAGTCAGCTGCCAGCTTCACAACTTACAAGATGAAGACACATGGCAGTGGAGTGAAGGGAAGGTACCGTATATACTCATGTATAAGCCGACCCGTGTATAAGCCGACCCCCTAATTTTGCCACAAAAAACTGGGAAAACTTATTGACTCGCGTATAAGCCTAGGGTGAAAAATGATTATGCCCCCATATGATGCTCCACAGATTATGCCCCCATATGCTGCACAGATTATGCCCCTATATGCTCCAGATTATGCCCAATATGCTTCAGAGATTATGCCCCCATATCCTCCAGATTATGCCCCCATATATTCCACAGATTATGCCTCCGTATGATCCACAGATTATGCCCACATATGCTCCACAGCTTATGCCCCCATACGCTCCATATTATGCCCCCATATGTTCCACAGCTTATGCCCCCATATGCTCCATATTATGTCCCATATGCTCCATATTTTGCCCCATATGCTCCAGATTATGCCCCCATATGTTCCACATCTTATGCCCCATATGCTCCATATTATGCCCCCATATGCTCCATATTTTGCCCCCATATGCTCCAGATTATGCCCCCATATGTTCCACAGCTTATGCCCCCATATGCTCCATATTATGCCCATATGCTCCATATTTTGCCCCCATATGCTCCAGATTATGCCCCCATATGTTCCACAGCTTATGCCCCCATATGCTCCATATTATGCCCCCATATGCTCCATATTATGCCCCATATGTTCCACAGCTTATGCCCCCCTATTCTCCATATTATGCCCCCATATGCTCCATATTATGCCCCCATATGTTCCACAGCTTATGCCCCATATGTCCATATTATGCCCCCATATGCTCCATATTATGCCCCCATATGTTCCAGATTATGCCCCATATGCTGCTGCAAAAAAAATAAAAAAAATGACATACTCACCTCTCGTCGCTGGGGGACAGGTGCCGGCGTCACCGCTCACTCAGAACCCCGGCACCTGTGATATTTACCTGTCCTCTCTGCACCGCAGCGCTGCTTCCTCTTCCTGGTCCTCGGCAGTGAATAATCTGGCAGGGGGCGCGGCGCTCACTAATGACATCATCGCGCCCTCTGCTGATCATCCACCGCCAGAGGAGTCAGACAGGACGCAACACAGCGGTGGAGAGAAGACAGGTAAATATCGCTGTACTCACCTCTCCGCCGCGCGTCCCTGCAGCCTCTCCTCTTCTCCCGGCGCTCTCAGCAGCGCTTCCTTCCTACAGCGGTCACATGGTACCGCTCATTAAAGTCATGAATATGTGCATATTCATGACTTTAATGAGCGGTGCCATGTGACCGCTGCAGGAATGAGCCGGAGATCGTGGGAGAAGCAGGGGGGCTGCAGAGACCGCGGCGGCGGAGAGGTGAGTATAATCCGACACCCCCGCTCCCCCTCCCCCGCCGACCCCCGTATATGACCAGCGTATAAGCCGAGAGGGGGACTTTCAGCCCTAAAAAATGGGCTGAAAATCTCGGCTTATACATGGGTATATACGGTATTTATTTATAAATATATATTTTTTAAATCAGTGACCATACTAGTACTTGAATGAATATGGGTTGTATTATAGTTTATAGATAACTATGGGGGTTCCTTATACTTTATTTGTGACTATGGGGTGCATAATACTATATGGATGACTATGGGGGTTCATAATACTTTTTTGATGACTATGAAGGTGCATTATACTTTATGGATGACCATGGTGTGCATTATACTTTATGGATGACTATGGGCTGTGTACTATCCTTTATGGATAACTATGGGCTGTGCATTATTCTTTATGAATGACTATGAGTTGTGCATTATACTACATGGATGAATATATAGAGGACTATGGCATGTATTATATTATATGAATGATATGGGCTTATACTAATATGGATGACTATAGGCTGTGCATTATACTACATGGATGACTATGGACCATGCAGTATATTATATGGAGGACTATGGGATGCATTAGACTATATGGAGGACTATGGGGGGTGTATTATACTTCTGTAGTGATAGGCGAGCACTAAAATGCTCGGGTGCTCGTTGCTCGGGTTGAGCAAATTGGAATGCTCGGATGCTCGAACCGAGCAACGAGCCCAATGTAAGTCTATGGGAAACTCGAGCATTTTTCCGGCGCCCCTCGGCGGTCTGCAGAGGGACTAGAAATTGCAGAAATTGATGGGAACAGTGCTCAAATGACATGGGAACAGCATGGGGACTACTCCTGGAAGCATTTCTGACTCCCAGGTTACTGCTGAGAACAATGTTGTCAGAGTCTTACGCCACTTTTACAGACTCACAATAAAACATACAAAAACAAAGCCAAAATAGATTTTCCTGGGAAATATGTTGTTAAGGAACATCCTTTCCAGGGTAATGACTTGTATATAAGGCAAAATAAATAATCAAAAACAAAAATGCTCCTCCACACCTTGGGCTATGTTCACAAGTAGCGTTTTTGATACGTTTTTCAACTTTAGCATTGCCTTCAACCAAGACATATGCATTCACTGGGAGATGTCATTTTAACATTTTACAACCTTATCTGGCCATGTGGTTTGTGACACATCATCAGACACATCCTGTTTAATTTATGAAGGAGGGACTTTGAAAGTCACAAAACCTATTTTTATAGGGCCATCAGGCAGCCTTTACTATTCTTAAAGGGCCAGCAGTCGGCCCTCACTATTCTTAGAGAGCCATCAGTCGGCTATGCTTTGTTGTTCCCATTATTAAACAGAGGGTCTCCTATACTGTTATTGCGTATGCAGTCAGTGGCAGGGCTGCCCAAAATTTGGACGCACCCCAATACCCCATTGAAGAGACGTACAGGACGGCCTCCTGAAAACAATGTTCCCATTATTAGGAAGTGGGTCTCCTATACTGTTTGCCTATGCAGTGAGTGCAAGGGCTGACAAAAATTTGGAGGCACTCTAATGCCCCTTTGAAGAGACTTGGAGAAGGGCCTCATAAAAAAATGTTCCCATTAGAAAGAAGCTGGTCTAATATACTTGTAATGCCCATGCACTAAGTGTATGGGCTGACAAACATTTACCCCTGAGGGGTATACATGAACATACTGTACAGCAAATTTTTTTTATGGGCATCATAAACACCCTTTAAAAAATTATATGGGTGTTGCATCACGGACCACTGTAACCCTGGTGATATGGTGGTGGAGGATGAGGATGAGGAGAAGGAGGGGGACAACAGCAAATAGCCAAATTCAGGAATTGTGTGGGTGTGAAGAGGTGCATGGGACTAGACCTCCCAAAAAAAGACACTGGATTTGAGTTTATGTTACGCTGCTATCATTCAGTGGTGTTGAGAAGCCTGGCCCAATCCAGCCCTTGTTCATTTTTATAAGAGTCAGCCTGACAGCATTTTCAGTTGACAGGCAGATATGTTTATCAGTTATAATTCCACCAGCAGCACTGAAAACCTGCTCTGACAAAACGCTAGTGGCAGGGCAAGCCAGGACCTCCAAGGCATAGAGAGCCAGTTCATGCATGTCCAGCTTGGGTATCCAATAATTATAAGGCACAGAGGTATCACTGAGGACGCTGGTATGGTCAGCAAGATACTCCCTCAGCATCTTCCCAAACTTTGCACTCCTTGTGAGAGTACCCCGTGCCTCAGGGCCTGTGTGATGGGAGGGTCTAAGAAAACTCTCCCAGAACTTTGACAGTGTTTCCCTGCCTCTGCTGGATTAGAGTTGTGTCTCTCTTGCCTGTACTCCTTGGTTGTCCAAGGAACTGTGACCTGTGCCACGATCGTTTTCAGATGGGAATTTTCTAAATAATTCCGCAATAAGGGCCTTCTGATACTGCCCCATTTTAGTAGACCTGTCCTCCTCGGGAATAAGAGATACAAAGTTCTCCTAGAAGCATGGATCTAGAAGTGTCACCAAAGAGTAATGACTGTCACACAAAATTTTGAGAACGTGAGGGTCACGGGAAAGGCAGTGTAATATAAACTCAGCCATGCATGCCAGACTGCCAACAGGCAAGACTTCTGTGTTCTCACCAAGAGGACGACTGACCATGCTTTCCTCCTCCTCCCTGTCCTCAGGCCATTCACGCTGAACAGACAGTATGACAGTTGTGCAGGTAGTACCATCTATAGCGCATGAAAAAAGCTCCTGTTTTTCCTCCTCCTCTTCCTCATTGTCACCCAATCCATTTTGGGATGAGATTAGGCTGGGCTGTGTGTAATCACCCTGTATGGTTCCTTGCTCCATATCATTGTGCTCCTCCTGCAATGCATCCTCTTTGATTGTGAGCAGAGAGTGTTTCAGAACACAGAGAAGTGGGATGGTGATGCTAATTATGGTGTCATCACCGCTCACCATCTAGGTGGATTCCTCAAACTTTTGGAGGATTGTACATATGTCTGACATCCATGTCCACTCCTGAGGTCTTATGTGTGGAGTCTGAACTGAATAGCGACAGTCTTGTTGATGCTGGTAGTCAACAACTGCCCTTTTCTGCTCACAAATCCTTCCCAACATCTGCAGTGTAGAGTTCCAATGCGTGGGGACATCACACACCAGTCGGTGAGCCGGAAGCTGCAAACGCTGTTGAGGCGCGGCAAGGGTGGTGGAAGCTGTAGCTGACTTTCTAAAATGGGCACACAGGCAGCATACCTTGACAAGCAAATACGGCAGATCTGGGTAGGTTTTGAGAAACCGCTGAACCACGAGGTTAAGCACATGGGCCAGGCATGGTACATGTGTGAGGTCGCCTCGCCTCAGAGCCGCCACCAGGTTCTGGCCATTGTCACACACGACCATGCCTGGCTGTAGGTTCAGTGGAGTCAGCCACAGATCTGCCTGCTCTTTCAGAGCTGTCCACAACTCTTCAGCATCGTGCGGTCTGTCACCTAAGCATATTACCTTCAGCACAGCCTGTTGCATCTTGACTGAGGCACTGCTGCAGTGCTTCCAGCTTGTGACTGATGTGGTCATTTTAGAGATTGAGGCAGAAGAAGAGGAGGAGGAGGAAGAGAATGAGGTGCAGGAGCTGTAGACTGTGGGGGCAACCCTGATTCACCTAGGGCCTGCAATCCACGGCCTTGGGAGGATGTATTCCATCCAAAGGTCCAACTGGGTCCCAACTTCCACTATGTTAACCCAGTTTGCTGTCAGCAAGATGTACCATCCCTGCCCACAAGCACTTGTCCACGTGTCTTTGATTAGGTGGACTTTCCCAGTAACTGTATTGTTGAGGGAACGGCTAATGTTGTGGGACATGTGCTTGTGTAATGCGGAGACAGCACACCAGGAGAAATAGTAGCGGCTGGGGACCGAGTACCGAGGGATGGCCGCCGCCTTCAGGTTGCGAAAAGCTTCCGTATCCATGAGCCTTAAAGGCAACATTTCGAGTGCAGTCACAAAATGTGAGAATTTAGTAGTGTCGCCTGTGGTGCGTTGGCTGCGTATTTGCGCTTCCATCCCAAGGACTGTGGTATGAACAACTGAACATTGTGCTTGGACAAGGACGTGGATGTGCTAGTTGAGTGTGTGCAATGACAGGTGCAGGGCAGGAGGCATCTTCGCATGCACCAAAGACAGGCCATTTGCACCAACTGCCATGCCCACAGCAGCAGAGGTAGCAAAACGACCAGCCTGACCACCACCAGCATGATCAGGCACATGGCAGCAAAGCACCCAACTTTGTGGGCCGAAACCCAGGGTCCAGGAACAATGTCTGCTGGTGACACCACTTCTTCTTCTGCTGTTGTGCATGGAAGATAATCCCCTGTTCATGGTGCCTGTGAAGATGCCTCCTGCCCTGCACCTGTCATTGAACATACTCAACTAGCACCATCAGCAAGCACGTCCATGTCCTTGTCCCAGCACAGCCTTCAGTTGTCCATACACCTGCTATTGGAGGGCAAGTGGAAATACCAAGCCAACGCCCCACAGGCTACAGTACTAAAGTCACACATTTCTCGTCTGCTTGCGCTCAAAATGATGCCTTTTCATCTCGTGAAGACGGAATCTTACTGCAACCTGATGGCGGCGGCAGTAAAAACGTACTCTGTCCACAGCCGATGCTATTTCTCCCAGTGTGCCATCCGGCCATTACACAAGCACGTGTCCCACAACATTACCCCTGCCCACAACAATGCAGTTACTGCAAAAGTACACTTAACTACGGACATGTGGACAAGTGCTTCTGGGCAGGGATGATACATCTTGCTGATGGCACATTGGGTTAACATCGTGGAAGCTGGGACACAGTCGGACCTTGGGATGGAACACATCCTACCAAAGCCGGGGATTGCGGGCCCTAGGTCAATCACGGTTGCCCCCACAGTCTACAGCTCCTGGACGTCATCCTCCTCCTCTTACTACTCTTCAGCTTGCATCTCTGAAATCACCACATCAGTCGCAAGCTGGAAGCACTGCAGCACTGCCTCAGCCATGAGGCAACCGGCTGTGATGAAGCTAATATGCTTAGGTGACAAACCGCACAATGCTGAAGAGTTGTGGACAGCTCTGAAAGAGCAGGCAGATATATTGGTGACACCGCTGAACCTACATTCAGGCATGGTCGTGTGGGATAATGGCCAGAACCTGGTGGCGGCTTTGAGGCGAGGCAAGCTCACACACATACCATACCTGGCCCATGTGCTGAACCTCGTGGTTCAGCGGTTTCTCAAACATACCAGGAGCTGCTGGATCTGCTTGTGAAAGTACGCTGCCTGTGTGCCCATTTTAGAAAGTCAGCTACAGCTTCAGCCGCCCTTGCAGTGCTTCAGCAGTGTTTGTAGCCTTCGGCTCACCGACTGCTGTGTGATGTCCCCACACGTTGGAACTCTACACTGCATATGCTGGAAAGGATTTGTGAGCAGAATAGGGCAGTTGACTACTAGTATCAACAAGGGCATCGGTATTCAGTTCAGACTCCACACATAAGACCTCAAGAGTGCACATGGATGTCAGACATATGTACCATCCTTCAAAACTTTGAGAAGTCCTCCAAGATGGTGAGCGGTGATGACGCCATAATTAGCATCATCATCCCGCTTCTCTGTATTCTGAAAAGCTCTCTGCTCTCAATCAAAGAGGATGCATTGCAGGCGGAGCATGATGATATGGAGCAAGGAACCATACAGGGTGATTACACACAACCCAGCCTCATGCCATCCCAATGTGGATTGGTTGACAATAAGGAAGAGTGGAAGGAGGAAAAACAGGAGCTAGTTTCATGCACAATAGATGGTACCTATGCAACTGTCATACCATCTGTTCAGCGTGGATGGCCTGAGGACAGGGAGGAGGAGGAGGACAGAATGATCAATCATCCTGTTGGTGAGGACACGGAAGTCTTGACTGTTAGCAGTCTGGCATGCATGGCAGACTTTATGTTGCACTGCCTTTCCTGTGACCCTTGCATTATCAAAATTTGCGCTGACACTCATTACTGGTTGGTGACACTTCTAGACCCACACTACATGGAGAACTTTCAATCTCTTCTTCCTGAGTCAGATAGGTGTACAAAAATGATGCAGTACCAGAGGGCCATTGTTGCGGAGTTAATGAAAAAATTCCTATCTGAAAACGCTGGCGGCAGAGGTCACAGTTCGTTGGACAATCAAGGAGTAGAGGAGAGAGAGACCCAACTACAATCCAGCAGAGGCAGGGGAACACTGGCAAAGTTCTGGGACACTTTTCTCAGACCCTCACATCGCCCTGGCCCAGAGTCATGGGGTAGTCTCACAAGGAATGGAAAGTCTGGAAAGATGTTGAAGGAATACCTTGCTGACAGTACCAATGTCCTCCGTGATTCCTCTGTGCTTTTTAATTATTTGGTATCCAAGCTGGACATGTGGCATGAATTGGCTCTATGCGCCTTGGAGGTCCTGGCCTGCCTTACCGCTAGCGTTTTGTCACAGCAGGTTTTTAGTGCCGCTGGTGGAATAATAACTGATAAGTGCATCCGCCTGTCAACTGAAAATTCTGACTGGCTGACTCTCATAAACATGAACGAGGCCTGAATTGGGGCAGAGTTCTGTACACCAGCGAATGATAACAGCGAAACATAACCTTCAATTAAGTGTATTTTTTGGTGAGGTGTATTATCCTGCACCTCTTCACACATAAACATGGGTATATTCTTCCTGACTTTGGATATTTGGTGTGTTATTATCCTTCTCCTTATCCTCATCATCCACCACCACTATAACATGAGGGTGACAGTGGTCCGTGATGCAACAGCCAGTAGAATTTTTTTCAAGGGTGTTTTGATGCCCGTTAGAAAAATGTTTACACTCTATGTTGATGTGTCCTCCCCAGAGGAAAATATTTTTCAGCGTATGCACTTAGTGTAAGGGCATTATAAGTATAGGAGACCCGCTCCTTTAAAGGGGGAAGACCTTTTTCGCAGGCCATACTCCACGTCTCTTCAGACACCACCACAGAAGAACACCAGGGTGACCGTGTTCCATGATAAAACAGCCACTAGATTGTTTTGTAAGGGTGTTGGATATCCGTAACAGAAAATATTCACACAGTAGGTTGATGTGCCTCCTCCCCTCCCAGGGGAAAATGTTTTTCAACCTACGCACTAAGTGTATGGGCATTACAAGAAAAGTGGGAAGACCTTTTTCACAGGACATACTCAACATCTCTTCAGACACCACCACAAAAGAACACCAGGGTGACCGTGTTCTGTGATGAAACAGCCACTAGATTGTTTTGCATGGGGGTTGGATGTCCGTAACAGAAAATATTTACACAGTAGGTTGATGTGTCCCCCCCCAGGGGAAAATGTTTTTCAGCCTATGCACTTAGTGTATGGGCATTATAAGTATAGGAGACCCACTCCTTTAAACTGGGAAGACCTTTTTCGCAGGCCATACTCCATATCTCTTCAGATACCACCACTAGAACACAAGGGTGACCGTGTTCCATGATGAAACAGCCACTAGATTGTTTTGCAAGGGTGTTTAGGATGTCCATAACAAAAAATAGTTACACAGTAGGTTGATGTGTCCCCTCCAGGGGAAAATGTTTTTCAGCCTATGCACTTAGTGTATGGGCATTATAAGTATAGGAGACCCACTCCTTTAAACTGGGAAGACCTTTTTCGCAGGCCATACTTCACGTCTCTTCAGACACCAGCACTAGATCACCAGGGTGACGGTTTTTCCGTGATGAAACGGCCACTAGATTGTTTTGCAAGGGTGTTGGATGTCTGTAACAAAAAATATTTACACAGTAGGTTGATGTGTTCCCATCCAGAGGAAAATGTTTCTCAGCCTATACACTTAGTGTATGGGCATTCCAAGTATAGGAGACCCGCTCCTTTGTAATGGAAACAGATTTTTAGGAAGACTTCATACACTTCTCTTCAAAGTGGTATTTTGGTTTGTCCAAATGTGGGCAGGCCTTGCATTCAATGCATAGGCTAACAGTATGGCAGAACAAAATGAATAATATGAACTTACTTTTTCTGTGGCCATCCAGTACTTAGGTTCAAAGGCTTATTGGGGTACGTTTGAATTTGGTGCAGGGTGGGCTTTGCATTTAATGCATAGGCAAACAGTATGGCAGTGCCAAAAGACCCACTTCGCAATAATGCGAACTTTGTTTGTTCATCTTCAACAATGCAATTCTTCAATGCCAGTTCTTCAGCCTCAACACTGCAATGATAAAATGCAGGGTATCTCTGCCTCACCACAGCAATTCACCAATGCAGGTTCTTAAATCTCAACAGTGCAATTATCCACTGATGATTCTTCAGGCTCAACACTTTCTATTCTCCACTGCAGGGTCTTTAGCGTCAACACTGCAATTGTCCACTGCCTCAACTGAACAATGCTTTCAGGTGGATATCCAGTACGTCAGTTTAAAGGCTTTTTGGGGGATGTTTGAATTTGATGCAAGGCGGGCCTTACATTCAATGCATAGGCTAGCAGTATGGCAGTACCAAAAGAATAATGTGAACTTGGTTTTCCTGTATCCATCCAGTACGTTGGTTCAAAAGCTTATTGGGGTGCATGTGACTTTGTGGCAGGACGGGCCTTGCATTCACTGCATTGGTTAACACTATGGCAGAACTAAATGAATAATATGAACTGGGTTTTCCTGTGGCCATCCAGTACGTCGGTTCAAAGGCTTTTTGGGGTGCGTTTGAATTTGGTGTAGAGCGGGCCTTGCATTCAATGCATAGGCTAACAGTATGGCAGTGCAAAAAGAATAATGTAAAATTGGTTTTCCTGTGTCCATCCAGTACGTCGGTTCAAAGGCTTATTGGGGTGCATGTTACTTTGGTGCAGGGCAGGCCTTGCATTTAATGCATAGGCTAACACTATGGGAGACCAATTTTTGTATACTTGGAACGCTTTTTCATGAGACCCTCATGTACGTCACATCAAAGGGGTATTGGAGTGCGTCCTAATTTTTGGCACCCCAGCCACTAAATGCATAGCCAATAACAGTATAGGAGACCCACTGTTTAATAATGGCTCTTTAAGAATAGTAATGCTGACTGATGCCCCTATAAAAATAGGCTTTGTGACTTTAAGAGTCCCTCCTTCATAAATGAAACAGGATGTGACTGATGATGTGTCACACACCACATGGCCAGCTAAGGTTGTTAAATGCTACAATGATATTTTACAGTAAACGCATTTGTATTGTTTGAAAACAATGGTAACGTTGAAAAATGCATCAAAAATGCTACGTGTGAACATAGACAAAGTGGTGGAGGAACATTTTTGCTATGAGTTAAATATTTTGCTTTTTATAAAAGTCATTACCCTGGAAAGGATGTTCCTTGACATATTTCCCAGGAAAATCCATTTTGGTTTCGTTTTTGTATGTTTTTTGGTGCGCCTGTAA
This sequence comes from Oophaga sylvatica, assembly GCA_033576555.1. Classification (NCBI taxonomy): domain Eukaryota; kingdom Metazoa; phylum Chordata; class Amphibia; order Anura; family Dendrobatidae; genus Oophaga; species Oophaga sylvatica. The sequence goes on from JARQOD010000007.1 coordinate 148,494,705, forward strand.
AAATGGCATAAGACTCTGACAACATTGTTCACAGCTGTGACCTGGGAGGCAGAAATGCTTCCAGGGGCAGTCCCCATGATGTTCCTGTGTCCTTTGAGCACTGTTTCCATCATTTACAGATGTTTTTAGACTTTAAAAGGACCCCCAGGGGGATCGCAGAAAAATGCTCGGTTTTCCCATAGACTTACATTGGGCTTCTTGCTCGGGTCGAGTACCCCAGTATTCCAATTTGCTCGACCTGAATAATGAGCACCAGAGCATTTTAGTGCTCGCTCATCACTTCTTCGAAGCATACACGTAAATAGTACCATTAGATTTTGTTTACATATTCAGTATTCTAACAAGTATTAATTTAATTTGGTAGAATTCTCTGACACTTAACAGGAAATGTGACTGAATGGGTTAATTTATACTCTGCTCACATACAGCAGAAAAAGTCTACACCAAAAAATTCACCATGTAATTTAAAATCCCAGGCATGTTCATTATCATCTATATGGAGAAGATACAAAGTAGTCAAATTGAATTGCAATGGGGCTTATTTTTCTGTTAAAAGTTGGATTTCTGATTGCTATAGGCACTTAAGATATAAGTGGACAGAGCCCTTTATAGTACATCTAAAAATGGCTCTATTTGAATATGTTATTACTGCTACACATACATTGAACCACTATACTACAAACTACACAAACACAAATATGCATACATATTACATATACATTATACACACAAACATATACAGTATACATGTACACATGTAGTCAACACAAAGAACTGGCACACGATTTATTCCTTCTAAGGACCTTAAACATCAGTAGGGGACATTCACTATATAGGTGCAACATATGAGTTATGCACTTTCGTGGTTTTGCTGGCATTAATGCAGGAGGGTGACCTCTATTCTTGCAAATGGGGCTCTGATTTGTACCTGCTTGTCTCAAATTAGAGGAGTGGTCACTGGTCAGAAGACAAGAGGGGCAAGGAAGAATCTGGATAAAAAGTGAATGTGAAAGAGGAGTGAATACTGCCGAGTATTTATTTCTGATTATAGGAAGTCAATGCTTTCTCCTATGCTGGTAGAGCCTGTCAGCAGATGAACCCAAGGACATAATTCCATCTCTGTGTGGCCCTCCTGAATTGCTGGCACTGTAGCAGAGATTGTGTATGTCCTAACACATGTCTAAAGAGAGTAGCAGATGAAGATGAAGCAGTAGGGTCCTGTGAGTTTAAGCTACAACACAAAGATCTCTAGATTGACTCAAAGTGAGTCTGGACTGTCTTTTCTTTTTGTGGAAGGGCATTAGGAGTCTTATTCGGATACTGGTTTCATTATCGGGATTAGCTTCAGTGATATGATTTATTTAGCTCCTTCTTTCAGTTACTCCCTCCTCCTAGACACCTGCCACTGTCTCTTCCACACAGAGCTCTCCAGTAAGTGCACTTAGTTGATAAAGTCCCCGCTTGTATTAACACCTTACTTCTATAAGGGTACTGCAGTGAGACAGCTGGCAGAATGGCTATCCTCCTCTATTCTCCCTAGCTGTTGATTAGCAGTAGGCTGATTGGCTATCTGTTCTCACTAAGATTCCAATGAGCCCCGCACCACATACTTCTTGACTCAAGAAATGTGAACAGACCTAGTCTGTTGGCTCAAGTGGCATTCTGAGCACCAGATGTGGATGTGACAGTAGTTCCCTTAGCACCCACTCACTTGTGGAAAGTAGTGATTGGCAGTATGCAAATGCGTGGTGCAAATTTTGATTTATTATACAACAGGTCTGTTCTCTTGTAGCTGTATTTACATATAATGTGTTTGTTAGAGATGATGAAATCTGACAAATCCTATAGATTTTACAGGGAAATTTGATTCGCAGTGAAGGTATTCTCTGTGAATGGAATGTTCCTTATTTTGCCCCTGGGGCTCTCCATATCACGGAGCATGATAAATATAGGATGTAAAAATAAATATATATATATCATACTCTGTAACACATATATGTGTAAACATATATATATTGTGGTAGATCATCTCTCTCAGCTGCACACAGAGGTAGACATAGGAATGCTGTCTCTTTAAATCTCTCACTGGTTTATTAAGAATGATGAATAAACCAGTGCAGAGTAAGCAAAAATAAACATAGCCTTTCTGTCTTAAAGGGAATATGTCACTCCATTTTTGAACTATGAGATACGGCCACTGCCATCAGGGGCTTATCTACAGCATTCTGTAATGCTGTAGATAAGCCCCCGATGTCAACTAAAAGAGAAGAAAAACGAGTTATATTATACTCACACAGGGGCGGTCCACCGTTCAGTCCAGTCCCATGGGCGTCGCGGTCCGGTTTCGTCCCTTCGCGGCTCCTGCGCAGGCGCACTGATCTGCCCTGGTGAGGGCAGAGCAGAGTACTGCAGTGCGCAGGCGCCGCACCTTTTTGACCTTTCCCGGCGCCTGTGCACTGCAGTACTCTGCTCTGCCCTCACCAGGGCAGATCAGTGGCTCATCGGACCAGACCGGACGACGGACCACCCCTGGGTGAGTATAATATAACTCGTTCTCTTTCAGGTGACATCGGGGGCTTATCTACAGCATTACAGAATGCTGTAGATAAGCTCCTGATGGCGGTGGTCGCATCTCATAGTCCAAAAATGGGGTGACAGATTCCCTTTAAGTAAAAACAAAACATAGCATATAGCACAGTCAGTGCTGCTGAGGGGATCCGCCCGCTCAGGAGAACACACGTATAACGATACAGCTTTCCATATTAGGACACACAGCTCTGAAATGAGTCAGGCTGTGTATTTACACTCTGGACCCCACCCTGGGGTTGAGATATGGTGAACAGCCTCTCACCAACTCTTACATGTCCAGAAAAACCCAGCCCTTAACAAGGTCGATTAACCCCTCTCAGCACATAAGATTCTGGAGTAAACGTACAGGTTTCAAATCACTGTAGCTAGTAGCCTCACTGAAATATATCTCCCCTCCAGTACTATGTCAGCGACTTTGTCACATATCCCCCCTCTGCCCATATCTGGGGGTTTTGGCACCTTCAGTCACCAAACAGGGAGGTTTAGACAGGGCACCTGAATTACCATACAGCTTCCAAAGTCCTCTGTTCCACATAAAATCCGGGAGTCCTACAAACCACCTAGTCATCCGAGCATTCTTCCCCTTCCTTTCTCTCATCCATCTCAGGAGTGCATGATCTGACTCTAGCCTGAACTTCTTGCCTAACAAGTAGTATCTCAGGGTGTCAATTACCCATTTGATGGCCATGTACTCTTTTTCCACAATGGTATAGTTATTCTCACAGGCAAAGAGTTATTTGATTAGACACAGGATGGGTTGTTCCTCCCCATTTACTTTGGCTCCCAACCCGACCTCACGCCCTGTGAGGTATCAATCAGGACCACAAACTCCTTACAAAACTCAGGTGCGATCAAGACCAACTGGTTACACAGAGCGAGCTTCAACTCTTGGAACCCCAGCTCTGGTTCAGAAAACCATTTGGCCATTGAAGTCTTCGTCTCCTTAAGAAGGTCAGTCAGGGGTGTGGCTATCATGGCAAAATTCGGGATAAATCGCAGACAGTATCCCCCTATTCCCAGAAACGTCCAAACCTGTTTTTTGGTACCCAGTTGTGGCCAATTTTGGATTGCCTCCACCTTATTTACTTGTGGCTTTATTTCACCCCTTCCGATGATGGAACAGTAGTATTTTGCCTCTTTTCCTATGGCGCACTTCTTTGGATTTATGGTAAACCCTGCCTTCCTCAGCACATCCAGTACCACCTGGACTGTCTGCAGATGACTTCCCAAATCCGGGATGAAGATTACAATGTTGTCCAGCTAAGCTGCGGCATATTTTTTGTGAGAAGCTAGGATCCAGTCCATGGTCATCTGGAATGTAGCTGGGGCTCTCTGCAGACCGAACAGCATCCTGGTACGCTGGAATCACCAGTCTGGTGTAGAGAAGGTTGTCTTCTTCTTGGCACTTTTAGACAGGAGAATTTGCCAGTACCCTTTTGTTACGTCCAGGGTGGTGATATATTTGGATGACCCTAGCCTCTCAATGAGTTCAACCCAAGGCATCAGATATGCATTGAGTTTGGACAACTCATTTAGCTTCCTGTAGTTGTTTCAGAAATGCCACTCTTCATCTGGCTTTGGCACAAGGACAATGGTGCTGCACAATCCACTCTGACTCCTTGATGATGCCAGGCTTAACATTCTCCTCACCTCCTTTGAAATCAACTCATTGTGGGCATCTGGGATTCGATAGGGCTTTTGGTTCACCCACACATGCAGTTCCGTCAACATCTCATGCTCAACAACCTGCTTATGTTTTGGCAACACCAAAAAAAAAAAAAATCTCGGTTCCGCTCAAGCAGTTCTTGACACTGTTGTTTCGTGGCTGGTGACAGTGGCTCTAACACTGTGACATCCTCGATCTTGGCTTCAGAACTTGCCCCCAAGGCATGTGGCTTCCACCGGTTCCCTGTCTCGGTACTGTTTAAGCAGGTTTATGTGGTACACCTAGTATGGTACACCACCTTGGCTGGTGACTCTTGCCACTTTGCCATAAATGTGCTTTCAACCGTGGAGATCAACACCAACACCTAGTCTCCAGGAGTAAACTGGCTCAGTTTCGCCAACCTATTGTAGATCCTTGCCTGGGCCTCTTTTGCTTAAAGGTGGCTCTCAACACAAATCGGCATCACCTTCGCGATCCTGTCCTGCGTCTGGCCCATATGTTTGATGATGCTTTGGTGGGGTGTAACCTCTGCTTCCAAGGTCTCCTTCACAATATCCAAAAGTCCTCAAGGGTGCTGTCCATATAGCAGCTTGAATGGTGAGAACCCCGTAGAGGCCTGTGGAACTTCCCTAACAGAGAATAACAGGTACGGGAGTAGGCAATCCCAGGCTATGCCATCCATCTCCATTACGTTCTTAAGCATGGACTTTAGGATCTTGTTGAACCTCTCCACCAGTCTGCTTCTCTGCGGATGGTACACTGACATCCTGAGTTGTGTAATCTGGAAAGTCTTACATAACTCTCTCAATACTTTGGACATGAACGCCATTCCTTGGCAGGCCCTTCTGTGAGAAAATATGGACAAGCTCTCGGGCTATACACCTGGCGGAGGAGTTTCTCAGTCATACCTCCTCCGGGTACCATGTTGCATAGTCCATGACCACCAAGATGTATTGGTGCCCTCTAGCGGACTTAACGAGGGGCCTAACAACTTCCATGGAAATCCAGTCAAATGGTACCTCTAAAATCGATAAGGGGCCTAAGGGACTTCGGAAGAGGGAGACAGGAGCACTTATCTGACAGGTAGGGCAGGATCTGCAGAAATTAATAATCTCTCTGTGACACACAGGCCAATAGAACCTTTGGTGGACCCACTCTTAGTTTTTGTCTATGCCTAGATGCCCACCCAAGACATGAGAAGGGCCTGGTCTAGTACCCTATGCCTATAGGCTCCCAGTACTAACAGCTGCTATAATACTTCCCCTCTCAGTTTAGTGACCTGATATAGTAAACCCTCATTGACTGCAAAATAAGGAAACCTGATGTCATCCCTCAGCTCTGTGGCAACCCCATTAAATACAGTAGCATTAACCCATGCCCCTTTTAACCTAAGGTGCTTCATTTGAGCTGTCCCAAAATTTCCACCAGAAACCCCCAACTTAGGAATCTTGACCCCATGGGTCACCATCTTGTCCTCATCACCAGCAAGGACACATGGGGAACTCATCTACCTCCGACTGCAATGGGGATTCTTCATGGGTGAATACGCTCCTGTTTGAGTAAGTGGGCACCCTTTTGCCATGAGTCCCAGAGCAAGCTTAAGTCCTGCCAGATTATCACTGGGTGTAGCAATTCTTTAACTAACCTGACCTCCTGGGACTTAGTGCCACTGTTCATTTTAACAGTCACTCTGGTGATGAGGTAGTCCTTGGCATCTTCATAAATACAGCGGACGCCCTCAAACTTTCAGGGGATCAACTGGTGGAGGAGTGTGGCCTTTACCAGAGTCACCACACTCCCCGAGTCCAAGATTCTAGACACCAGTATCCCATTTATTGTCATGGGACATGACTGCCAGCCATCACCAGGCTGATAGTCCACACTGCTGGCTGGATAGGCATAATATGAACAGCACCTCCCTATGCTGTAGTCCATCTGTGTGGTAGACATAGGACAATGGGCAGCTTTGTGCCCAGGATTGTGACACCTCCAACAGATCAAGTCCTTACCAGCAGCCTTTGGAAACACCTTAAGACCATGGACTCCCCCCAGTTGTGGCTCTAGTACCCTTCTTTTGAGAGTCCAGCTCCTTCTGGGTACCGCAGTATGGGGATACAGCACCTCCTGGTTTCTTTAAGGACTTCTCAACCACATGATACCTTTCCACTAGGCCAACCAGGTCATCCGCATTCCGAGGGTTTCCATGGGCAAACTAGGTCTGCACCAGCCTAGGAAGGGTGTGGATAAATCTGTTCATGACAGCCCACTCAACCATCAGGGCTGGAGTGGAGGACTCCGGCTGCAACAACTTCTGTACAAGATGCAATAAGTCGAACGTTTAGGAGCAAGGGGGTTAGTCACCACAATACACCCAGTGGTGGACCCTTTGTGCTGTGAACTACATAGTCACTCCTAAGCATGCCAAAATATCAGTTTTTAATTTGGCATACTCCTGTGCATCCTGTAATGCCAGGTCATAATAAGCCTTTTGGGCTCACCAGTAAGATAGAGGGCTAGCACCTCCACCCAATGCTCTGGTGGCAGCTTCTACCACTCTGCTGCCCATTAAAATACAATCACAAATGCCTCCACATCATCCCCTGGGTTAATCTTTTGCATGGCTTATCTTACCGCTTTCCAGATGTATGCGTCATCGCCTAGACTTGGGGGAGGGACTGCTGACCTTATAAATGGCTTATGCGAGGAGTACCATCTGCCGCGTAAGCACCTCCTGTTGCTGTCGCTGCTACTGATGTTGGAGCTGCTGCACGAACAGTTTGTTTCCCTGTTGTGCCAGCTGCTGCTGCTGTTTTACTTGCTGCTGCTGTTGATGCCGCTGTTGTTGAATTTGGACCAGGTGTTTGATCAGCTCCTCCATACTGTCTGACGTCGCTTCTTGGCTTATGACCCTTTCACCCAGGACATACTGTTTGTCCACAGCCATCACACTTGCTCCCTGGGAAGATGACCACACTTCTAGTACCAACTATGGTAGATCTGCTCACTCAGCTGCACACAGAGGTAGACACAGGGACACTGTCTCTTTAAATCTCTCACTGGTTTATTAAGGAAGCTGCATAAACCAGTGCAGAGTTAGAAACAATAAACACAGACTTTCTGGCCTATGGAAAAACAAGACATAACCTGAAGCACAGTCCATGTTGCTGCGGGGATCCGTCAGCTCAGGAAAAAAACATAACAGTTCAGCTTTCCTTATTAGGATACACAGCTCTGGAGTTTGCATTGCCAGGTATACCTAACACCAATTTAGTCCGAGGGCTGTGTATTTACCCTCTAGACCCCACTGTGGGGTGTAGATATGGTTGACAGCCTTCCAACTACTTTTCAGCTGTCCTCAAAAACCCAGCCCTTAAGATTGCCCATTAACCCCTCTCAGCACATAACATGCTGTAGCAAACTTCTGCAAGGGCAGAGGGTAAGGTGAGTGATGAGGTGAGTATTATTATTTTTTTTAAATCATCTGGCTGGACCTCTAAGATTCAGCATAATGCTGGCTGCCATTTTGCTGAATTCAGGCAAAGCAAACTGCAAAAAAATCTGTATTCTGGAGAATATGTATTTTTATTGTAGAATTCATTTCTACTCATAAATTTTCTCATCTCCAGTGTGTGTATATATCATAAAAAGCTGTCTCACCAGCAAGATTGTAACATCATGTATTTTTTTAGCCATTAAAAGGTCTCATCTCTGAAACACTATAAACTCTCTTACTGCTAACATAAGACAACTTTTTTTAGACTGGCTAACACAGTATCGTGATCATCCTGTGATTAGAAGATAATAGGAGTGCCAAGGTCATCATTTTACAATTAGCGTTTTCATAGGGAGGTATTAAAAATGTTTCCTTGCTCTCTATGTAAGCCCCTTAAATTTTGTTGGGTTACATTTTATGAAGAACATGATACAGTTATCCTCTTGAACTTCAATATAATAATTATATGTGACACATTATCACAGTATATATAATTTATTCCATGGAACCCAGAAAACCAAATTGTTTATTCATCTACAATGTATTCTGCTCACAGTAATAAATCTCTTTTAGACATGTGCTCTACACATATGCATGTAACAGTATTTAGGGCCATTAGCCATTTTCTTACCGTCATAATATTATTAATAATCGATGGGCAGCATGTATCATACACTGGCTGTATGATCTCAGCCAGGTGTGTTTGACTATGAAACGCTTCATACTCTGTAAGTCAGGAGACTGGTTGGACAGGTGGTCCCTAACAGGTTCACAATTCACATATATATTAAGAGTTCATGCTACATGCTCTGCAGAAACTTGGTAATTATCTTCCCAGAGCATTTTCTCATATTATTTTCCATATTCAATACAAGTCAATGGAATACAATAATTAATCAAATGTCAGATAAATTTCCATAATTCAGGAACAAAGTAAAACTAGTTGAAATATTAGGAAACTATGAAATAAATAGTTTGAACAATTATCCATCATGAAAAAAAAATATTTTTTCTTTTTTAACTTAAAAGGGATGTGAACTTTAAAGATTGCAGTTTTCTATATGACATGTATAATGGGTAAAAATGATTACAAGTGACTTGCTGCAATTTGGAACTCATAAAAGAGAGTCTAAATATAAAAAGTACAGCAAAATGCTCTACAAATTCCCAGCGTGAAAGAGTTCTTTATGTGCAGTTTAATAGCTTAAACACATTACTTAAAACTAGAACACACTAGAAATTAAAATATTTCCTTTTTTTTTACTTACGTTCAGTGGGCATAATGATGACTGTTTCAGTAATGGCATGGTAATCATCATCTTCTCGTGAGCCATCGCTGCCAGAATCTCTTTGAACATCATACTGGTCTATTATATCTTGTACAGGTGGGGCTTTTGGCAAACTGTGTTTCACATTCTTGCTGATGTTAGGTGCCTGCTCAAGTCGAAGTTTACTAAGTATCTGAAGTTTTATAGCTTCTAATCTTGACAATTTGGTGCTTTCCCTCCAGGAACATGCAGAGCATTGAGTGTCCTTATCATCTGCTTCATTGCACTTGCTGAAATCCACAAAGGGAAATACTACCAGAACACACATGTAAATATAGACACATATCTTTGTCATCTTCTCATTTAGTCAAACAGAAATATTTTATCTTTTTGTCTTAAGTAATAACTGAAGTATCTAATATCTAAACTTTTCTGTCAAGACCATTTGAAGAAGCTGTCATACTAATACAACACGTTCAGACAACCTGTACTTTTATACTGCAACTTAAGTTTCACTTGCATCATCACAACCAATGATTACTTGCCACATAAACAATTAATTCAGCTGGCAGAGACATTAAGTTGGGTTAGTATCATGGCAGCTTTTTGAAAGCCACAAATTATTTTTTTTCTATGGACACAGAATTTGACACCTGAATATAGTAGTCATATAGAAGCTTTCATGCTTCAAATGAACCAAATAGTTGGAAACATTTTAAGAGCTGTTTATTATTGTCAGTTAGCAAATATTCCTGGCTGCAGTAGGTGGTATAAAGCAATAACTTTTCTGGTAAGTGTATAATTTTATTATTAGCATCTCCCTTTCCAAAAGCTCAGTTATAATGGTTGTGATCATAACCTTTAGGCCTCATGCATATAACACTGGTCTACAAAAAATATTTTTTGTAATCATCGCAGGTGACTTTGTACTTTTATGAATCATCTTTTTGTACTGATTTCAAAACGTATATAGTTTTTTTTGTAGCTTGTATAGTTTCCATGGAGCAGCATCATTATTATAAGGTATAGGAAATATACTGGCGACATTAGGGAAACAGTAATCTACATATCAGAAAAAAATGCAAAACAGTTTTATTGTATCAAAATAATTTCACATGCAAAATAGAAACCAAAATAGCAGAAATTAAAAGTGCTTGACATTAGACTGTCGTTGATACGATTTTTCAGAGTTGTCACTATATAAGATCCAACAGTAATCTGCCATCATTGAGTCATTTCAAAAACCCTGGTAGCGGTGTTCCATTACTTTAATGTCCTGGTGAAACCGCTCGCCTTGTTCATCGCTTACATCCCCAAGATTTTGAGGGAAGAAATCTAAATGTGAATGTAAAAAGTGCATTTTCAGAGATATGCAACATCCAAGACACTGGTATGCATGTAGCAGTTCCTCAACACCTTCAACATATTCTGGAGATTTTTGTTTGCCTAAGAAGTTTTGACAGATCCACTTGAAGCTTTTCCAAGATCTCAATTCCTTATCATTTACAGTTCCATCAAACACATCATCTCTCATAAGCTCTCTGATCTGAGCAGGGCTGCCACTAGGAATTTCGGGGCCCCATACTGGCAAAATTTATGGGGCCCCCATTGAGACTCCGCCCAGGCTCCACCCCCCAGTTCCGCATCCACCCTAGCTCCTCCTCCACCACGCAAACCTTCCAAAATCCCTCCGCCCTTTCATGGAAAAACTTCACTTCTGCACCATGCCCTCACCAATGACACATTCAGGCTATGTGCACACTTTCAGGATTATTTGCGTTTTTTTCGCGGGAAAAAAACGCGTCAAAAACGCATGAATTAAGCATCCTATCATTTAGAATGAAGTCCGCAATTTTTGTGCACATGGTGCGTTTTTTTCCGCGAAAAAAACGCATCTCGGAAAAAGAGCCAACATGTTCATTAATTTTGCGGAATTCTAGCCTTTTTCCCGCTATATTATTGACCTAGAAAGTTTACCGCGGAAAAAGTCAGTTTTTGCTCAGGAAAATTCTGCAAACATTCCTGAACGTGTGCACTTAGCCTAACACCAATCACTCGATGAATATGCAGCATTTTGCTTGTTTAGTATAATACACCCCATAGTCCTCCATATATTATTATGTGCACCACAGTCCTCCATATTGTAAAGTGCACACCACATAGTCCTCCATATAATATAATGTATCCATAGTCCTCCATATAGTATAATACACTCCTAATAGCCCTCAATATATTAAAATACACTCAGTCATCCATATAGTATAATACACTCCTCATAGTGCTCCATATAGTATAATGCACCGCCATAGTCATCCATGTAGTACAATTCACTTCCCATAGTATAATGCACCCCATAGTTCTTCATATGGTATAATGTATTCCCCATAGTCCTCAATACAGTATAATGCAGCCCACGTATAGTATAATGCAGTCACCCTATAGAGCATAATGCAGCCACCCCACAGAGCATAATGCAGCCACCCCACAGAGCATAATGCAACCACCCCAGAGTATAATGCAACCACCCCAGAGTATAATGCAACCACCCCAGAGTATAATGCAACCACCCCACAGAGTATAATGCAACCACCCCACAGAGTATAATGCAACCACCCCACAGAGTATAATCTAAACCCCCATAGAATATAATTGAGCCCCCTTATATAGTATAATGTAGCCCCTCCATAAAATACAATGTAGCCCTACTCATATAGTATAATGCAGCCCCCATAGAATATAATGTAGCCCCCTCATAAAGTATAATGAAGCCCCCATACAATATAATCTAGCCCCTCATAGAATACAATGTAGCCACCTCATAGAGTATGATGCAATCACCCCTCATAGAATATAATAAATATAATACAGCCCCCCATAGAATATAATGTATCCCCGAATAGAATATCATACAGCCTGCCTCCCCAAAGGAATATAACGTAGCCCCCATAGTATATAACACAGCCACAAAGTATATAACACAGCCACATATATTATATAACAGCCACCCTATAAAATATAATATATCCCCCCATAGTATATAACACAGCCCACATAGTGTACAGCGTGGCCCACATAGTATACAGCAGGGCCCACATAGTGTACAGCAGGGCCCACATAGTGTACAGCAGGGCCCACATAGTGTACAGCAGGGCCCACATAGTATATAGCAGGGCCCACATAGTATATAGCAGGGCCCACATAGTATACAGCAGGGCCCACATAGTATATAGCAGGGCCCCCATTGTATATAGCAGGGCCCCCATAGTGTATAGCAGGGCCCACATTTTACAGCAGGGCCCACATTGTATATAGCAGGGCCCACATAGTATATAGCAAGGCCCCCATTTTACAGCAGGGCCCCTATAGAGCAGCAGGGCCCCCATTGTATATTGCAGGGCCCACATTGGATATAGCAGGGCCCCCATAGTATACAGCAGGGCCCCCAATTTTACAGCAGGGCCCACATTGTATACAGCAGGGCCCACATAGTATATAGCAGGGCACATATAGTATATAGCAGGGCCCACATTGTATACAGCAGGGCCCACAAGTATATAGCAGGGCCCAAATTGTATATAGCAGGGCCCCCATAGTATACAGCAGTGCCCACATAGTATATAGCAGGGCCCACATAGTATATAGCAGGGCCCACATAGTATATAGCAGGGCCCACATTGTATATAGCAGGGCCCCCATAGTATACAGCAGGGCCCACATTGTATACAGCAGGGCCCACATAGTATATAGCAGGGCCCACATAGTATACAGCAGGGCCCACATAGTATATAGCAGGGCCCCCATTGTATATAGCAGGGCCCCCATAGTGTATAGCAGGGCCCACATTTTACAGCAGGGCCCCCATAGTATATAGCAGGGCCCACATTGTATATAGCAGGACCCACATAGTATATAGCAGGGCCCCCATTTTACAGCAGGGCCCACATTGTATATAGGAGGCCCCACAAAGTATATAGCAAGGCCCCCCATTTTACAGCAGGGCCCCTATAGTAGACAACAGGGCCCCCATAGCATACAGCAGGGCCCCCATTGTATATTGCAGGGCCCACATTGGATATAGTAGGGCCCCCATAGTATACAGCAGGGCCCACATTTTACAGCCCTCATCTCCCTCCCCCCCAGGAATTGCCCCACAGCAGGACAGATTTATAAAAAAAAAACACTCCTCACCTCATCCTCGTGCCAGCGCTGCTCCCAGCTCCTGTCTCCTGCTATGCCCGGCACACAGTGAGCGCGCTGTGTCAGAGGCAGAGCAGGGAATGATGGGAGAGGGAGTGTCAGCTGACGCTCTCTCCTCCATCATCGCTTTGAACTGTACTGGCAGACGCCGGTATAGCTCAATGCAGCGGCGGGGGGAGTCGGCGCTGGGGGCAGGCGGGCCCCCCTGCCACACAGGGGCCCCCATAGCGGCTGTGTGATGTGCCGCTAGCTGGGGGCCCCTTGAGGTGCAGGGGGAGCCTCAAAATGTTGGGGGCCCCCGGGCCCGAGCGCAGACCTGCATGCTCGGGCGGCGGGCCCCCCCTAATGACCGGGCCCCATACAGCAGTAAGGGTTCTCATGCCCTGATGGCGGCCCTGGATCTGAGGACCAACGAATACCCCTTCCTTCAGTTTTTATGGTGAAATGTTGGAGAATTTCTGTGAAATGTACTGGAATCCTTGTGAATTTGTCTTTGCCATGGCTTTCAAAAAGTTTTTAATCAATCCCAACTTTATATGTAGTGGAGGAAGAAAGATTTTTGTTGGAGAAACTGAATGATTATGCTGAATATTGTCTTTACCTGGAGCATAGAGGTTTCTCTGTCCCCAATTACAACTAACATAATGCTCTACTGTATTTCTACTGTCCCATAAACACAAGAAGCAACAATATTTTGTGAAACCTCCTTGCATTCCCATTAGCAGACCAATCACTTTCAAATCTTCACAGATATTCCATTGATGATGCTTATGTTGTACAGCATCCAAAACAGCTGATAGTTTTTCATAATTTTCCTTTAGATGACATAAGTGAGCAATAGGGATAGATAGTTTCATATTTCCATGGTGACTCAACACTGCTTTCAAACTTCTCTGGGATGAGTCAATAAACAATCGCCAATCTGCAACAAAATACTCTTGATTCAGTTCTTCAAAGAGGCCATTCACATTGTTACAGTACACCATTGGTCCATCAACTTTGAAAAATTGTGTTAAAGTGTTACTTCTGTTTCACTAATAACACTTTGACATCATCATGAAGAAGAGTCTTCTGTTTCAATCTAGATGCAAGAAGTTCAGCTTTATCTTTTGACAATGAAAGGTCTCTGATGAGGTCATTTAATTCATGCTGAGTAAAGCGTTCTGACTGCTCGGCTGCTCCATCAGGTACATACCCATCTTACTTGAGGTCTCCATTCTTGCCAGTAGCTTCAGCTCCATAGTCTTCATATTCTACTTCATTTTCATCCAATCCAGACATCGGTGGTACTGGAACTGGCAAGGTACCATCATGTGGAACTGGCCTAATCACAGATTCAAGTTCAGGGTAATTAATCTTATGTTTTTTCTTTGTAGAAAAGCCTTTCAGTTTGACAAAACAAAAGTAGCAGTCATCAATATGATTTTTGGGTTCTCTCCAAATCATGGGAACAGCAAATAGCATAGCCACTTTCCTCATATTCAACCAGTCACGAAGACCATTTGAACAACTTAACCATATCACATAAGGGGCCCAGCTTTTGTTTGATCACCAAGTGGACTCTTAAAGTACATCTGGTAAATCTTTTTAATGAGTGATGAATGACGGCTTTTGGGTAAGACACACAGTAGCAGACTTTCGAGATTGTAACACTTCGGGCTTACTCTTTATCAGATCAAACATAGAGAAGTCAGTCAATGGGCAACAAACTAAAAAAGCATCAGCACGAAATGTGCTATTCCCCAGGATGACAGAGAACTTGTATAAACTGATTTCTGGAGGTAATCTGTAGATACAATCAGTTTTGAGTAAATGGTCAGTCTATTCTACAGTGAACATTGCGAAGCAGTTCTCATGGTATGGCTTTCAGTCTCTCGTAGACCACTCAGTTCAACTCATGGTAGCTGTTTTTTCCTCAGGACTTGCCCTCCAATGAAATCTCCACAATGCGACTGTTGCTGCCTCCTCATCTCCTGAGTTCAGACCTAGAGCTCTCCTTCATCTCACAACCATCTTGCTGCATCACATCCTTCTGACTGACTCAAATCTTACCGCTCATACATGCTCTCCATACATGTGACTTTCGAGTCGTCATTGGTACTGCACTGCAAATCTCAATAAAACTCACTGAACCTTATGATGTTCCATAAGAATCAAAAAGCAAACAAATGGGAATAACATAAAACCACATATATTGAAAATGCAGAAATAACATAATAACAAAAATACTTCTATCTCTGAAACTTAATGTGATAGAGCAAAAAGCGTATTTTAGAATCAGCACATCAAACTTCATAAACCAGACATTACCTTTGCTGATGATTTTTTTGTGTGGACCAGTAAACCATTTGCAGATCCAATATCACACAGAATGTAACTACAATAGACATTTTGGTTCATAGATGCATTTTTAATTTTTTTTTAAGATTCTGTGAGAAAATTATAGTGCCGTGCATCAACAAGTGTGGAAATATTGGTACTTAATGACTCACAGTATATCAGACACTTCAAATAATAGAAAAATAAATTGTTTTGTTTCCAGTGATTGGCTGTCAAATTGTAGCCTGAGGTGTAAGCACAATAGACTGGCCCATTAGTGGTGTGGCCCATCCTTAAGCTGCCTATATACAGCAGATGGCTGTCAACCAATCAGTCAGCTGACAACCATCACAGCCAACTCTCCTATACACAGGAGCATACATTCTGCCAAGAGCTCTGGTCTTCTCTATGAAAAAGTTGCTCACTGAAACGTCCGGCAGTATCTTATCTCCAAGAGAAAAAAGCTGTAAGTAGCTCAAAATTGCATATGCCTGATCAACAACCTCCACACCATCAGTTGCCGGCACCCTTATATACATTAACCCCTTAGTGACAGAGCCAATTTGGTACCTAATGACCAAGCCAATTTTTACAATTCTGACCACTGTCATTTTATGAAGTTATAGCTCTGGAACGCTTCAACGGATCCCACTGATTCTGAGAATGTTTTTTTTGTGACATATTGTACTTCATGTTAGTGGTAAAATTTATTTGATATGACTTGCGTTTATTTAGGAAAACAACAGAAATTTGGCAAAAATGTTGAAAATTTTGCAATTTTCAAACTTTTAATTTTTGTGCCCTTAAATCAGAGTCACATCACACAAAATAGTTAATAAAGAACATTGCCCACGTGTCTAATTTACATCAGCACAATTTTGTAAACATTTTTTTTGTTAGGACGTTATAAGGGTTAAAAGTTAAAAAGCAACGCTGAGGAATAAGTACCTTAATTGCCATTGTTAAAAGGCGTATTGGCGGTCGTTATGAGGTTAATGCTGCTGTAAAACCATAATTTCCTTGGGATCAATAAAGTGTATCGTATCGTATCGTAATATATTAAACCATAGACCAAACACGTCGATATTGGCTGGTTCAGCCACATTAGTTTAATGTGTATAGGGCCTTACGCTTGCGTTCATGTGCACTCAAAGCCCCTCCTGTAGTTATAATCACATATACAGCCCCCCACTCATTTATTATAATAACATATAGGACCCCCCTCACATCTATAGTATAATCAAATACAGTGTAGTATAAGTACATATAGAGTCCCAATAGTGTAATCACATATAGAACCCCATATATAATCATATATACAGCCTCGCCCCCTGTAGTATAATCGCATATAGTGCCCCCCTCTCCTGTAGTATAAGTACATATAGAGGCCCTCCCTGTGTTAATCACATATAGAGCCCCTCCTCTTGTATAATCACATTTTGAACCCCTTATGTAGTATAATCATGTATAGAGACCCTTCCTTCCTATAGGTTAATCACATACAGAGCGCCTCCTTCTGTAATATAATCACATATAGAGCCCCCTCACTCCTATAGTATAATCACATACAGAGCCCCTCCTTTCTGTAGTATAATCACATATAGAGCCCCCTCACTCCTAAGTATTATCACATACAGAGCCCCTCCTTTCTGTAGTATAATCACATATAGAGCCCCCTCACATCTATAGAATCACATACAGAGCCCTCCCTTCTGTAGTATAATCACGTGTAGAGTCCCCACATACTATAGTATAATCACATACAGTGTAGTATAAGAACATACAAAGTCCCAATAGTGTAATCACATATAGAACCCCATAGTATAATCATGTATACAGCCTCTCCCCCTGTAGTATAATCACATATAGAGCCCCCTCTCCTGTAGTATAAGTACATATAGAGTGACCAAAGTATAATCACATATATAGGCCCTACCCCTGTAGTATAATCACATATAGAGCCCCCTCAACTTGTATAATCACATATACAGCCCCCACTCATTTAGAATAATCACATATAGAGCCCCCTCACTCC
Source organism: Oophaga sylvatica (assembly GCA_033576555.1). Classification (NCBI taxonomy): domain Eukaryota; kingdom Metazoa; phylum Chordata; class Amphibia; order Anura; family Dendrobatidae; genus Oophaga; species Oophaga sylvatica. The sequence continues at coordinate 148,512,272 of JARQOD010000007.1, forward strand.
TATAGTATAATCACATACACAGCCCCTCTCATCTGTAGTATAATCACATATAGAGCCCCCTCACTCTTACAGTATAATCACATATACAGTCCCATCCTGTAGTATAAGTTCACAAACACACATAGTGTAATCATATATAGAGCCCCCTCACTCCTATAGTATAATCACATATAGTAAAGTGTAAGAACATATGGAGTCCCCTCAATCTTATAGTATAATCACAAATACAGCCCCAACTGTTGTCACCTTTTCTAGTGTTCACGCTGTAGTATAGTCATCCCCATATAACATAAATGCATATTTTGCTGGTAGTTTTACGCTTCCCTCACCTTCATCCACTCTAATGAAATATGTAATATAATGACATACACCTCTTGAAGAATTGATCTCCCTGCCAAAGTATGATCACTTACATCCCTTGCGGTAATTACTCTCCCATTGTTATATAATTAATCTCACCCTTACCACTGGACCGAGGCAATGATGAAGTATAGAAAGAAGTAAAAACCTGCCTATGGTGCTACCTCAGGTAAAGCATAAATTGGCTTAATTCAAAAGAAAAACATCCTATTGTTTGAGGCAGTGCTGACACCTCTTATCCATAGTACTAGGCAGCCATGATGCTGCCCGCTGCTTTACCCCTGATTCTTTACCACCAGAGAGAGACCAATATCTGCCCTGCTTACCAGGACTCACATTCAGTACATTAATCAGTTTAGTACTGTCACTATCTGAAATGCAATATGCGCAACCTGTCAATGTGAGGTAGAGACCACGCTTAGAGCAGGTAGATAGTATTCCTCTACCAGTCCATCACTGCTCATATTGACAAGCCACTGATGGGCAGGGCACATACTGGTTGTAGAGTGTCAGGATAAATCAGCAGGCAGTGTCATAGCACCCTAGGCAGTGCTGTGACCTAACTCCTAACTGATAGTGAGAAGTGGATGGTGTCAGATCAAGACTGTCTATAATAATATCAACCTTACATAGAATTATTAATTCCCCCAGATTAAGTAATATACTGCTCAAGCCCCCACTTCCCAACACCCACAGTAAATGCACTCCTAATCCATCTCATTCCCTCGTAGTATAACAATCCTAGTTCATTGAAAGAAAAGACATTTCACTGTTTTGGGCTGTGGTAACTGAAATGATGATCCTTGATCCAATTTATAAAGAAGCAGTTTTTTTTCCACAATGCATTTCCATGCTAGACTGGTGTCTCAAGTGTAAAAACCAACTGTACCACTTGAGTAAGTTGTAAGGTGCCCAGGATGGTAGCTGTGGGCGAGATGCTGCTCCATAATGCCCTGGCACATTACAAGAAAATCTTGTCCAAGTCCATATGTGTTGTGCTGTGTATAGAGCATTACACTCAATAATTAATAATCTTTATTTATGTAACGCCAACATATTCCACAGCGCTTTACAATTCAACAGTACATATACAACAGTCATAACAAAGTTAACAATAAAGTTAAGTTGCAAGCCGGAGGCCTTCGCTGTATCCACGTCTTTAGTTCCGGGACCAGGAGCACACTCTCATCAGGGGACACCCAGTTCATTTTAACAATGGACAGTTCAAGTACATCAGTCTTTAATAAGCAGTATTTGGCACAGCACGCAGTTTATTTCCATCATTTTTTTTACTTTCAGCTTGGACTATCCCTCCTTTAACAGTTCCTGTCAGCCTTAGGGATTTCCCATTCAGCCCTTCAGTATTATTGAGAGCAACTACCTTTCCCAAATGCAGTTTCACGTCCATTTTCCTCTGTATGAAAGGTCTGTAGGTGCTTTACATAGCCTTGAGCTCCAGATATTGCAGGAATGTCTGCAGGGAGTCTTGCAAGGCCTCTTACTGCCAGAACGTTTCATGCACACTGTGCTTTCAGCCCTCTGCACTGTGAACTTGACCTTGTCACTGACACCAACAAACTATTTAATTAACTGTCTAAAACCAGGAAGTGGTTCCCTTTTACTGGCCCTAACTCCTCCTACTGCGGGCTGGACCAGTCATTAACTATGTCTTTACTTTGTCCACCCTAGCACTCTGTTACTGGGCAAATTTAACATTTCACTTACTTAAAGCAAACCTATCACTAGTTTTGGCCGATATAAGTTACGCCATCACCTTTCAGGGCTGATATACAGCATTCTATAATGCTGTATATCTGCCGCCAACCCGACCTGTAAGAGAAGAAAAATAACTTATATTGTACTCACCTGCGGGGCAGTCAGGTCCGAGGGGTGTCACTCTTCTTGGTCTGGCACCTCCCACTTTCATGCAATTCCGCCCTCCTGCTTACTTCGTGTGGACACGACACCACTCCTACACAGGCGTAATTTTCTGCCCTGTTGAGGGCAGAGCAAAGTACTGCAGTGACCAGGCACCGTAAAAGGTTAGAGACTTTTGTGGATGATTAAGGGTTGCTTCATCCACACGAACCAAGAAGGAGGACGGCATCACATGAAGATGGGAGGCACCGGACCAAGACCAGCAACACCCATTGGACCGGACCGTCCCAAAGATGAGTAAAATAAAAGTTATTTTTCTTCTCTTACAGGTTGGGTTGGGAGCAGATATACAGCATAGGGTTGGGAGCAGATATACAGCATATCGCCAAACCCGGTGACAGGTTCCCTTTAACTACAGTCACTATCTATTTCTAACCTAAGCACTAAACTATATCCTATTCTTTCCCTATACCTGAGCTGAGTGCATATTACTCACAATAGACATTACCTTTACAGTATTTACACAGCAGCAGTATCAGTACCTTACAATAACATTAGTTACATTACATTGCTAAAAACTGCATGACGCAGTTCACATTTCACATGGCACAATAAAATGCACTAAAAACGCACAACACTACTCTTATAATGCAATGCTGTCTACAGGAGCAGGGATAGGGCAGTGCATACCCTTACAAAGATGCCAATCCAGTGTGGAATAAAGAACGCTTCTTTATAGATTGGATCAAGTATCATCATTTTGATTCGAGCAGCCTAAAACCGTGAATTTTCTTTTCCTTCAATCATCGGGTGGAGTTTATCTTTAACCACGGGGCAGCAGAACCATTAATGAGCGTTCACTGGAGTTGTGCCTACACAACTCACTCATTACCTGGTTTTAATATATATTTTTATAAAGGTATCACTCTATGATTATGTGTGCTCTGTTTTCCTACAGTGCTTATCTAATCCTATATGCAAATTGCCTCTTAGGAGAAAAAGAGGACTTGAACTCTGTAGCGCCACCTATTGGAAGTAGCAATCCTACAAGTCACAATCAACCCTTTAACGAGTTTTGTAATATGAAAAAATATTAAATGCAAAATGCTGGACTCACTGTAGTTGCTGAGTTTACAGAGGAAAAAATTCAAAGATAATGTTCTTTCCCAAATTCATGTGGTGATGATGGAAAAAGTATATATAAAAATGTGCACGGAATCTAAATAAATAAAGGATATATAAATGTAAGGAGGAAGAGGGACAGTGTTCCCTTGAAACGCGTCAGTACATTCAAGCCCCCTGCACACCTGCATTTCCACACAGGCGAAGCAGATTGTGACGTCACTACATCGATCCGCCCCTCATCGTCGCTACCTCAGGCGCTGCTTCCGGCCGGAGCACGCCGAGTGTGTGTCGACTTTTTCTCCTAAACCACGCTTCTTCGTAGTGAGTATTACGGTGAGCTATATACTCACCTATCCATCTGTCAAGCGGTATTTCCCGCAGCCCATCCAGACATATTACACACAGTGAGTACTATATTAGAGTAAATGTACAAAGCCTTTTTTTTTTAGTGATCTTTTGGGCAGACATTACCACTATTGCTCATTGCAGCAAATCTGGAAGCTACGGTAACATTGCTAATTGCAACTCAATTCTATTCAATGCTCACCGACACTCAGCATTTTTGGCTCCTCTTACGGACATACTACATTATTTATGTGTATTGTAAGTACAGCAATCACATGTAATTTTTTATGTGCAATATATATCAATATTTTATTACTATATTGATATATTGATATTTTATATCAATATTTATTTACTATTATTCAATAACCCTTTCTAGTAAAAGGATTTGAGCAGAAGCTTACCGTGAACCCATTTTGGATCTAGAATATATCTATCTCAGTACCATCTGGTATTTGGTCACCAATTTAATACAACATCTTTATATTTTTGTAAGTACCAGCTTAACCGCATTCATGTACTTGGCTATATAACCATGCATATTCTCAGTCCATTATTTACATTTATATATCCTTTATTTATTTAGATTCCGTGCACATTTTTATATATACTTTTTCCATCATCACCACATGAATTTGGGAAAGAACATTATCTTTGAATTGTTTCCTCTGTAAACTCAGCAACTACAGTGAGTCCAGCATTTTGCATTTAATATTTTTTCATTTTATTTATATTGTCTAGTGTTTTTGGGTATAGCGCGTGGTTTTATTTATTTATCTATCCATTATTCAGCGGGATTTTTTGGTGGGTCAGCACAGAGCCCACCTTGTAACCACCTGCAGCTTCCCAGGTACCAGTGCAATTAATACACCATTTAGCTGTTCATATTCATCTAGTATTTTGTATAGCGCCAGTGTTTATAGAGTATTTTGAGTTTTGTAATATGACTTAGGATAAAAGCCAAATCAGTATCCCAATTTGCAGACACGTTGTTTTGAACTATCTAATCCTAGTCCCTCAACATCCCTTTTGCTCTAGGATTATAGTCAATTACCACTTTGCAATAATTACCTCCTTACAATAATAATTATACTCTCCTAATCACATACCCCACTGCTGTAGTCATCTCCTCCAATCGAAGTATAATCTCATATCCAACACCATAAATAATCAGTCCACCTCATGAGCACACCCCCTCCATTACAAAGGATCCAGAGTTATGCTGCCAGTGTGACCCAACAAGATGCCAACTGACAACAGCGGTCAACAACCTGCCATGATGGATCTGTCCCCACCGGGGTCTACTGTCATTGCGGACCAGGCCCAATAACATACAAAAAGGTGTCTGCTTCGGCCTGTGTCTCCTCAGCAGGACAAGAGCTCTTCTCTGGTGGATAAGAGAAAGGTGTGTCACATACTACATAGCGTGGTGCTGTATTGGCACGCTTTAGAGATTTTAATGTGGTGATTTGAAGGTACATCACTGATCTATCAACCAATGGCCAGGGTCATCAGGCACTTTAGTGGTGCTGTGTCTGTCAAACTCTGGAGCATGCACTACAGCCTTTGACAGATTATAATCTGGCTGCCTGTGATTTAAAGGCACAATGTTCCTAATGCACCTGGTGGCCCTGAACGGTCACTTAGAGCAGGACAGGATCAGTATTACAAAAATAGAGAAAGTATGAAATTCATAAAATATAGAGAAGGGAATTGTATATAGTTGATGGGTTGTTTAAATGCTATATTTTTTATTTTTTTTATAATTCTTCCTTTTAATTTTTAAACATTAGTTTAAACTAATATAAAATATTTTACAAAGAATATTTCTTTAACATAGTGTATTTAAAACTTAAACTAAAGCTCAAGTAGCGGATAGATAAGATATTTTAGGATAACAATTTGTAACTATATACTGTGAGTATATTTTGCAAGCATAGCTAAAGTAAGTTAGTGACTTTTAGAAGAGAGAAGCACGTTGGCAGGAGTGTGAAAGACTGTTGACCTTGCAGATATTTGTATAACACTTAAATACATCAACAGCTAAGAAATACCAAGATGTTCTGTGCATGATAAAGAGATTTTGGAACTTGAATGAAGAAGAACATTAAATAACACAAAAATCAGACATAAATTATGCTTGAAGAAATTCTTCATTGTACAGTATGTTGTTAGTATTGTTATTATTAATATTATTTTCTTGTTTTATAGCATCATATTACCCACAAGTGGGCAACTCATAGGGTACACATACAAAGAAAACCACACAGTAACAACTAAATAATGTTTCAAACAAGAGAAGAGGGCCTGTCACTCAAAACACAGGTGTATGTAGGCACTCAAGGCAAAAATTCAGTTTGGCGTCCCACCCCCCCAAACACATATGCGATTTGCACACTTACAGTCACATGCTGACTAGCTGCTCCCCCTAATTATCACAATGTTCATTGACAATTGCATAAGAGTGAGGTTGCCATGTGATGACTACTGGAACCAGCAAGCAGAGGTGAATACTGTCAGGAGTCGAACCCAGTACCTCTTGTCTACTGGCCAGCAGCTCTACCATCTGAGCTATTCTGCTGGCTGCAAAGTTCCTTGCTGAACCCGGATACCATTGACTGTTCTTCCTGATTGGCTACACCTAGTGCTCTCTTGATTGGGCCTCTGATTGCCAATTACACACCCTATATAAACCTGGCCCTGTGGGTGTGTCATTGCGAGATTATTGAGCTCCAAGCCTTTAGTCAAGCGTTTCCTCCTGATCCATTGCTACAAACACTGCTCTCCTGTGAACCGACCTCGGCCTGCCTTCTGACTACGCTCTCCGCCTGATCCATTGCTACAAACACTGCTCTCCTGTGAACCGACCTCGGCCTGCCTTCTGACTACGCTCTCCGCCTGATCCATTGCTACAAACACTGCTCTCCTGTGTACCGACCTCCGGCTGCCACCTGACTACGTTATCTGCCTGCTCCTCTGTTACCGAACTGCCTTTCCTGTGAACCGACCTCGGCCTGCCTTCTGACTACGCTCTCCGCCTGATCCATTGCTACAAACACTGCTCTCCTGTGTACCGACCTCCGGCTGCCTTCTGACTACGCTACCTGCCTCTGCTTCCCCTAGTGTTTGCAGTAACATCGGCTCCAACCCAGACGGGATCTTGACAGAATAATCTCATAATCTCGCGCCAAAATGGAGTCCGCTGTGAACACCCTGAGACGGCAAGTTACGGAGCTTCAAAGTTTTTGTACTGACTCTCAAGGAAAATATGCCAAGTTACAAACTGATTTCACGGCGATACAACAGGAAGTAATTGAGCTACAAAAACAACTTCTGGACGTGCGCAATTCAGGGTCCGAATCAAACGCGCGGCTGCCACTGCCTGCAAAGTTCAGTGGGGATCGCAAGCAGTACCGAGGATTCCTCAATCAATGCCGCATATACTTCCAGATGCAACCTGCTCCCTTTACCAGTGAGAGGAAGAAAGTTTTTTTCATGATAAATCTCCTGACGGATGAAGCTCTTGCTTGGGCTTCACCTTATGTAGAAAAGGACTATGACCTCCTTAATGACCTGGAAGCCTCACCGCAGCTATGAATCAAGTTTTTGATGACCCAAACCGCTGTGCCACAGCAGAAACCAAATTACATAATTTGCGCCAAGGACGTCGCTCTGTTGCGGAATACACATCGGAGTTCCGTCGCTGGGTGGCCGACACCACCTGGAATCCAGCGGCCCAGAGAAGTCAATTTCGACGAGGGTTATCAGAACCAGTGAAAGACGAGCTTGCCAGGGTTGAGACCCCTGACCAGTTGGAGGACTTTATTCAACTATGTATCCGGATTGACCAGAGACTTACTGAAAGGAGAAAGGAGAGACTGCGAGCACTTGGGAATAGCCCTGGCTTCTCATTTTCAGCATCGGACCACCAAGAAAAGATGCAAGGCGTGTCTGAACCGATGCAGATCGACGTCATCCGAAGACCACTCTCTGCACAGGAGAAGGAGAGGCGACGTGCAGAACATCTCTGCCTCTATTGTGGGGACCCTGGACACTATGCCATCAACTGTCCTAACAAAAGGACTATAGCCTTTACCAACAACAGGTCTGCCAGCAATATGGACCTTTCTCAGCAGTCGGATTCCATCTTGCAGACTATCTCATCAGTAACGCCAGAAATAGACAAAATACATACTACATCATCTCATTTTGTAATCCCCATTCAGGTTGTAATGGGCACCCAAAAAATACAATGCTCTGCCCTGTTGGATTCGGGAGCAGGAGGGAATTTTATGGACTTAAAATTTACACGTGATAATAATATTTCCAGTAGGACCAAATCCACACCAATTGAAATGGAAACGGTGGATGGATCACCCTTGTCTTCTGGACCTGTCACGCATGAGACAATCGAACTGGAGATTTGTATCGAACCGGATCATCATGAAGCTGTCAGTTTCCACCTTATCTCATCTCCGAAATTTCCGGTTATTCTAGGGATCCCCTGGTTTTCAGTCCATAACCCTTCTATCAACTGGGCATCAAGGACCATCACCTTTCCATCTGACTACTGTAAGAATAATTGTCATAAGGAACCCCCTGTTCTCCAACAAGTCCAAATCTCTGAGATTTCGCATGAGAAGGAAGAGAAACTACCACCTCAATATCAGCAGTTCTCTGATGTCTGCAGTAAGAAGAAAGCAGATCAATTACCTCCTCACCGTCCTTACGACTGTCCCATTGAATTGCTGCCAGGAGCAACCATTCCATTTGGACGGATTTACAATCTTTCCGAACCTGAATTGAAGGTATTAAGAAAGTTCCTGGATGAAAATTTAGAGAAAGGCTTTATTCGACCTTCCACATCTCCAGCTGGGGCACCCCTGTTCTTTGTTGAAAAGAAAGACTCCACTCTGCGGCCATGTATTGACTACAGAGAGATGAATAATATCACTGTCAAGAATCGCTACCCGCTACCCTTGATTCCTGAACTATTTGAGAGACTCCGTTCTGCGAAAATCTTTACGAAGCTGGACCTTAGAGGGGCTTACAACCTCATACGGATTCGCCCAGGAGATGAGTGGAAGACCGCCTTCAGAACGAGATATGGACATTTTGAATCTCTGGTTATGATCTTTGGTCTTAGCAATGCCCCAGCCACCTTTCAACATTTTATTAATGATGTATTTCGAGATTTCTTGGACCAATTCGTTGTGGCTTATCTCGATGACATTCTTATATTTTCAGACACCTTGGAAGAGCATCGCAGGCACGTCCAGTTAGTTTTGGAACGACTACAGGAGAACCATCTTTACATTAAACTTGAAAAATGTGAGTTTGAACAAACCAGTATCCAATTTCTGGGATATATCATCTCCCCAGAAGGTCTGAGCATGGATCCCGGCAAAATCAATGCTGTAGTGGACTGGCCTGTTCCAAGAAATTTAAAAGACGTCCAGCGTTTCATAGGATTTGCAAATTTTTACCGAAAATTTATAAAGAACTTTTCACGGATCATACTACCAATTACTACACTAACAAAAAAGACCAAAGCATTTTTCTGGTCTCCGGAGGCACAGGAGGCTTTTGACAAATTGAAAACTCTTTTTACGTCTGCTCCATTGTTAGTACAGCCAAATCCTGAATTGCCATTTACTGTCGAAGTGGACGCCTCGGACTCTGCAGTGGGAGCCATTCTGTCTCAGCGAGTTGGGGACAAAATGAAACTTCACCCATGTGCGTTTCTTTCCCACACCATGTCATCTGCAGAAAAGAACTACGACATCGGTAATAAAGAACTGTTAGCCATTAAAGTTGCCTTCTCCGAATGGAGACATCTTTTGGAAGGTGCCAATCACCCTGTGACTGTCCTCACGGACCACAAGAATCTTGAATTCCTCCGTACAGCAAAAAGATTGTCTGCAAGACAAGCACGATGGGCCTTATTTTTCTCAAGATTCAATTTTATAATTTCTTACCGGCCTGGTTCAAGAAATGGCAAGGCTGACGCCCTGTCCAGGATGTGTTCGGAACCTAAGGAGAGGTCTAGTAATGACGATACAATTCTAGGCCCTAAAAATTTTTTGGGAATATTGCACTCTAGAGGACTATGTAATAGAATTAAAGATGGATATCAAGAGGACTCTTTCCTTAACCATCCTTCGGAAGACGTCGATCTTTCATTCAAAGAGGGGTTTTGGATGTAGAAACACAAAATATATGTACCTGAATCTTCTCGCCTTGAAGTCCTCAAAAGTGTCCATGATTCTAAACTGGCAGGACATCCTGGAGTTGCAAAAACACAAGACTTACTACTTCGTTTCTTTTGGTGGCCTAATTGTAGGAAGGACGTGAGGAAATATGTTTCAACCTGTTTAACATGCGCACGAAACAAAACCCCACGATCGTCTCCTCTAGGACTCTTGCAACCACTTCCAGTTCCATCCAGGCCTTGGGGATCTATTTCCATGGATTTTATTGTGGAACTACCCCCTTCCAAACAGATGACCGTCATCCTTGTCATAGTGGACCGACTCACAAAAATGGCCCACTTTATTCCAACTGAAGGAATTCCTACTGCTGAAAAAACTGCAGAACTGATAATCAAAGAGGTATTCAGGTTACATGGAATTCCTGACAGCGTGGTGTCTGACAGAGGCGTTCAGTTTACGTCAAAATTTTGGAAGAGTTTCTGTACAGCCTTGGGAGTCACGGTGAATCTTTCTACCGCTTTCCATCCTCAGTCCAATGGCCAGACGGAGAGAACGAACCAGACTTTGGAGCAATACCTCCGTTGCTTCATTTCCTATCTTCAGGATGACTGGGTGGACTATTTACCAACAGCAGAGTTTGCCTACAACAACTCCATACATAGCGCTACATCTCAAACCCCATTTTTTGCTAATTATGGAGTACATCCAGTATTTATCCCTAATCTGCCAGTGAACACTCCCATTCCTGCTGTAAATGACAGGCTTGCAAAATTACAGGAATCCCAGAAGGAATTATCAGAGATATTACTCAAGACCCAGGAAGTATATAAGGAAGCAGCAGATAAACATCGGAGAGTGCCCCCTGCTCTTCAGGTTGGAGACAAAGTTTGGCTGTCCACTAAAAACCTTAAGACACATGTGCCATCCTCCAAATTGGGTCAGAAATTCATTGGACCTTTTCAAATTTCTGCAAAAATTAACCAGGTTGCTTTTCGTTTAAAACTTCCCAACAATCTAAAGATTCATCCAGTGTTTCACATATCCTTGCTCAAACCCTTCTGTGAAAACCCGTTTCCAGGAAGAATTCAGCCACCTCCTCCACCAGAAAGAATCCGTGGTGAAGAAGAATACATTGTGGATAAGATTCTGGACTCCCGAAAATTCAGAGGTAAGCTGCAGTATCTGGTGCAGTGGAAGGGTTACGGACCAGAGGAAAATTCATGGGAACCAAGGGACAACGTCCATGCTCCTAGACTAACAAGAGCCTTTCATCAGAGGTACCCGGATAAGCCAGCTCCTGAGATGTCCAGAGGCCATCCTGGAAGGAGGGGAGTACTGTCAGGAGTCGAACCCAGTACCTCTTGTCTACTGGCCAGCAGCTCTACCATCTGAGCTATTCTGCTGGCTGCAAAGTTCCTTGCTGAACCCGGATACCATTGACTGTTCTTCCTGATTGGCTACACCTAGTGCTCTCTTGATTGGGCCTCTGATTGCCAATTACACACCCTATATAAACCTGGCCCTGTGGGTGTGTCATTGCGAGATTATTGAGCTCCAAGCCTTTAGTCAAGCGTTTCCTCCTGATCCATTGCTACAAACACTGCTCTCCTGTGAACCGACCTCGGCCTGCCTTCTGACTACGCTCTCCGCCTGATCCATTGCTACAAACACTGCTCTCCTGTGAACCGACCTCGGCCTGCCTTCTGACTACGCTCTCCGCCTGATCCATTGCTACAAACACTGCTCTCCTGTGTACCGACCTCCGGCTGCCACCTGACTACGTTATCTGCCTGCTCCTCTGTTACCGAACTGCCTTTCCTGTGAACCGACCTCGGCCTGCCTTCTGACTACGCTCTCCGCCTGATCCATTGCTACAAACACTGCTCTCCTGTGTACCGACCTCCGGCTGCCTTCTGACTACGCTACCTGCCTCTGCTTCCCCTAGTGTTTGCAGTAACATCGGCTCCAACCCAGACGGGATCTTGACAAATACTGTCAGTGTATATACAAGGGAAGAAAGTCAGCTCAGATAAATGCATGTACCTTGTTGAAAGGAAAACGCCCGGAGTTGTCCTAGTCAGGAACTTGAGTAGATAAATGCATACGAGAGCAGGGTTTCTTCAGAGTTAAATTACTTGAAAGCGTAGGTGAGATAAAAATTAACTTTTAATAGTCCAAGTATAAAAACATGGGTAACTGGACACCACACAGAGAGATATAAAGCAGTATAAACCAATGCGTTTCAGCAGAGAGCCTTAATCATGGTATATACTTGATCAGACAGAGTCCTATTTATACATACCCCCATATTTAGTCCTATATGGAAACAATTACCTATAGAAAAAGCACCTGAGTTTTAACCCTATTCAGTGTGTGTTTAACTTGCTACAATGAACTCAGAAATACACAAGCAGTGAAAAAAAAACATATATAACACCAGTGAATAACATAACAAGGATGAAAATAAGAATAAGAGACATTATATTGCAAAATCAAATCTTGTCTCATGTTCAGACCATGTATGTTAAGGGGACGGTTGCAACAACTTTATTAAATAATAGGAAGCAACCGAACCCTGGGGTCCGTGGGGCAGCTGTAGGTGCTGCGGCCGAACACCCCTCGGGTATAAGGGTGAAAACTGACAACAGAAATATAAAGGTCTTGCCTGTGTTACTTCACACTAAGCAAGATATTGAATTTGCACTATCTCTGTTAACTTCACGGGAGATGTGCTGTAGGCTGTGTAGACGTTGTTAGGATTGAAGATCCCGCTGCTGCACAAAGGGAGTCTCAAACCAGTCCCGCTGCAGTCCCCCATTCATCTCCGGCCGCAGCAGAGCCTGCTCAGCAGAGACGTCGGTCCCAGCATCTTGCCCATTCCAATACTGTGCAGAGACTTGCTGCTGCCTCTCCTGGATCTGCTATTATAGCCAGTGCTGAAGCAGACGTCTTTGGGACAAAGTCCTGCGTTTCCCCTTCTGAGCATGCCCAGGGTAAGATCTCTCATTGGAGATCAGGGGTCACATGTTCAGGTACTGCAGCAGCTCCTATTGGTCCACCAGGAAGGTCCTGAAACTACATGTGTTTGGAACAGTTTCTCATTGGTCCTTGTTTCTGGCAGGGCCTGTAGCTGTTGCTATAAAAGGGTGCCATGGCTGGGCCGCCATGCGCTAATATCAATCGTTATATGCTCAGCGCCAGTGTGGTCATGCGTGTGTGTGGTTAGGGCCCGGCTGAAATAAGCCCCTAGAATACCGACTTAATCGTGAGGAGTTTGGTATGCTAGCTGGTCAGGGTCGGTGTCCTAGATGTCCTAGATTGCCGGTATAACTGGTGAGGAGTTTGATTGCCGTATTCAGGGTCTGGCGTTCAGACGCCATAGATTGCGGGTGACTCCCGCGAGGACATTAGCGCATGATCACGTTCTATGTTAGCTTAGCTGTTCACTATGTACCTGGGTGCCTGACAGGACACAGAAGTTTGTCTCAGCGGCTCTGTGACGTAACAGGGTTCCCTTTCAATGCTAGACAGCGCCCTAGCGTGTTTATTTTGCGACTCAGTTGTGTTAAGTGAGTTCGCACACATCGCCATATAGCGCCGCGGCACTCCTTCTAACGGCTCTGTGGATTAACAGAGTTCGCACATATTGCCACAGCGCGTTACGGCGTTGATTTTGGCGACTCTGCAGGATAACAGAGTTTGCTTCTTGCGCCATTTTACTAGCAGCAGGCTCCGCCTGCACGGTGGACCCCGGGCTGCGAACGCACCTCTCCACATCTTATATTTGGTGCGTTCCGCAGACCCTAACAGAGTAGCCCTGTTAACTGCACAGAAGCCACTTGCCAGATGTTGGATCTGCACTATCTCCGTTAGCGTCACGGGAGATGTGCTGCAGGCTGGCTTAGACGTAGCCCTGTTAACTGCACAGAAGCCACTTGCCAGCCGATTAGGAAGTGCATGCGACTCACGCCAGACGTACGTGCTGCCAGCCGGTGTGCGACCGGACTGAGCCACTCTGTTCAGCTGGCAGGCGATGCCAAGGTTACGCGCCCCGCAGTCTGCTCAGGGTGTATCGCTACTCTCTTGTCGGAGCTAGACTGCGCCACATTGGCTACCTGCCTGGCATAAGCTAACCTGCCTGAAGGACCTGTGCTAATTAGCCAAGCGAACTCTGGCATCGGCAGGTCCCGGAGAGCAAAGCTAGAGAGTACGTGGAGCCCAGATTCTGATGCATCCACACATGAGCACTACCTACTTAGTATGATCTGACTGCACCTCTGCGTCTGCAGCCAAGCTATTTAAGGGCTAAGCCCTGCCCCCAGCCATCTCGTTAATCGCATCACTGATGACATCACCCGTGACCAATCAGGCGATGCCAGGTCACCGGATCAGCAGATACCAAATCGCCAATCACGGTCCGCCACGTCACGGGCATGCTCAGTGCAGGGAATCCTGGACTTAGACTGTGGCAGCTCTGTTCCTTTCTGCAACCTCTGCTTAAAGCTATTAGGAGCAAAGACCCTTGCAACAGCTTGTACTGCTCTTGTACTGGCTAGGCGTTGGGACTGATGGCGAAGCTGAGCAGCATCTACCCTGGCTGGACTTGGATGGGAGACCTTGGATCCAGCCGTCGCCAGAAGAATAACATTATCCCCCCACCTTATGCTCACAATTTTCAATGAGCCGGGGGGGCATGAATATGGTCCAAAATTTTGAAAGGACCTATAAAACGGGAGGCGAACTTAGCTGATTCCCCGCGTCCTCTAATATTGCGAGTCGCGAGACAGACCTTGTCGCCCGGGGATAATACGGGTCCTAGACAGAGATAATTGTCAACCAACTGTCTCTGATGGGACGATTTCTCTCTCGCACAAGAGGTACAAGATTGGACATATTTTTTAACGTCCTGAGGCAACCGAGGCCACCAATACGACCGTTGGAGAAACTTAGTGGTACGTTTGACTCCAAAATTACCTCCGGTTTTAGGGGCATGTGCCCAAGAGAGCACCTTATTTTGTAATTTATTATGAACGAACATCTTCCCGGGAGGGACCTGGTCTAAGGTCATAGGTGCCACCGTCCGCATTTCCCCCGAAGGCATGACATTTTTGAACTCGTCACTGTCCTCAGTTGTATCCGCAGGACGGGAATAAACCCTACCGCGAAGAGGCTCTGAGCCGGGGACCTAATCAATTGGACGATCATATGGTTGATGGAAAGGCAAAGTCTCAACAGCTTTTCTGGAATGCTCAGGACGAGCGATCAAGTCAACAGACGGCTCTGAGACTGCCCTTCGGGTCGAGGCAATCATACACTGAGAAACACCATTCTCACCCCTGAAATTAATTTCCCCGTATTCCAGTTAATGTGTGGATTGTGACAACAAAGCCACGGAAGGCCCAATAGCACTTCATCCGATCCACCGAGAATAATGAGAAAAGAAATATCCTCCCGGTGACCCTGAGGAAATGACATAGTGAGGGGAATCGACTGGTGGGTGATTTGCATGTCTAGCAGTGAACCGTTGACTACCTTAATGTTCATTGGTTTGGGCAGTAACTCCATATGAATGGCATGTCTCTGGGCAAAGGTTAACGATAAAAAATTGCCATCTGCCCCAGAGTCACCCACGCCTTGGCAGAAACCGCAGTTGCTGCGAAGACCAATGTTACCTCATATATTAGTTTGGAGGTAGAGCTCCCTGAATCTAACACACCTCCTCTAATGGTGGTTAGATACTCTCGTTCCTCCGCCTTCTTGGAACCCTTATTACTGGGGTACTCCAAGAGATGTGTAGGACGGGAGCGAGGGGACCATTTCCTAGTCAGGGATATATCCATAGGCTCAGGTTCCGTGTCAGGGACCGCGGGTTCAGAAATAGGTCTAGAAAACGAAGGTGCCAACTGGAACTAAGGTTAAGAGACCTCCAGCTCCAACTTGCTTTCTGCATGACGTAAATCTATTCGGTTGGCAAGAGTCATTAACTCTTCCAGAGAGGTTGGAATCTCCCTGGTAGCTAGAGCATCTTTTATATGCCCAGCCAGACCCTTCCAGAACATCGGGATTAGCGACAGTTCATACCAATCCAGTTCTGCCGCTAATGTTCTGAACTGGACGGCTGTTATGTTTTGGTAGCTGAGGAGAGCAGGCAAAAACGGCAATACACCAGAGAGGTTGGAATCTACTGGATTGCAGTACCCTGACGTACCACTACAACTAAAGGCAGCCGTGGAGCGTTCCTACGTTGGTCCTAGACGCCTCGTCACAGCCTGAGAGGCTAACCACACCTTAAGATAGAAAGAGGAAAGCTATCTGCCCCGGAGCAGATCCCCAAAGAACATAGGAAGCCCCCAAACATGTAATGGCGGTTAGACAAGAGGAAATACAGACACAGACAGAAAATAGTATGAGCAAACGCTGGGGCCCAATCTGCCTAGACAGAAAAGGATAGGAAGGATACTTACTGCAATTCCAAAAAACCCTAAAAAAAAGCCAACGCTACTAATTGCAAAAACACCTGAGATCACACGACCTCTACCACCTAAATTAGTTCTCTGGTGTAACAAAACTAAGCCGCAGCCACAGAAAAAACTGGAAAAGCAAATGAACAAACAACAGTGGCTCCAGAGGAACCGAGAGGAGACCAAGCCCCCCGGGGAGGGGAACCTGGCCAACCTCACAGAAATGCAGGAAAAAATGCAAATGGCAAGCACAAAAACAAAAAACAGAAAATATCTTATCTGAGAGCAGGAGAAGAGGCAAGACTCAGCAAGCTTCCAAGTGAACCAGGAAACAACGTTGAGACAAGAACAATTGATCACTGGCAACCATGATGGGGGGAAACCTCCCTTATATCCAGCCAGTCTGTACTTCCTGATTGCCAATCCTCATTGGATGGTTCAGTACTGTTTGTAACTACCAGAGGGAGCTTCTGGTCAGAATTCATTTCTAAAACATTCACAACAGTACCCCCCCCTTGAGGAGGGGTCACTGAACCCTCATTTGTGCAACCAGGTCGGTCAGGATGAGCTCTGTGATACGCACGGATCAGTCTTCTAGCATGGATGTCCGAAGCAAACACCCAAGAATTGTCCTCCTGACCATAACCTCTCCACATAACCAAATACTGGAGTTTCCGTCTAGAAAAACGAGAATACAATATTTTCTCAACCACATACTCCAGATTGCCCTCAACAAAAACAGGGTCAGGGAGCGCAGCCATAGGAACCACTGGCTCGACAAACCTCTTCAATAAGGACTTGTGGAACACGTTATGGTTCTTAAATGTCCCTGGAAGAAGTAAACGAAAGGAAACAGGATTAAGAATCTCCATGATCTTATAAGGTCCAATGAACCTAGGCTTAAACTTAGGAGATGCAACTCTCGTAAGGATATTTCTTGAGGATAACCAGACCAAGTCCCCCACTTTAAAACCGAGGACCATCAGTCCTATGCCGGTTGGCAAACCGCTGGGCCTTCTCCTGAGAGAGGGACAACCTCTCCACTACATGGTCCCAAATCTGCTGCATACGCTCCACAACAGAGTCAACACCCGGACAGACAGAAGCCTCCGTCTGTCCAGAAGAAAATAGGGTGAAACCCAAAATTGCTGAAAAATGGAGACATCAAAGTGGCAGAGCTTGCCCTATTATTAAGAGCAAACTCAGACAAAGGCAAAAAAGAGACCCAGTCATCTTGATCAGCAGACACAAAGCATCTCAGATAAGTCTCCAATGTCTGATTTGCTCTCCCAGTTTGTCCAATGATCTGAGGATGAAAAGCAGAGGAAAGACAATTGAACACAAAGTTTAGAACAAAAAGTCCTCCAAAATCTGGAAACAAACTTGACTCCTCTGTCAGACACAATGTTCTCAGGAATGCCGTGTAACCGAACCACGTGCTGAAAGAACAAAGGAACCAATTTGGAGGAGGAAGGCAACTTAGGTAATGGCACAAGATGTATCATCTTGGAAAACCTATCACAAATCACCCAGATAACGGTCATTCTCTGAGAAACAGGGAGGTCGGAAATAAAATCCATAGAGATATGGGTCCATGGTCTCTTGGGCACAGGCAATGGCATCAACAAACCACTAGAGCGATAGCAAGGCTTGGAGCGAGAGCAAGTCCCACAGGACTGCACAAACTCCCTGACGTCACGAGATAAAGTAGGCCACCAAAAGGACTGACTCACCAAGTCTCTGGTACCAAAAATTCCGGGATGATCGGCCAATGCGGAACAATGAATCTCAGACATCACACTCTTCTTCCACTGGTCTGGGACAAACAATTTCCCAACAGGGCAGCGCTCGGGTTTATCCTCTTGACACCCCTCCAGAGCCAGTCTCAAATTTGGCGAGATGGCGGAAAGAACTACACCCTCTTTCAAAATAACAGCAGGATCAGATAACTCAGGAGAGTCCGCAAGGAAACTCCTCGAGAGGGCATCTGCCTTAACATTCTTAGTGCCAGGAAAAAAGGAAAGTACAAAATTAAAACGTGTGAAAAACTGTCTAGGATTAAGTCGCTTGGCTGATTCCAGATAAACCAGATTCTTATGGTCCGTGAGGACCACCACCTTAGTGCCAGGAAGAAAGGAAACCACAAAATTAAAACGTGTGAAAAACTGTCTAGGATTAAGTCGCTTGGCTGATTCCAGATAAACCAGATTCTTATTGTCCGTGAGGACCACCACCTGATGTTTGGCTCCCTCCAGCCAAT
The DNA here is from genome assembly GCA_033576555.1 of Oophaga sylvatica. Lineage (NCBI taxonomy): Eukaryota > Metazoa > Chordata > Amphibia > Anura > Dendrobatidae > Oophaga > Oophaga sylvatica. The sequence goes on from JARQOD010000007.1 coordinate 148,530,913, forward strand.
GTCTCCACTCTTCAAAAGCCCACTTCATGGCCAATAACTCCTGATTACCCACGTCATAATTACGTTCAGTTGGAGAAAATTTTCGAGAGAAAAAAGCTCAAGGGTTACTTTTAGAGGTCTCAGGATCTCTTTGGGACACAATGGCACCTGCCCCAATTTCAGAGGCATCAACCTCCACCTGAAATGGTAGAGAAACATCAGGCTGCCGTAGAACAGGAGCAGAAGTGAATCTCTGTTTAAGTTCCTGAAACGCAGAGACTGCCTCAGGAGGCCAATTCACCACATCAGAACCCTTTTTGGTCAAATCAGTCAATGGTTTAACAATAACAGAGAAATTACCAATAAATTTAAGATAAAAATTGTCAAAACCCAAGAATCTCTGAAGAGCCTTTAATGAAGTAGGTTGGACCCAATCACAGATGGCCTGAACCTTGACCGGGTCCATTTCAATAACAGATGGAGACAAAATGAATCCCAGAAATGAGCTCCTCTGTACGCTAAAAAGACACTTTGATCCCTTCACATACAGAGCATTCTCTCTCAAAATCTGGAACACAGTCCGAACATGTTTCACATGAGAGTCCCAGTCATTGGAAAAAATCAAGATATCATCCAAATAAACAATCAGAAATTTATCCACAAAATCCCTGAAAATGTCATTCATGAAGGACTGGAAGACAGAAGGAGCATTAGTGAGCCCAAAGGGCATCACTAGGTACTCAAAATGCCCCGCTTTTAATGCCAACAAGGTTTTTTCAGCTTGATCAGTGACATTAGGTTAATCGTACAATAACCCCAGAGCCAGAAAAAATGCATCAACATTAGTGTTGAGCGATACGATACTGCAAATATCGGGTATCGGCCGATATTAGCTGTATCGGGCTTTCGATTCCGAGTACCGATATTTTCGTCATATCGGATACCGGAATCGGATTTGTCACTGTCACTGTCAGTGTCCGTCGGTCGGGTCTGTCAGGAGTCAGCGGCACTTACCTGGCAGAAGATCTCCGGCGGTCACGGGCTGGATTGCTTGATGACCGCCATCCTCTTTCCACGGCAGAAGATCTCCGGCGGTCACATCCCGGACTGCTTGATGGCCGCCATCCTCTTCTCCCTGGCGGTCACATGCAGTTTCTCGCGATAACTGCAGTGACTGCTGGGTAATCCCGGCCGTAAAGCAGTCAGTCCGATGACGTCACCGCCAGGGAAGCAGGTAATCAGCTGTGCTGCGTCGCGATGACAGGCTCTGCCTGTCATTGCGATGTAGCAGAGCTGGATCGTCGTGGGACTGTCGTTACTATGGACTGCGTCGGACAGGTGGTATACTGTTGGTTTGTTTTTTTCCTTTTTTTACAGGAGATCGATGGCGTCGCAGGAATGAGTGTATAATAAAATTAATGAAAACTGTGTTGTCTCTTTTATTTCATTAAAAGACTTTTTTCTTGCTTTGTCTTTTTTTTATACATTTAATAACTTTGGGATTAATAATGGATCGGTGTCTTATTGACACCTCTCCATTATTAACCGGGCTTATTGTCACCGTGCAATCAACGGTGACATTAACCCCTTATTACCCCACTTGCCACCGCTACAGGGCAGTGGGAAGAGCCGGGTAAAGTGCCACAATTGGCACATCTTTTGATGCGCCAAATGTGGGGCTGCTTTAGCCTGGTATTATCAGGCTGTTGAGGGCCAAAATCCATGGGCCTTGACAGTCTTTTAATACCAGGCCGCAGCAGTCTGCATTTTACTTGGCTGGTTAACAAAAATAGGGGGACCCCTACGCCGTTTTTTTTTCGAGGGGATCCCCTATTTTTGTTAACCAGCCAAGCTAAGCAGACTGCTGTGGCCTGGTATTATCAGGCTTGCAAGGTCCATGGATATTGGATCCTTACCAGCCTGAAAAACCAGGCCTCAGCAGTCTGCTTCATCTGGCTGGTTAACAAAATAGGGGGGACCCCACGCCAATTTTTTTCCAGGGGATCCCCTATTTTTGTTAATCAGCCAAGATATTGCAGACTGCTGTGGCCTGGTATTATCAGGTTGGCAAGGTCCATGGATCTTGGCTCCTTAACAGCCTGAAAATCCAAGCCTCAGCGGTCTGCTTCATCTGGCTGGTTAACAAAAATAGGGGGGACCCCATGCCAATTTTTTTCGAGGGGATCCCCTATTTTTGTTAGCCAGTTCCCTCTGACGTCACTGATTGTGTCCCTGGCTGACCTGAAGCGAAAGTGGAAAGCAATCAATTAAGCTTTCCACTTCCTCTCCTGTCAGCCAGGAGAGGAACTCATTCATTTGGGGGTTTACTGTGCGGCTGCAGCATTAGCTGCGGTCCCTGCAGTAAACATTAACCCTTTCTGAAGGATTACACCGTGGGACCTGACTGTACATCGGATTGGTAAGAATAATTTTGCTTTATTATTTTATTTTTATTACAGGAAATGGTTTTAGCAGGAAAATAAAATATGGTCAAAAACTGTGTGATTATTTCATTAAACTTCTTTTTTATTAAAGTGTGTGTGTTTGATTTTTCTTTCATACAATAGGATTAATAATTGATAGTTGTCTAATTGACAGCTCTCAATTATTAACCTGGCTTAAAGTGACCTTTCAATTGCAAGGTCATTTTAACCCCTTATTAACCCATTCGCCACCGCTACAGGGCAATGGGAATAGACGGGCAAAGTGCCAGAAAGGGCAAATCTAATTAGAGATTTGCCCTTTCTGGGGTGTCTGGGGGCAGATGTTAGTAGCCGGGGGGGGCCAAAAATAATGGTCCCTCTCTGGGCTATTATTATCTGCCCCCACTCACTGGCTTTGTCTGTCTGGTTGCGAAAATAGGGCGAGAGCCCACGCCTTTTTTTTCAGCAATTTTACACCTCATATATATATTATACATGTCATTAAATTTGTGACATATATATATATATATTTATATTTATAGTTCATACACTTCTACATAGTATAATAGCCGCTAATTCAATTGCCGGCTTTTGTGAAAATGCAGAACCCGACATGAAATGACACTTGGTTTACATAGAGTTAACCATGTCTTTTCATGTAGTTTGATATCTGATTTTCACAAACAATTACATGAGTGTAAGTGTGCAAAATTTCACACCTGTAGGGGTTAATTAAAGGTGTAAATTCGTAGCAAAAAAGTCCGGTTTTTTTTACAACGAATTTACACCTTTAATTAACCCCTACAGGTGTGAAATTTTGCACACATAGACTGATGTAATTGTTTGTGCAAATCAGATTGCAAACGACATGAAAAGACATGGTTAACCCTATGTACACCAAGTGTCATTTCATGTCGGGTGCTTCTGTCTTTTCACAGAAGCCGGCTTTACCCGGCAATTGAATCAGAGGATATTTTACTATGTAGAAGTGTATAAACTATACATATATGTATATATATATATGTCACAATGACATTTATATATATATATATATGTATTCTATGTGTGTATATTTAGTGTTTACAAGGAAATAAAGGTTTTTTTTAGTTGCGATATTTTGTTCCCATAGACTTACATGGACTTCCGGTATCGGAATCGGATATCGGCGATATTTAGTGATATCGGCGATACCATTCCGATCCGATATTTTTAGATATCGAGCAGTATCGCTCAACACTAATCAATATTACTCAAAACAGGGTCCCCAGGTGTCAGGAAAAAGCCCAATCCTGAGGATCGCCGCGCAGGAGAGAGATGACAATTTGAACCTGCTGTGCTGCGTTCCCAGAGGACTTAGGTTTTAAGGCAAAAAACAACTTACAGTTATTTTTGAAATTCAGAAATTTAGCTCGATCCCCCCAAAACAAATCTGGCATGGGGATCCTAGGTTCCACAACCGGCAACCCTGCAAGATAGGTAGCAATACTCCGAACTTCAGTGGCAAGCTGATCCACACGGCCAGACAACTGTGCAAACTCCATTGAGAGAAAAAAAAATCCTCCTCAGCACCCAGAGAAAAAGAGGGAAAAAAAATGCAGAAAAAAATAAAAATCTCTGACAACTCTGAAAACTTTTTTCTTTCCACACTATTTTTCCCTTCTGTGAGTACCATATAATTTTCAGTTTGGGCCGGTGATACTGTAATGTTTTGGTAGCTGAGGAGAGCAGGTAAAAACGGCAATACACCAGAGAGGTTGGAATCTACTGGATTGCAGTACCCTGACTAACCACCACAACTAAAGGCAGCCGTGGAGCGTTCCTACGTTGGTCCTAGACGCCTCGTCACAGCCTGAGAGGCTAACTACACCTAAAGATAGAAAGAGGAAAGCTATCTGCCCCGGAGCAGATCCCCAAAGAACATAGGAAGCCCCCAAACATGTAATGGCGGTTAGACAAGACGAAATACAGACACAGACAGAAAATAGTATAAGCAAACTCTGGGGCCCAATCTGCCTAGACAGAAAAGGATAGGAAGGATACTTACTGCAATTCAAAAAAACCCTAAAAAAAGCCAACGCTACTAATTGCAAAAACACCTGAGATCACATGACCTCTACCACCTAAATTAGTTCTCTGGTGTAACAAAACTTAGCCGCAGCCACAGAAAAAACTGGAAAAGGCAAATGAACAAACAACAGTGGCTCCAGAGGAACCGAGAGGAGACCAAGCCCCCCGGGGAGGGGAACCTGGCCAACCTCACAGAAATGCAGGAAAAAATGCAAATGGCAAGCACAAAAACAAAAAACAGAGTAGAAGAGAGCAGAAGAACAGGCAAGACTCAGCAAGCTTCCAAGTGAACCAGGAAACAACGTTGAGGCAAGAACAATTGATCACCGGCAACCATGATGGGGGGAAACCTCCCTAATATCCAGCCAGTCTGTACTTCCTAATTGCCAATCCTCATTGCATGGTTCAGTACTGTTTGCAACACCAGAGGGAGCTTCTGCTCAAAATTCATTTCTAAAACATTCACAACAGACGGCATAATGACTGGCCGTGGTCAAACCCTGTACTAATGTAAGAAGCTTAAGAGCCGTTTCATGTGTAACCTGAGACAGAGGAATACACTTTTTAGGGTTCTAAGAAAGAGACCCGCATTAGCCACTACTGGATCATTCCGTTCCCACAGAGGAGTAGCCCACTCCAAGGCTTTGCTGGAAAGTGATGATATGACAAAGCCCACTTTGGCCCTTTCGGAGGGGAACTGTGCCTCCATCATTTCTAACTGAATGGAGCAAAGATTAATAAACCCTCTGCAGGATCTTGTCAGGATCCCGTCTGGGTTGGAGCCGATGTTACTGCAAACACTAGGGAAAGCAGAGGCAGGTAGCGTAGTCAGAAGGCAGGCCGAGGTCGGTACACAGGAAAGCAGTGTTTGTAGCAGGGAAGCAGGCAAATAACGTAGTCAGGTGGCAGCCGGAGGTCGGTACACAGGAGAGCAGTGTTTGTAGCAGGGAAGCAGGCAAATAACGTAGTCAGGTGGCAGCCGGAGGTCGGTACACAGGAAAGGCAGTTCGGTAGCAGAGGAGCAGGCAGATAACGTAGTCAGGTGGCAGCCGGAGGTCGGTACACAGGAGAGCAGTGTTTGTAGCAGGGAACAGCAGGAGAAAGAGCTTGATAAAGGCTGGAAGCACAATAATCTCGCAATGACACACCCACAGGGCCAGGTTTATATAGGGTGTGTAATTGGCAATCAGAGGCCCAATCAAGAGAGCACTAGGTGTAGCCAATCAGGAAGAACAGTCAATGGTATCTGGGTTCAGCAAGGAACTTTGCAGCCAGCAGAATAGCTCAGATGGTAGAGCTGCTGGCCAGTGGACAAGAGGTACTGGGTTCGACTCCTGACAGTACTCCCCTCCTTCCAGGATGGCCTCTGGACATCTCAGGAGCTGGCTTATCCGGGTACCTTTGATGAAAGGCTCTTGTTAGTCTAGGAGCATGGACGTTGTCCCTTGGTTCCCATGAATTTTCCTCTGGTCCGTAACCCTTCCACTGCACCAGATACTGCAGTTTACCTCTGAATTTTCGGGAGTCCAGAATCTTATCCACAATGTATTCTTCTTCACCACGGATCCTTTCTGGTGGAGGAGGTGGCTGAATTCTTCCTGGAAACGGGTTTTCACAGAAGGGTTTGAGCAAGGATATGTGAAACACTGGATGAATCTTTAGATTGTTGGGAAGTTTTAAACGAAAAGCAACCTGGTTAATTTTTGCAGAAATTTGAAAAGGTCCAATGAATTTCTGACCCAATTTGGAGGATGGCACATGTGTCTTAAGGTTTTTAGTGGACAGCCAAACTTTGTCTCCAACCTGAAGAGCAGGGGGCACTCTCCATGTTTATCTGCTGCTTCCTTATATTCTTCCTGGGTCTTGAGCAATATCTCTATAATTCCTTCTGGGATTCCTGTAATTTTGTAAGCCTGTCATTAACAGCAGGAATGGGAGGTTCACTGGCAGATTAGGGATAAATACTGGATGTACTCCATAATTAGCAAAAAATGGGGTTTGAGATGTAGCGCTATGTATGGAGTTGTTGTAGGCAAACTCTGCTGTTGGTAAATAGTCCACCCAGTCATCCTGAAGATAGGAAATGAAGCAACGGAGGTATTGCTCCAAAGTCTGGTTCGTTCTCTCCGTCTGGCCATTGGACTGAGGATGGAAAGCGGTAGAAAGATTCACCGTGACTCCCAAGGCTGTACAGAAACTCTTCCAAAATTTTGACGTAAACTGAACGCCTCTGTTTAGACACCACGCTGTCAGGAATTCCATGTAACCTGAATACTTCTTTGATCATCAGTTCTGCAGTTTTTTCAGCAGTAGGAATTCCTTCAGTTGGAATAAAGTGGGCCATTTTTGTGAGTCGGTCCACTATGACAAGGATGACGGTCATCTGTTTGGAAGGGGGTAGTTCCACAATAAAATCCATGGAAATAGATCCCCAAGGCCTGGATGGAACTGGGAGTGGTTGCAAGAGTCCTAGAGGAGACGATCGTGGGGTCTTGTTTCGTGCGCATGTTAAACAGGTTGAAACATATTTCCTCACGTCCTTCCTACAATTAGGCCACCAAAAGAAACGAAGTAGTAAGTCTTGTGTTTTTGCAACTCCAGGATGTCCTGCCAGTTTAGAATCATGGACACTTTTGAGGACTTCAAGGCGAGAAGATTCAGGTACATATATTTGGTGTTTCTGCATCCAAAACCCCTCTTTGAATGAAAGATCGACGTCTTCCGAAGGATGGTTAAGGAAAGAGTCCTCTTGATATCCATCTTTAATTCTATTACCTAGTCCTCTAGAGTGCAATATTCCCAAAAAATTTTTAGGGCCTAGAATTGTATCATCATTACTAGACCTCTCCTGAGGTTCCGAACACATCCTGGACAGGGCATCAGCCTTGCCATTCCTTGAACCAGGCCGGTAAGAGATTATAAAATTGAATCTTGAGAAAAATAAGGCCCATCGTGCTTGTCTTGCAGACAATCTTTTTGCTGTACGGAGGAATTCAAGATTCTTGTGGTCCGTGAGGACAGTCACAGGGTGATTGGCACCTTCCAGAAGATGTCTCCACTCGGAGAAGGCAACTTTAATGGCTAACAGTTCTTTATTACCAATGTCGTAGTTCTTTTCTGCCGATGACATGGTGTGGGAAAGAAACGCACATGGGTGAAGTTGCATCTTGTCCCCAACTCGCTGAGACAGAATAGCTCCCACTGCAGAGTCCGAGGCGTCCACTTCGACAGTAAATGGCAATTCAGGATTTGGGTGTACTAACAATGGAGCAGACGTAAAAAGAGTTTTCAACTTGTCAAAAGCCTCCTGTGCCTCTGGAGACCAGAAAAATGCTTTTGTCTTTTTTGTTAGTGTAGTAATTGGTAGTATGATCCGTGAAAAGTTCTTTATAAATTTTCGGTAAAAATTTGCAAATCCTATGAAACGCTGGACGTCTTTTAAATTTCTTGGAACAGGCCAGTCCACTACAGCATTGATTTTGCCGGGATCCATGCTCAGACCTTCTGGGGAGATGATATATCCCAGAAATTGGATACTGGTTTGTTCAAACTCACATTTTTCAAGTTTAATGTAGAGATGGTTCTCCTGTAGTCGTTCCAAGACTAACTGGACGTGCCTGCGATGCTCTTCCAAGGTGTCTGAAAATATAAGAATGTCATCGAGATAAGCCACAACGAATTGGTCCAAGAAATCTCGAAATACATCATTAATAAAATGTTGAAAGGTGGCTGGGGCATTGCTAAGGCCAAAGGTCATAACAAGAGATTCAAAATGTCCATATCTCGTTCTGAAGGCGGTCTTCCACTCATCTCCTGGGCGAATCCGTATGAGGTTGTAAGCCCCTCTAAGATCCAGCTTCGTAAAGATTTTCGCAGAACGGAGTCTCTCAAATAGTTCAGGAATCAAGGGTAGCGGGTAGCGATTCTTGACAGTGATATTATTCATCTCTCTGTAGTCAATACATGGCCGCAGAGTGGAGTTTTTCTTTTCAACAAAGAACAGGGGTGCCCCAGCTGGAGATGTGGAAGGTCGAATAAAGCCTTTCTCTAAATTTTCATCCAGGAACTTTCTTAATACCTTCAATTCAGGTTCGGAAAGATTGTAAATCCGTCCAAATGGAATGGTTGCTCCTGGCAGCAATTCAATGGGACAGTCATAAGGACGGTGAGGAGGTAATTGATCTGCTTTCTTCTTACTGCAGACATCAGAGAACTGCTGATATTGAGGTGGTAGTTTCTCTTCCTTCTCATGCGAAATCTCAGAGATTTGGACTTGTTGGAGAACAGGGGGTTCCTTATGACAATTATTCTTACAGTAGTCAGATGGAAAGGTGATGGTCCTTGATGCCCAGTTGATAGAAGGGTTATGGACTGAAAACCAGGGGATCCCTAGAATAACCGGAAATTTCGGAGATGAAATAAGGTGGAAACTGACAGCTTCATGATGATCCGGGTCGATACAAATCTCCAGTTCGATTGTCTCATGCGTGACAGGTCCAGAAGACAAAGGTGATCCATCCACAGTTTCCATTTCAATTGGTGTGGATTTGGTCCTACTGGAAATATCATTATCACGTGTAAATTTTAAGTCCATAAAATTTCCTCCTGCTCCCGAATCCAACAGGGCAGAGCATTGTATTTTTTGGGTGCCCATTACAACCTGAATGGGGATTACAAAATGAGATGATGTGGTATGTATTTTGTCTATTTCTGGCGTTACTGATGAGATAGTCTGCAAGATGGAATCCGACTGCTGAGAAAGGTCCGTATTGCTGGCAGACCTGTTGTTGGTAAAGGCTATAGTCCTTTTGTTAGGACAGTTGATGGCATAGTGTCCAGGGTCCCCACAATAGAGGCAGAGATGTTCTGCACGTCGCCTCTCCTTCTCCTGTGCAGAGAGTGGTCTTCGGATGACGTCGATCTGCATCGGTTCAGACACAGCTTGCGTCTTTTCTTGGTGGTCTGATGCTGAAAATGAGAAGCCAGGGCTATTCCCAAGTGCTCGCAGTCTCTCCTTTCTCCTTTCAGTAAGTCTCTGGTCAATCCGGATACATAGTTGAATAAAGTCCTCCAACTGGTCAGGGGTCTCAACCCTGGCAAGCTCGTCTTTCACTGGTTCTGATAACCCTCGTCGAAATTGACTTCTCTGGGCCGCTGGATTCCAGGTGGTGTCGGCCACCCAGCGACGGAACTCCGATGTATATTCCGCAACAGAGCGACGTCCTTGGCGCAAATTATGTAATTTGGTTTCTGCTGTGGCACAGCGGTTTGGGTCATCAAAAACTTGATTCATAGCTGCGATGAAAGCTTCCAGGTCATTAAGGAGGGCATAGTCCTTTTCTACATAAGGTGAAGCCCAAGCAAGAGCTTCATCCGTCAGGAGATTTATCATGAAAAAAACTTTCTTCCTTTCACTGGTAAAGGGAGCAGGTTGCATCTGGAAGTATATGCGGCATTGATTGAGGAATCCTCGGTACTGCTTGCGATCCCCACTGAACTTTGCAGGCAGCGGCAGCCGCGCATTTGATTCGGACCCTGAATTGCGCACGTCCAGTAGTTGTTTTTGTAGCTCAATTACTTCCTGTTGTATCGCCGTGAAATCAGTTTGTAACTTGGCATATTTTCCTTGAGAGTCAGTACAAAAACTTTGAAGCTCCGTAACTTGCCGCCTCAGGGTGTTCACAGCGGACTCCATTTTGTCGCGAGATTATTCTGTCAGGATCCCGTCTGGGTTGGAGCCGATGTTACTGCAAACACTAGGGAAAGCAGAGGCAGGTAGCGTAGTCAGAAGGCAGGCCGAGGTCGGTACACAGGAAAGCAGTGTTTGTAGCAGGGAAGCAGGCAAATAACGTAGTCAGGTGGCAGCCGGAGGTCGGTACACAGGAGAGCAGTGTTTGTAGCAGGGAAGCAGGCAAATAACGTAGTCAGGTGGCAGCCGGAGGTCGGTACACAGGAAAGGCAGTTCGGTAGCAGAGGAGCAGGCAGATAACGTAGTCAGGTGGCAGCCGGAGGTCGGTACACAGGAGAGCAGTGTTTGTAGCAGGGAACAGCAGGAGAAAGAGCTTGACTAAAGGCTGGAAGCACAATAATCTCGCAATGACACACCCACAGGGCCAGGTTTATATAGGGTGTGTAATTGGCAATCAGAGGCCCAATCAAGAGAGCACTAGGTGTAGCCAATCAGGAAGAACAGTCAATGGTATCTGGGTTCAGCAAGGAACTTTGCAGCTAGCAGAATAGCTCAGATGGTAGAGCTGCTGGCCAGTGGACAAGAGGTACTGGGTTCGACTCCTGACAGATCTGCTATCTCCAGAAAATTTTTCCGGGAGGTCAAAACGGGGTAATGAAATTATATGAGCTATCGCAGCATTATTTACAAGACTTGCTGCTTCTGCGGCAGCCTGAGTAGCTACTGCAGTGAGATCAGCAACCGGAGCGGCCTGCTCCAGTGACCTAAGTCTGGCCTCTAGTTGCGGAACGTAGCGCTGTAGCTGCTGAATGTCAGCCATGTTCGGTTAGACCCTGGCGGTCAGATACTGTTAAGGGGACGGTTGCAACAACTTTATTAAATAATAGGGAGCAACCAAACCCTGGGGTCCACGGTGCAGCTAAAGGTGCTGCGGCCGAACACCCCTCGGGTATGAGGGTGAAAACTGACAACAGAAATATAAAGGTTTGCCTGTGTTACTTCACACTAAGCAAGATATTAAATTTGCACTATCTCTGTTAACTTCACGGGAGATGTGCTATAGGCTGGCGTAGACATAGCCCTGTTAACTGCACAGAAGCCACTTGCCAGATATTGGATCTGCACTATCTTCCTTAGCATCACGGGAGATGTGCTGCAGGCTGGCGTAGACGTAGCCCTGTTAACTGCACAGAAGCCACTTGCCAGCCGATTAGGAAGTGCATGCGACTTACGCTAGGCGTACGTGCTGCCAGCCGGTGTGCGACCGGACTGAGCCACTCTGTTCAGCTGGCAGGTGATGCCCAGGTTATGCGCCCCGCAGTCTGCTCAGGATATATCGCTACCCTCCTGTCGGAGCTAGACTGCGCCACATTGGCTACCTGCCTGGCATAAGCTAACCTGCCTGAAGGACATGTGCTAATTAGCCGAGCGAATTCTGGCATCAGCAGGTCCCGGAGAGCAAAGCTAGAGAGCACGTGGAGCCCAGATTCTAATGCATCCACACATGAGCACTACTTATTTAGTATGATCTGACCGCACCGCCGCGCCTGCAGCCAAGCTATTTAAGGGCTAAGCCCTGCCCCCAGCCATCTCGTTAATCGCATCACTGATGACATCACCCGTGACCAATCAGGCGGTGCCAGGTCACCGGATCAGCTGATACCAAATCATCAATCACGGTCCACCACGTCTTGGGCATGCTCAGTGCAGGGAATCCTGGACTTAGACTGTGGCAGCTCTGTTCCTTTCTGCAACCTCTGCTTAAAGCTACTAGGAAAAAAGACTCTTGCAATAGCTTGTACTTCTCTTGTACTGGCTAGGCGTTGGGACTGATGGCAAAGCTGAGCAGCATCTGCCCCGGCTTTACTTGGATGGGAGACCATAGACTCTTCAGATCCATGTTCGGATCCAGCGTCGCCTGATGCCTAGCAATGTGGGACCCAAGTTTAAAACTTAAAAGTCCAAAATGATTCCCTGTTTAATATTCTGGATCTGAGATGACCCCTTCTAAAAGGTCTAGAAACCATCTTAATACCTAAAAAATTATAGGAATCAGTATTACAATTATGTTTGAAGGAAAAATGCTTAGATACAGCAGAAATGTTTAATGCCACAGGGTTACCTACATCAGAGAGATGTCTTCTGATGTGCTTTTTAAGCACATCAGAAGACATGTAAGACATGTACTGTATATTGCATTGTCTGCACTCAATCCAATAAACTACCCCCTGAGTGTTGCAGTTAGGCCGGCGTCACACTGCCGAGTTTGATGCGAGTTAGTCGCACGACTTTCTCGCATCAACACCCGACACGGCCGCCCGCTCTCGGACCCGAGTGTGCGGCTGCATGTATTTCTATGCAGCTGTCCACTCGGGTCCGAGAGCGGGCGGCCGTGCCGGGTGTTGATGCGAGAATGTCGTGCGACTAACTCGCATCAAACTCTGCAGTGTGACGCCGGCCTTAATAAAATTGTGTATTGAAAATTCTTGATTAGTGGAAAAAGATTTTAATTTTGTTTATTATTATCCACATGTGAACATGCTTTCCAAGGGTTATGTAGAACCCATGAGAGCCAGGAACGTTGATGCGGTTGTTTGTAATTAGAGAAGTAGCTAAAGGAGAGAATGTTACCTAATGTAGGTGCCCTTTTAGCTACAAATCTAATCTGGGAATTTTCGAAAACCTCCGAGAGCTGTCTATCCTCATTTCACCCCTTAGTGACAGAGCCATTTTGCAGGTTAATGACCAGGCCAATTTTTACAATTCTGACCACTGTCACTTTATGAGGCTATAACTCTGGAACACTTCAACGGATTCCGCTGATTCTGAGATTTTTTTTTTCGTGACATATTTTATTTCATGCTACTGGTAAAATTTCATCGATATAACTTGTTTTTATTTATGAAAAAAACAAATATGGCAAAAAAAAATTAAAATTTTGAAACTTTAAAACTTTAAATTTTTCTGCCCTTAAATCAGAGAGAGATATGTCACACAAATTACTTAATAAATAACATTTCCCACTTGTCGACTTTACATCAGCACAATTTTGGAAACAAATTTTTTTTGTTAGGAAGTTATAAGGGTTAAAAGTTGACCAGTGATTTTCTCATTTTTACAACAAAATTTACAAAACCATTTTTTTTAGGGACCACATCACAGTTAAAGACACTTTGGGGGGTGTACATGACAGAAAATACCCAAAAGTGACACCATTATAAAAACTGGACCCCTCAAGGTGCTTAAAACCACATTCAAGAAGTTAATTAACTCTTTAATTGCTTCACAGGAACTGAAACAATGTGGAAGAAAAACAATTAGCATTTAACTTTTTTTTACAAAAAATTTACTTCAGAACTAATTTTTTTATTTTCACAAGTATTAAAAGAGAAAATGAACCACAAAATTTGTTGTGAAATTTCTCCTGAATACGCCCCCATATGTGGGGGTAAACCATTGTTTGGGCACATGGCAGAGCTCGGAAGGGAAGGAGCACCGTTTGACTTTTTGAACGCAAAATTGGCTGGAATCAATGGTGGGCGCCATGTCGCATTCGGAGACCCACTGATGTAACTAAACAATGGAAACCCCCTAATTCTAACTCCAAACCTAACCCCAACACACCCCTAACCCTAATCCCAGCCCTAACCATAACTCAATCACAACCCAACCCCAACACACCCTTTACCCTAATCCCAACCCTAACCATAACCCCAATTACAACCCAACCCCAACACACCCCTAACCCTAATCCCAACCCTAAACATAACCCAAATCACAACCCTAACCCCAACACACCCCTAACCCTAATCCCAGCCCTAACCACAACCCTAACCCCAACAGCTGTATACAATATAATACCCTGTGGTAGAACAGTAAAACAAGTCAAACAGTGCACATAAATAACAGCATTACATTAATGACTTACAGGGAAGGAGAGAGAGCAGCTGAGGGTCTCCGCTACCTCCTTGCAAGTACAACAGCAACAGCCCTTCTTAGAGCTAATGATAATTAATAGTAATACTTTTGTTAGCAGCACTTAGGGAGAGATTGTGATGAAGGGATCATGTAGGAAAGGATAGGGTGAAAGGTATGCCCTTTGCAGCCTGCAACACATATGAAAAACCCTTCTCAGGATTAATAATATTCTTTTTGCTCTTAATCCTGCAAATTGTTCTGAGCCGGGAAATATTATACACCATTTTTTACTGCAGCAGATGTACAGTCAGACTTAATTGGATCTCAATAGCATTGCTATATTGATAGTGCAATGTTATACATCCATCTGAGGTGTGCAAATGTTGCTGGCATTGTCATACTGCAAATTTTTTGAGCAGTAAACATTTTTTATGGCATTTAACGTGCTAGAATTGAGCATCAAACACCCCCAAATAAGTTTGTTAAAATAAGTCACATTGCTATATTGATACTGCAGTCTTGTACAGTACATGCCTCTGAAGTGGGCAGATTTTGTTATTATTGTAAAACTGTAATTTTTTCTGCAGTGACATTTTATAAAGCATTTAAAAAATTGTGACTTTCAGAGTCCATCCTTCATAAATTATACAGGATGTGTCTGATCATGTCTCACACACAACATGGACAGATAAGGTAGTAAAATGTTAAAATTACATTACCTGTAGAATGCTTTTTTTCACCATTGAAAGCAATGCAAACATGTAAAAACGCAGCGAAAACATTACATGTGAACATGGCCCAAGGTGTGGAGGAGTACAGCAAAGGACCTGACTTTAAAATAGTTTGTATCATCTAGTGTGTTTTAGGGCCTGATCCATAGGCCTATAACAGTTATATGCGTACTACGGAATCTGAGAGCATGGTATAATACAAAACTGAGACCAAAGTTGATGCAAATAAGTATATTAACAAGAGAAACAAAACTAACAGAGCACTTCCTGCAATAGTAACGAAAACAGAGCACAATATGGAATGATGCAAGTAAAGCAAAACTAACAGAGCACTTCCTGCAATTGTAATGAATGCACAGCACAATATAGAAATGTTCAGTGTAAGGCCTCATACTCACTGGCGCCGAAAACGGATGATAATCAGAGGAAAAAAAATCGGATGCAAATCTGACCAAAGTTAGTCAATGGGTGAATTTTCATTTGCGATTTTTTTCTCATCAGATATTGTTGTGAGAAAAAAATCGCAGCATGCTGCGATTTGATGCGATTTTGGGATGAATATCGCCAATGCAAGTCAATGGGTGCGATTAAAAAACGAACAGCACTCGCACCATGCACGTGCTGTCCGATTTATAAGCACCAGTCTCGTTTGAAAAGCCGGCAATTCATCCCCGGCTACTGTAAAATCACACTGACAGCTCACAAAACACTAGATACATACACATAGAATACATATTATATATATATACATGTCATTGTGACACATACATATATATATTTATAGTTCATACACTTCTACATACTGTAATAGCCGCTAATTCAATTGCCGGCTTTTGTGAAATCACAGAAGCCGACATGAAATGATACATTGTTTCCACACAGTTAACCATGTAATTTCCTGTATTTTGATATATGGTTTGAACTTACAATTACATGAGTGTATTTGTTCAAAATTTCAGACATGTAGGGGTTAATTAAAGGTGTAAATTTGTTGAAAAAAAATGCGTGGGCTCCCGCTGTATTTTCTCCACCAGACAGACAAAGCAAGCGAGTGGGGGCAGATAATAATAGCCTAGGGAGGGTACATTTTTTTTTGTGCCCCCCCTGGCTACTAACATCTGCCCCCAGACACCCCAGAAAGGGCAAATCTATAATTAGATTCGCCCTTTCTGGCACTTTGCCCGTCTATTCCCATTGCCCTGTAGCGGTGGCGAATGGGTTAATAATGTCACCTTAATGTCACCTTAGTATTGAAAGGTGACCTTAAGGCAGGTTAATAATTGAGAGCTGTCAATTAGACAACTATCAATTATTAATCCTATTGAAAAAGACCTTGGAAGCATAATGCCATAAAAGTACAAACTTTATTTAGAAAATAGAAACATGAAAGACAGAAAACACAATAAAAATGCGATGCCCATCCAATATGCTCCCATAGGTACGTGCATGTTACTATCCAGTTATCTCCAATATATCATAAGCATACCAGGCTATGTGTACAGGCAGAAAATAGTCCGACATTAATAAGGTAAGTTGTGGTGATTCATACCACTGTGTGGTTTAAATATACACTAAATTCCCAGACAAAAATACAAATATCTAAACACACTTAGTGCCGGGCAAGCAATAGGCTAATATAGTATATTATAAAGTATATTTTTATATCGATAGAGGCCAAGGGCTAAAGTAATGTATTATTCAATATGGCAATGCATGTTTCAGTGTTCTCAATGCACAATGCAATAACATTAGTATAGAGGACATGATAAACATGCATGTATGCCCTGAATGCCCAAAGAAGCCAATGAGATGTATATAGCTAGGAATAATCTCAAATGCCCTGAGCAGAAGCGCTGACAAAGTACATAGTGTATAAATGCCACAAAGGACTGCACGGAAAAACATGAGCAGTCACAACATAGCTGTAAGGTTCAAATCATAATACGAGTAATACACGACCTGTAAATGGGAGCAAGGGTTCCCTTGCTCCCATTTCCAGGTCGTGTATTACTCCTATTATACTTTGAACCTTACAGCTATGTTGTGACTGCTCATGTTTTTCCGTCATTGTGATATAAATGCCACAAAGGACTGCACGGAAAAACATGAGCATCACAAATGCTGTAGTGTTCAAATCATAATACGAGTAATACACGACCTGTAAATGGAGCAAGGGTTCCTTGCTCCATTTCAGGTCGTGTATACTCTATTATACTTTGACCTTCAGCTATGTTGTGATGCTCATGTTTTCCGTGCAGTCCTTTGGGCATTTATACCTATGTACTTTGTCGCGCTTCTGCTCAGGCATTTGAGATTATTCTACTATATACATCTCATTGGTTCTTGGCATCAGGGCATCATGCATTTTATCATGTCCTCTATACTAATGTTATTGCATTGTGCATTGAGAACACTGAAACATGCATTGCCATATTGAATAATACATTACTTTAGCCCTTGGCCTCTATCGATATAAAAATATACTTTATAATATACTATATTAGCCTATTGCTTGCCCGGCACTAAGTGTGTTTAGATATTTGTATTTTTGTCTGGGAATTTAGTGTATATTTAAACCACACAGTGGTATGAATCACCACAACTTACCTTATTAATGTCCGGACTATTTTCTGCCTGTACACATAGCCTGGTATGCTTATGATATATTGGAGATAACTGGATAGTAACATGCACGTACCTATGGGAGCATATTGGATGGGCATCGCATTTTTTATTGTGTTTTCTGTCTTTCATGTTTCTATTTTCTAAATAAAGTTTGTACTTTTATGGCATTATGCTTCCAAGGTCTTTTTGGATTTATTTATATGATGGGAAGTGCCATCTATCTAGGCTAGTTATCATAGGATATATATTAATCCTATTGTATGATACAAAAATCAAACACACATAGTTTAATAAAAAAGAAGTTTAATGAAATAATCACACAGTTTTTGACCATATTTTTTATTGTGTTTTCTGTCTTTCATGTTTCTATTTTCTAAATAAAGTTTGTACTTTTATGGCATTATGCTTCCAAGGTCTTTTTGGATTTATTTATATGATGGGAAGTGCCATCTATCTAGGCTAGTTATCATAGGATATATATTAATCCTATTGTATGATACAAAAATCAAACACACATAGTTTAATAAAAAAGAAGTTTAATGAAATAATCACACAGTTTTTGACCATATTTTATTTTCCTGCTAAAACCATTTCCTGTAATAAAAATAAAATAAAAAAGCAAAATTATTCTTACCAATCCGATGTACAGTCAGGTCCCACGGTGTAATCCATCAGAAAGGGTTAACAGGTTACAGGTCGCAGAGAGCTAATAATGCTGTCTCAGACCTGTATTCCCCTGAATGAATAAGTTACTCTGCCAGGGAAAGGAGAGGAATAGATTAATGAATGGAGCTTAATTGATTTATTGCCACTTTCACTTTAGTGACCTGACCTAAGGTGAAAGTGGATACAATCAATTAAGCTTCATTCATGAATCTATTCCTCTCCTGTCGGCAGGAGATAAGCTCATTCATTCTGGAGCTATCAGATGAGCACGCAGGATTACTTGCGCTGCTTATCTGATTGCTAGTTATCCCTTTGTGAAGGATTACATCGTGGGACGTGACAGATCGCCAGATAGGTAAGAATAATGTTGTTTTATTATTTTATATTTATTTTAGAAGAACAAGGGCTTCGAACGGATTAAGAGTGAAATAAAAGATGGTCAAAAATATGTGTTTTTATTTCATTAAAATTATTTATTCTTAAAGTGTGTCTGTGTTTTTTTATTTACTTCAATAGGATTAATAATTGATAGTTGTCTAATTGACAGCTCTCAATTATTAACCTGCCTTAAGGTCACCTTTCAATACTAAGGTGACATTAAGGTGACATTATTAACCCATTAGCCACAGCTACAGGGCAATGGGAATAGATGGGCAAAGTGCCAGAAAGGGCGAATCTAATTATAGATTTGCCCTTTCTGGGGTGTCTGGGGGCAGATGTTAGTAGCCAGGGGGAGCACAAAAAAATGTACCCTCCCTAGGCTATTATTATCTGCCCCCACTCGCTTGCTTTGTCTGTCTGGTGGAGAAAATACAGCGGGAGCCCACGCATTTTTTTTCAACGATTTTACACCTTTAATTAACCCCTACATGTCTGAAATTTTGCACAAATACACTCATGTAATTGTAAGTTCTAAACAAATATCAAAATACAGGAAATGACATGGTTAACTGTGTGGAAACAATGTACCATTTGTAGCGCCCGCGTCCCTGCCTGCTGCCAGACAGGGACGTCGCTCTCCTCACCTGCGCTCAGCGTCCTCAGTGCTCCCAGCCTCCTCTGCGCCTCTGGCATCCTCGGCGCCCTCCTTCCGCCCTGCTGGTCCCGCGCGCTCCTTCCCTGCTACTGGCCTTAGGGCGCGCGCCCGCACCCTCCCCCGCTCTTAAAGGAGCCGCGCGCATTTTCCAAATCAGTCTCCAGCCAATGCTGGAGGACTCCACCCTATATTAAGGGCTTCCTCCTTAATGTAGGTGCCCGAGCAATGTTGTTCCTGTGCAGTCTAACTCTGTTTCAGCCATCAGCTCCTGATTCCAGTTACCTGCCTGTTACCTGTCGGCTTGCCTGTCTGCCATCCGTCTGCAGTTCCATCCAGAGGTTCGGACGTCATCTGCAGAGATCCCCGGCTCTTGCCTGCTCACCTAGGAGCGATCATCTGCCATCCGACTGCAGCTCCATCCGGAAGTTCGGACATCATCTGCGGAGATCCCCGGCTCTTGCCTGCTCACCTGGGAGCGATCATCTGCCATCCGACTGCAGCTCCATCCGGAAGTTCGGACATCATCTGCAGAGATCCACGGCTCTTGCCTGCTCACCTGGGAGCGATCATCTGCCATCCGACTGCAGCCTACCTGGAGGCTCCACCATATCAGGTCGTATATGCCTGCCCTGTTCTAGAGACTGCCTGGTCACTTGCCGTGACAACCTGCCTGTCTAGAGACTGCCTGGTCACTTGCCGTGACAACCTGCCTGTCCAGAGACTGCCTGGTCACTTGACGTGACAACCTGCCTGTCCCAGAGACTGCCTTGGTCACTTGCTGTGACAACCTGCCTGTCCAGATACTGCCTGGTCACTTGCCGTGACAACCTGCCTGTCCCAGAGACTGCCTTGGTCACTTGCTGTGACAACCTGCCTGTCCAGATACTGCCTGGTCACTTGCCGTGACAACCTGCCTGTCCCAGAGACTGCCTTGGTCACTTGCTGTGACAACCTGCCTGTCCCAGAGACTGCCTTGGTCACTTGCCGTGACAACCTGCCTGTTCCAGAGACTGCCTGGTCACTTGTCGTGACAGCCTGCCTGTCCAGAGACTGCCTCGGTCACTTACCGTTACAACCGGCCTGCCCAGAGACTTCCTTGGTCACTTGCTGTGACAAACCTGCCTGTCCAGAGACTACCTATATCCCCTGCCGTGATTCCCTGCCCTTTTCCCGGGTGCCACCCGCTCTCTTACAAGTAGACTCTCTTGTATAATAAAGCTTTGTGGTTCCACCAACCTGACCTGTCTCGTCAGTAGTTCCACCCACCAGACCCGTTACACCATTTCATGTCGGCTTCTGTGATTTCACAAAAGCCGGCAATTGAATTAGCGGCTATTACAGTATGTAGAAGTCTAGGAACAATAAATATATGTATATATATATATATATATTGTAAGCTTTTCAGGGGATATAGCTCTGGGATCGCCGTCTGGGTAGACAGAGTGGCACGGAAACAGTTCATTCAGACAGCAGTTCTGGTGAAAACTGGCCGCAACCAGCTTTATTAAAGTCCACAGCAAACAGATAAAAATAAATCATAAACAGAAGACCTAGGCTTGTCTAGCCACTTACTACACTTAGATAGATTTCCCTTTCTATCCGGGTCCAGACTCTACCAGTCTGTGCCCAAAACAACACATATGTTCAGTAGTTACCAGCGTGGAGTTTCACAGTCTCCTCCTTGTGTCTGAAGGCACCTTCAATGTCCAGACTTGAGAGAGCTCCCCTCCTATTCAGCCGCTATTCGCACGGATTCTCACTGAGACTACTCCTGTGTCCGGGGTACATCGAGCACCCAGACTGAGATAGCTCATACTCCTGGAGACTGCTTCTTGTGCCTAGACTCCTTGTCCAGACTAAGCGAGCTCTCTGACTGTGTTTGCAGACACCTACTTCTGGTCTCCTAATTAACAGCTGAATGGTTTCAGGCCTGAGCTGCAAGTGTGTGCTGAATGTAAGGTGTAGTGACCTTTCTCTACCACTAGGTTTACAAAGCCACACATTTCCCTTATACCATACAGCACAGTACCTAGGTGAAATGTACACCCCATTCGACACATATTCCTTCACTGTCTCACATATCCCCTCCCTCTTCTCCAGACCGGAGGGCTGGTCAACAATCCAAAAAGACAGCGAACTCTGGACCAGTCATGGCCTTCATCAGCTTCATTTTCACTACTGTCATCCGTATCTTCACCTGAGCCATAGCCAACATCAGCTTTCTCTTCATCTGAAGCATCCGCACTACCCTGTACCCTCCCAGGCCTATGCTCTCTGCGGGCCTCGGGTATCCTGCACGGTTTCATCTTCACCTTAGGGCCTGGCTCAGTTTCGATATAGTGCCTGGCCAGAGAAGTACGACCCGGCACATCAGAACACTTCTGCTGACTCTTTCTCAGAAACTCACGTACCTCCTGTCCCTGGTGCACTGACCATGTGTCACCAACTATCACAGAAGGTATAGGGGGTTTTTCACTTTTCTCCAGTTCCCCTTGAACCTTCTTTACTTCATGGAGCTTCTCCAGAAGATGCTCATGGCTCTCATCACGCTCCTTCATCACAGTTTTGATTTTTTTCTGAGAAGTAATCAATTCATCTTGTACCTGTTGGACGTCCTTTATGTCTTCAGCCCCTTCTTCAGGCTCTTCTGGTAGGACATGCTCAGAAGCCCTACTGTCAGTCTTACATTCTACTTCTTCAGTCACATCATTATGGTCTCCAATATCTCCATTTATTCCAGCTTTCAAGTTCTCCTTGATAGCTGCATCTGTATACTCATAACCCGCCGGATTCTTCTCTTCCACCATGTTCTGCATCCGTCTGAGCTCCCGTGTGTCTGCAGCGGCAACGGAGTGACACACCGCTTTTCCCATTTGTTGGGACGTGGCTCCGATGTAGACTCCATGAAAGTGCGCTTGAGCTCACCAATGCCAGCCTGATGTCTCAAAATCTCATCTTGTGATTTATCCAGATACTTGGTATCACTCGGAACACTGCTGGGGCTCCGGGCGCCGAACTTCCAGCCTGAGCTTCACGAGTTGCAGCTACTGATCCGGACCGTAACCCGTCCACGCCGCGTCTTCGGCAGAAACAGATTCCTGGACAGAGTCAGTCCCCATATCTTCAGTCTTGTTCCTCACAGCTTCACTTGAGACCTCAGCTTTGATGAGGCATCTGGTTTGGTGTCTACCACTTCTATGGCTTTTTCCACATCTGCAGCATCACCTTCAGAGTCCTTGGCATGATGCAGATCCACACCACACACCGACAACTTCTCATCTTCAACAGCATCCACTTGTGCTGTGTTCAGTTTCAGAGTCCTGCCTTTAAAGCTCAGCTCTCCTCCTTTCACCTTAGTCTTCGCCAGGGAACCGGCCAACTGTAAAACATCTTCAGATGCCATCTTCTGTCTGGCTGTAAGGTCAGCATCAGCTTTCTTCTCAGGACTCTCAACCTCCTCTGCTACCATGCCTTCCTCATTTGCACTGGTTGCTTTATTGTCATCAGATGATTCACTATCACTCCCACTATCCCTGTCTGACCCCTTTTTCTCAGCCACATCCGGGTCACTTTCAGGGTTATACAATTCATTCTCATTCTCATCCTGCTCACTTTCAGGAGTATACAATTCATTCTCATTCACATCCTGATCTGGAACCTTAGTTAACATGTCATCCACAACATTAACTTCACCATCTGGTCCCTCAAGTATGTGACTATGTGACAACCCCAGCACTATACTTCTATATAGCTCAGGTACTAGGAGCTGACTCACAACCTCTCCCTGGACTTCAGTGTCCCTATACAATAGGCTATTGTCCATGGCAGCATGAGGAAACCTCTCCTCAGAGCCAGGCTCCTGGGAAACCTCATTTAGAACAATCATATTTTCCTGTGTCGTCCTAAGAGTGGGGTCTCGCCACTGCTCACTCTCAAAATTGACACAGGACATAGGTAAGTCAGGGACACTCGGTTCCCGAGAACCACCATCCTCGTCTCCCAACATCACCTGCAAAGGAACTTCATCACCATCACAGTCATCATTATTATCAACATCATTATCATGACTATGATCAGTATCATCATCACTATCATGATCATCATCATTATCATTATCAGCATCAGCATCATTATCATGGTCATCATCATTATCATGATCATCATCATCATTATCATTATCATCATCATCATCATCATTATCACATAAGTTTAACGGCCCACTAGCATTGTGTTCCGCCCCTCGGGACTGCGCACCCTCAGTAGGAGCTTCATCACACTGTCCATCAGAAACATTTTTCCCCCAGAGACCCTTAGATCGGGGAAAGTCATTACCCAATATGACGGGGTGCACCAGGTTCTTCACTACCCCCACTTCATATGAAACCTCCCCGAGTTTAGGGACCAAGTCCACGGCAGTCTCTGGGTAGACTTTGGTGTCTCCATGGATGCACACCACACTCAGGTGTTTATCAGGGACGAAGTCCCTATCAATCAGGCTGTCCCATACGGAAGTCACTGGACTCTCTGAGTCCAAGAGGGCATGTGCTGGGCAGTCATTTACAACCACCGGGGACCCCTGTGGTCCAGTCTCTTCGGCTGAGGTGGACACACACACAGGCTCTGCGCAGGGAGAGAGGGATCCGCCAACATCACAACACATAGGCTCCCCCTCTATTGGACAGTTGGCTGCAATTTCACGACATCTCCAACACTGTCCATCACACTCTCCCACCCATATGTCCCCTCGGGCCCGAACCCGCTTATCAGCATACCCCATGTCCCCAACAGCTGGAACGCTCTTACCGCGAGAGTTCAGCGTCCGGGAACTCTGAAGTGACGACCTCTCAGATGGCTGGTCACGGAGACAGTCTTTGCTGGCGAAGGCCTTCTCCATCAGGCTGACCAGACAATTGGCGTCCTGGTGGTCTCCTTGTCCGACCTCTGGCTGTACCTCAGGAGGACATGCTCGGGTGTAGCGGTTCACTATCACCTTTTCAACTCCATAATCAGGTTTGCTGACTGCAGACTCCCAACTGCATCTCCAGTCATGAACTCCCCTGGCACGGGCTGTCACCGTAACACCCAGCCGGGTAAGAATCTCCGCTTTCAGCTTGGCATAGTCTTGGCTGTCCTGCTCGCTCAGGTCAGCATAGGCCCTTTGGGGCTCTCCAATCAGATAGGGTGCGACCATCATGGCCCATTCAGATAGGGGCAGATTCTCCTTCTCTGCCAGTCTCTCAAACCTAGTGAGATATACCTCCACATCATCACGAGGTGTCATCTTTTTCAGGGACCGTCTTACCGCCTTCTTTACAGCGGACAATGCAGGTGGCTTTGCAACACCACTTTGGGACGATGCGCCGCAAGTCCCCTGCAGTGCTGCAACCTGTTCAAAAAACAACCGGTCATTCTCCTGCTGCTGCTGCAGGAATTGCTGCTGGGCCTGCTGCATGCGCTGCTGGTGCTGCAGGCGCTGCTGCTCCATGCTCTGCTGCATGCTCCGCTGGGCCTGGACCAGGTACTCAACGAGCTCCTCCATACTGCCGGACTTATCTGTCTCAACCACGGCAGTCTTATGTTGCACATTAACTTGCGCCATTTGTTCAAACAGCGCCTCCATGCTGTCATCCATGCTGTCAGACTTCTCCGTCCCAACAATGGCAGTCCTCACTCAAGACATACACACTCCACAGTCTTTTCCACAGAAAAATTCAGCTCTGCTGTGCAGACACTTTTTTTTTTTTTTTTTCTTCTCTGCAAACTCTATTAGGGCCACTGTCTCTTTAAGACTGCTCCAATAGACGTTTCTCCTTTGCTGCCCGCATTCTCCACCAATTGTAAGCTTTTCAGGGGATATAGCTCTGGGATCGCCGTCTGGGTAGACAGAGTGGCACGGAAACAGTTCATTCAGACAGCAGTTCTGGTGAAAACTGGCCGCAACCAGCTTTATTAAAGTCCACAGCAAACAGATAAAAATAAATCATAAACAGAAGACCTAGGCTTGTCTAGCCACTTACTACACTTAGGTAGATTTCCCTTTCTATCCGGGTCCAGACTCTACCAGTCTGTGCCCAAAACAACACATATGTTCAGTAGTTACCAGCGTGGAGTTTCACAGAGTCTCCTCCTTGTGTCTGAAGGCACCTTCAATGTCCAGACTTGAGAGAGCTCCCCTCCTATTCAGCCGCTATTCGCACGGATTCTCACTGAGACTACTCCTGTGTCCGGGGTACATCGAGCACCCAGACTGAGATAGCTCATACTCCTGGAGACTGCTTCTTGTGCCTAGACTCCTTGTCCAGACTAAGCGAGCTCTCTGACTGTGTTTGCAGACACCTACTTCTGGTCTCCTAATTAACAGCTGAATGGTTTCAGGCCTGAGCTGCAAGTGTGTGCTGAATGTAAGGTGTAGTGACCGTTCTCTACCACTAGGTTTACAAAGCCACACATTTCCCTTATACCATACAGCACAGTACCTAGGTGAAATGTACACCCCATTCGACACATATTCCTTCACTGTCTCACAATATACACATGTCACAATGACATATATATATATATATATATATATATGTATTCTATGTGTGTATATGTATTCTTTCTATTCTTTATTAAAGCTGTCAGTGTGATTTTACAGTAATGCCAGGGATAATTAGCGGCTATTATACTATGTAGAAGTGTATGACCTATGTATATGTTATATATATATATATATATTAATTATATATATATTATATATATAATTATTTGCTTTTTGTGTACTTTTTTTGTTACATGTCATTTTTACATGACTTTTTACATAGAGATAACTGCTCTATGTAAAACTTCATGTTAAAATCGCATTGCATACAGATGGAAAACTGATGGAAAACTGACAGAAAACACATGGTGCGATTTAAAATCGCATCAAAATCGCATGTCTTTTTACAACAATTGTACCGTTTTTTTCCTGCCGAAAACGGACCGATTTTTTTCCAGCCCAGTGAGTATGAGCCCTAACTGAAGAGCGGGGAGCGACCGCTAATATCAACCAGTCCAACAGTAATATGACGCAGGTGTGCACAAGGAACTAAACATGGGAGTCCAGCAGTAAATATGAGATTAAGCACACGGCACTTAATGAGGAAGTCCAGCAATACTATGAGTGTGCATGTACATGGCACTTAAGCGTAGAACTCCAGCAATGTACAGGAGTGGCATTAACAGGAAAAGGTCACTATATGTACCTTTTGGGCTGAAAAACCCCCGCACAAGTCCAGTACAGCAGCTCACACAAACACAGACCTAGAGGAGATGGTGATGTCACGATTCCTTACAGGCCACAGCAGTTCTAAAGGCGAATAGCTCTACACTAAAAGTCCAGACAGTAGTTAAGCACAGACAGCATCAGGGCGATGCACAGAGGACTGTAGGCAGCATAACATGGAGAGGCAGAGCACCGAGTAACGAGCAGCAGCAGCAGGGAGTCCAACAGTAGACAGGCAGGAGCTCAAGAGTCACAGCAACAAAATACTCATGCACAGAGGAACACATGGCCCAGACTTAAATAATCAGGACAGACAGGAAGTTCAAAGACAAGGCGAGATAGAAGATTCCATCTTGGATAAGGGCAAACAGGCACAAAGGAAAGTCCGTAATCTTTACAAGGCCACAAAAAATTCTTCTGTTATTAACATCATACAGTAAGGGACCTGACTCTAAATATAGTTTGTAGCATCTAGCG
This sequence comes from Oophaga sylvatica, assembly GCA_033576555.1. NCBI lineage: Eukaryota > Metazoa > Chordata > Amphibia > Anura > Dendrobatidae > Oophaga > Oophaga sylvatica. The sequence goes on from JARQOD010000007.1 coordinate 148,557,770, forward strand.
TGTTATTGAGAACTGATCCATAGGCCACAAAAAATTCTTCTGTTATTAATGTCATACAGTAAGGGACCTGACTTTAAAATTGTAGCATAACTTCATTGTCATACAGGCCTCATCCACACTCAAACAATTATTTTTTTCTGTGACTAACACGATACAGCACACCATTTTTCAACTTTGAATTTACTGTCGCTGAAATTCAGGTGTTTGCAGAGGTGGTGCAGAGTTTAAAATCAAATTTTTTGTTGCTAATACTGTGCGCCTACCACACTATCTGAGCAACATGACTGGGAAAAAGTGAGGCTGTGGTGGAAGGGGAATTAGGCTTGGTGTTCAAGGTGTACATTGGGTAGGTGGTAATGTTTGTGAAAGCACCAGTGAAGCAACGTCACGTCCTATGCAAAGACAACTGACAACTTATGTTACTGGACAGGCTACACCACTCTCTTTCTTTGGCAGACACACAGTGGTACGCCTTGTCGATGATGGCCAGAAAGAGCATGTACTTGAGTGGATGGCAAGTGCAGCTTCAAGTGGCCTCTCCTCCTCTTCCTCCACCTCAACATCACACCCAATATAGTCTACAGATGTGGCACCAAAAGTCCCCTTTCTTCCCCCCGCATCTCAACTATCCAACAGTTCAACTGACTGTACGGAATTACAGATGGGTAAATTTGAAAAGCTGTTCACACATTCTATGCCATGTTCATCAGAAGTATACTAAAAATTTTGCAGAGTCAAGAGGAGGAAATCTGCACTGATGCCCAAATTTTTTTTAGCTTGGATCCAGGGCAGGAAGAAGTATAGTCCAAACAGCATCCTAACCCTCGTCATCAGACATTAACCCCTGGGGGGAGCTGATCCTGATGACATTCAGATATTTGAGGCTCACACAGACTGTACTGTGCTGTCAGGGCAAGAAGAGGAGGAGGGTGACTCCAATGGTGAGGAATATGATAACACAGAGACACAGAGGATGATGATGAGGTGTTAGATCCCAGTTGGAGTGAACATAAAGGCACACAGCTGAGTAGGTAATCTGAGGAGGAAGATGAGGAGGTTGCGTTGTGCAGTACATTGCAGACACGCAGTGAGGCAGCCACGACGAGCGATGCATCATCAGCCACTACTGTGCCTCTTACCTGCAGTATCTGCGGGTCTGCAGCTCACAGGGATGGCAAGGGTTGCCTAGCCTGGGCATTTTTTGACACTGAAAAGGATGAGCCAACTCATGTAATCTGTTAACTATGCAAAAAAACTGAGTCAAGGTAAAAAGTGCAATAATTTGACTTCTACATTGTATGAACCTTGACATGCGCAATCAACATGCTTTAGTATCAGTTGCCCCATCAATCGCATCTGCTGCTTCTTCCTCCTCCTCTGTTACCATTCCAACTATTGAGATGCAGGTCTACGACCGCAGAACCTCAGGTCCTTTACACTTTCCAGTCACGCTGACTGAGATGCCGCCTTCTGCTGTAACGGAAGTGGACATGCCTGCTGTTTTTGACTGATCTCAGAGAATGATCACACCACAAGTTTCTCAATCCACAGTAACATCTCCACTTGCAACTCTCTCACGGTCCAGCAATTTTTCCAGTTCACCATACTCCACCCTCTAACAGCACTGTAACAAGCCCATGGTTCCGCAGCTGTGGTCACGTAAAAGATTGTTTCCTCCTACGCATGACAAAGCTAAGAGGTTGAACTCCATCATCTCCAATTAGCTGGCCACGGAAATGCTGCCTTTCGGCCTGGTAGACACAGACGGTTTCTGAAAGCTGATGGCCGTCGCAGTCCCCCTGTATCAATTGCCCATTCGCCATTACTACTCTAAGAAAGCTGTGCTTGTGCCTATGGGGATTTATAATTATATAGAGGCTGCCTATGGGGGGTGCATTATACTATATTGAGGACTATCTGGTGTATTATGCTATATAGATGCTATCTAGGGAGCCATCATACAGTGTGGGAGATTACAGTGAGGGGGCCATCATACAGTGTGGGGACTATAGTGGCGGAGCCATCATACAGTGTGGAGATTACAGTGATGGGGCCATCATACAGTGTTGGAGCCATTAAATAGTTTGGGGATATTAAGGGGTCAGTATATATCCAGTGAGAGGGCATTATACTGTGTATAAGAGAGCATCATACTGTGTATAGAGGAGCTGTACAGGGGGGAGACTTGGGACATTAGTAAATGTAAAGTGGGCACTTATTGTTATAGGGGAACTCGGGTTACTGTGATTGTCAAAGGGGTACACACAGGGCATTATTACATTCTAGGGGACAAAATGTGGGCGCTGTTTTCTAGGGAACTTGCACCCGGCATTACTATATTTTAGAGAGTTGCTTTATAATTTAGAGAGCACACAGAACCACCCAGCAGGTGCAGTAATAGGGACACATATGGCAGCAGTGGCTCAGTATTGGGGTATCAGCAGGATGAGGAGTTTGTGCAGGTTGAGAATAGTCCAATTGGTGACCGTGACAGTGCTGAAAATGTGAAAATGAAACGTGTCTTTGTTGTATTCTCTGCAGTCGAGTCCTGGCTGAAGGAGTCATCATATCGGTCTGGGCCAGATGGAAAATACATGAAAAGTGAACAATTCCATCAAAAAGAACGTCAGCGGTAAGTCATTATCTGTAACTCTGCTGTAATCTATTATATGTTCTGTAGGACTGGTATTATTTACCACTGACCATATGGTGGTGATATCAATATGGGTCTTTTTATATATAGATTATTTTTGGCAACAACATGGTCATTTGCTGAGGTTCTCTGGTTAGGGGCCCACTCAGAAGTTTCATCCCCCTAAACCAAATCCATAGCTACGCCTCTGGAGTCACCTGATAAATTCCTAAAATTCTATTGGCTTTTGTTGCCTTTATATATCCTATGCTGTTGACTTAAGGTTAGTTATGATAAAGATCCATCTGTTGCCACATTATTAGCGCTCTCGTAGCATTTATTTATTATGGAGGATTTTTTCTGCCTTACCACTATATTTTAAAGAAAAAAATTTTTGAATAAAGCAAGAAATTTTATGGAGCTGGAACATCAACCTCCTTGTTTTTCAGTTGTCTTCACATGTGTGGTCTGTACAGAGTTCCGAGCACCTGTGGCAGATGGTGAGCTGGCTTGGACTCTAGCCCATTATTATTTTTATTTGTTCATTGGGCTTGCCGTGTCTCCCAATATATCCCCAATCTATATAATTTTTTGTGAATGCTTCACTAGAATTGCTGGTTGTCGCACATATATTTCCTGCTTGTAAACATGAAGACAAAAAAACCCCAAGGTGCAAAGGGAATGGATAGGGTAAGAATGACCACCGATTGGCACAAATAAGAGGATACCACCAGGCAGTGACATATAAAATCCAATTTCTTTATTTAAGAAAGGTTACCTATATTGCACAGACGATAATAGAAACCAATATATAAATATATAAAATATAAAAAATGAGGGGAACCACACGTAAATTGCCTAATATTATGGGACTCAATGTGAATAACCAGGTGAATGCTATACACTAAAGATCTGATGATAGATAATCACCAAATATGCAATTGATTACAAAACAGGGCCACGTTTGAGGCAGTTACTGCTTTACATGGCCACATTGAACCTGCAGCACGCTGTTTATACAATTACACATGATTTTATTGCATTGGAGATTGCAGTATCAGCATTTATTGATTAGTAGCCAGCATCTTTGTTTGCACTATTTTACACAATTGCACATGTCTTTACAGCATTGCCAATTGTAGTATCAGCACTCATTGATTAGTAACCAGTATCGCTGTTTGCACTATTTTGTGTTTAATTATCAGGTCACATTATTGGGCTTATTGTGCAGTAATAATTTATAGGATATTTCTAATTTACACAGCAAATTGACTAGTCTTCACATATCAGCAGTCTTTGTGTGAGTTTTGCCCAACATTCACATCTGGTTGTCTCATTATTTTTCACTGATTTGCACTTGTGGATAACCTTTTTATCATTTCAATTTTTGCTGTAGTGTGTTTTCGTTACACTATTCTGGGTTATGCACTTATTTTTCGTTTTATAAATGCATTTGTTTTGCACTTTATTATTGTTTATGTGTGCTGCTGCTACATATGTGGCCCTGTGCAAATGGAAAAGTTAACCCTCCAAGAAACAAAAATTTGGGACTTTACCACATTACAAAATTATGTGAATAAGGAAATGGTCCCAAGAGGATTAAGAATAAAAAAGTGGCAACTACTATCTATAATGCAGATTTCCAAGAAGAATGTAATCAAATTCTTACCAACTGCTCCATAAATCTCATGAAATTAATTATTAAATATGAAGAAATGAAGCTGGTGGACATCCAGAAAGAAATTAAAAATATGGACAAATTTATGGATGAATATAAAACTATACCACAATTTGATTCATCTATGAAGAAAATGAAAGATAATCAAATGGCACTAGAAGAAGAAATTATGAGGCGTAAAAAGGAGAAAATGTGCACATGATTTGAATGACTATGCAACAGGAAAAATATATGAATGGGGTCAGTGGGAAAGGACACCCAGAACCCCTAGATCTATTTTGAAGCAAAGTCAGACTCGCACACATTAAGCCAATAAGCCACATGTAGCGTTCAACTCCTCAGACCCAGAATCATCGGATACTAATTGTAGCATGTCAGATACCTCTTAATGCCATGAGTAAAAATAAAATATCATTCAAATCAAAAAACGCAAGAGGAGAGCAAGCAGAAAACATTCCAAGCGATCTAGGAGTGATCACTCGTTATAAGAAAAACAAATTGAAGAAGTGAATGAAATTAGTGTTTTGAATTTATCTTTGCAAAAGTTGACTCAATACCAGCTGAGAGTCTTATCGTTGGGATTAAATTTCATCCCGGACTTGAAGTTTGACCTTTTTTCACAATATTAGATATTAATAAATTTGTTCACAATTTAACAGTGAAAAAACACTTTTTTGATGATACATCTGTCCCACAGTCACAAATACAAATAGAAAGAGGCAATGAATATCATAAATTGAATTTCAAAGAACAAATGGCGCTACTGAATTTACAAAGTCTAGCCCAATCAGGGATTAGAAATGTTGAGACTATCAATCTGTCCCAATACGTGAATGTTAAAAATCCACATTTTTATCCCATTCAGACTAGGGCTGAATGCATGCATAAATTCCAAGAAGTAATTGAGGGAGAATTGAAAAATTTGGAAAAGGAAATTGTAACAACCCTGCTGGCATCACTGCATGGCCTGTACACCAACTTACTCATTGCTCCAGGTCTTGCTGCGATTTCTGTCTGCTACCAGCTCCATGATTTGTGCCTCTTGTCTTCTATCTGTTCTGTGCATGTTTCCTGGCTGTGTACATAGCGGGGCGGTGTCAGAACTCTCTGGTGCTAATGGAGTCAATTACCATTAGCCCTCTAGTATTTAGGGCAGCATCACCCTGTGGATCTTGCCTGTGCAATGTGTTAACTCAGTTAGTGTTTTGCTACTGAGCTGCCAGGTCTTGCTCTGTATTCCTCCATCTTTGGAGGCTGCACTCCTAGCTTTGCCTTGTACTTGTTTGTCCGCCCTCCAGGAGGCAGAATATCCTGGTCTCTGTGCTATTGCTCCTGACCTTGTCTTGTATTTGTCCTTGCTGTCCTCCAGGAGACAGAATATTCTGGTCCCTGTGTCTTTGTCCCTGTTCTTTGTCTCATGTCATTTCCTTGTCTGAACTCTGTCCTACCTCTGTCTCTTAGTCTCCTTGTCTGTGGTTTCCTTCTCTGCTATGTCTTGCCTTGTGTTCTCTCTGAATCACTTTCTGCTTCTTGCTGCAGCTCCTTTCCACATATCTTGCAGTTCCACTCTGCTTCACTCCTGCCACTGCAGTAATCTCTTGCTGCAGCTCCTCTCCACATATCTTGCAGTTCCGCTCTGCTTCACTCTTGCAGCTGCAGAACCTCTTGCTGCAGCTTCTCTCCGCATATCTTGCGGTTTCACTTTGCTTTGCTCCTGCCGCTGCAGAACCTCTTGCTGCTCTACAGCCCTTCTCTGCAGCCTTGCGCTTTTCCTCTACCTGTTCTTCCATACACCTTTTCTTCCATTCAGTTCCAGTATCTGCATTTGCTGTGTGAACAGGTCGCTACCTGTTTCTCCACCTCCTCGGTCTTCACCATCAGAGGCTCCAGTGAAGACCGAGGCAGCTGTCCTAGTCACGCCCCTTCCAGGGTAGTCTGGTTTGTGGCTCAGTGGGGCCACAACCCCCTGGCTCACGCCCACCAGCCAGGGCGTGAGCGTGACAGAAATCAATATTACAGATTCTAAAAAGAAACACAGTAACCTCTCCTATAAAGAAAGGATAGCGCTTTCAGAATTGAAAAAAATGAAAAATATTGTCATCAAGAGAAGTGATAAAGGTGGAATAGTGGTTGTAATGAATTCTGCTGACTATAATGAAAAAATGTTGGAATTACTGTCAGATGAAATGACTTATGAAAAATTATCCAACAATTCTACATTGAAATTTTGTGAAGAAATCAATGGAATTGTTTCAGAAGGTTTAAATGAGGGTGTGCTCAATTAAAAACAAGCCAATTTTTTAGTTATATCTGATACTGTTATGCCAATAATATATGGCTTACCTAAAGTACATAAAACTAGTAGCATTCCACCAATGAGACCGATAGTCTCAGAAATAGGCTCTATGCATGAACATTTGGGAGAATGGGCGGACTCTCTTTTACAGCCCCTGGTTCAGAAAATGCCAGAATATCTGAAAAACTCTAGAGACATTTTGGGAGCGCTCTCCTTGATAACATGGAATGAAAACCAATCATGGCTCTGCTGCGATGTTATATCACTCTATACTTGCATACCTCACACATTGGCTATGGAAGTATTGGAATTTTTTCTTGTGAATTACAGCCAGTACTCAGAAGACCTTATTAATTTTTTGTTGAGAGTTATTTTTTATTTGTTAAAACGTAATATTTTTTCCTTTGATGGAGAAATTTTTCAACAAAGAGCAGGCAAATATTCACCATCCCTAGCTAACATCACTATGACGTTTTGGGAGCATCATTATATTTACTCAGAGGACAATCCATTTTTTTATATTTTCATTTTGTATGACAGATACCTTGATGATACCCTCATTATATGGGGGGGCAATGTATCTGCCATACCGAAATTTATAGATTATATTAATGCAAATGATTACAACATACGGTTCACATTCAAACAAACATAATAATTCCATTTCTTTTCTAGATTTGGAATTATCGGGCATACAGGGTCAATATATAATAAGTAAAACGCACCAAAAACCAGTAAGTGGAAATATTGGGGTCAATATATAATAAGTAAAACGCACCAAAAACCAGTAAGTGGAAATACTATACTGCATGCACGCAGTAGCCACCCCAAACATATTCTAAAATCTATTCCAGAGGGAGAACATATCAGGTTAAAAGAAATTGTTGCAATGACGTCTACTTAAAATGTGAAATTGATTCACTCCACAAGAAGTTGAAAAAACATGAATATCCACAATGGACCTTGAACAGAGCCTCGCACATCTATTTATATAATTGCCTTGTAATGTTTTCATTTCCTGTTCTGTCCAGATGTCACCATATCCCAGAATTCCAAGCGGAGGAAGTCCATCGACCGTCATATTGGGACACCCAAGTGATGGGTGTCTCAATATGGAAACTGCTGCTGGTACCAACCTATTGTGCAGTACCACCAGCAGAACACTGTGGCACCCCCCACACACACACACTCTATACACCGTAAGCACCTCATACACACTCACACACACTCTCACACACACACACTCTCACACACACACTCTCACTCACACACACTCACAATCTAACACTCACACTCACTCACACACTCATGCAGCCTCTTGCGTGGTACTACCAACAAAACACCGTCGCAAACACACTGCCTCTGGGATCAGCCGAATGATTCACTGACCGCCGCTATCTGTCTGCAAAAAGATGGCGGTGGTCTGATTTACGGCGGCAGATGCACGAAGTATCTACAGGCAGAGGAAGCCGATCACGTTAAAGGGGTTTTCCCACGAACGAAAGTTCATTTTAAAAATTGACTGTGTCTGACTGTGCACAGAGCATACCTCATGTCCTGGGCAGGTCAGGAAGCAAAAGACAATACTGACATTACAGCAGGGGATCACAGTGGATTTATTTTGTGAGGTAAAATATTTCACTGAGTGTTTTTTAAAAATATTTTACCTCACAAAATGTATCCTCTGCGATCTCCTGCTGTAATGTCAGTATTGTCTTTTGCTTCCTCCTCTGCCCAGGAGCTGTGGTATATCACATGGGGTACACAGGTCAAAGAAGAGATCACATGAGAGAAGACAGCAGATGGGGGAGAGAGAAATCGCACAGGGGTGAGAGACAGCTCAAACCGGACAGCACATGAGGGGAGAACACAGCACAGGAAGGAGAGAGACAGCAGACAAGGGGGACAGCACATGGGGTAGACAGGTCAAAGAAGAGAGCACAGACGGGAGAAGTCAGCACATGGGGAAAGAGAGAGTGGATAGGTGGGTGAGCACATGGGGGGAGAGATTCTCAACACTGCAAAGCCGGCCCCCACCGTAACATTACAACCTCCGATGCGATAGCATCGGGCCTCCATCTAGTAGTTAATAAAAGAAATAGGAATGATTTAATAGAACCTAAAATCAATGTCATTGAGTCAGATAAAAATAAAAAACCCTTTGTCTGCTTACGGTAAAGTCCCCAATTTAATAACATCAGAAATATAATATATATTTACCCATTCTTTATGAAGACAATATGTTAGCCCAAATTTTAGAATCAGGGGTAAATGTTGTTGCTAGAAGGGCCCCTACTATAGGTAACATGCTTTCACCAGGACAGGATTGTTTTCATCAAGATTGCCTACACAAAATTGAGTTTTACAAGTGTGGTATTAATCAATGTAATACATGTAAATATGTGAATGTAACTAAATCTTTTAATAACTGTTATGGAACTGTTCTGTCCAGCCATATAATTGCTGTCTAGAAAGTCTAGTCATTTTTTATGTCTCCAATTATTATAGACATTGTATTTTTGAGTGTATTAGTCCTTCATACATTTCATATTGTAAGGTAACAGCACCACCTGTTGGCCGTTTAACGCATAGATTCTAGTTTAATTTGCAATGTCTTGTGGGAAGTTCCGAGGGCATTGTGGGATGGTTCCTGTTGCATCATGGTCTTGTTTATGACACTGTGAAGGGAACAGCAGCCATTATTCCTCCATGTGTCTTAGGAGAAACTACACCATTCGTGTTCTTCATGTTTCTTAAGCAGCCTGCTCTAAGCATAGTCAGTAAGGCCTCTTTCACACATCCGTTTTGCGCCTGACGGGCCCCCGGAATTTTGTCGCAGCGCCGCATCCAGCAACTAGTATGTAAAACCGGATGAGACGCATCCGGTTTTTCGCCGGATCCGTTTCTGTGCTCCGGAAAAAAAAACGGATCTGTCTCATCCGGTGTATCCGATTTTGCATCCGTTTTCGACATAATGCGCCGGATCCGGTTTTTAAAAACGCCCTTTTTTGGGGTTCCAAACATGATTGGCTACTGTAATCCTATATACACACTGTTCCTACAGCCCATCTTTGACAGGTTGTAGAGGAGCAAGCTGCAGGTTGCAGAGAAGAGCAAGTAGCAAGTGATTGGCTAACATGGATGTCATTATCGGCAATATCTTCAAGAATCTTGTTGATTTTACTGCGGAGGCGAATCGCTTGAGGTTTATAGTTATGGAGAAGGAGCGAAAGATTGAGCAGCGCATTATGCGTCAGCGCCAGCGAAGACGACGCCGTATGTGGATCCACCCCATCACGGCACAGAGATTAACTCGTGGTGTGTATTCTACACTGAACATGGAGCTGCGAGAAAATCCAGAGAAATTTTTTGCCTATCTGCGGATGAATAAAGAAAACTTTGACTATTTGCTGGAGCGTGTTGGAGACCAAATAAAAAAATCGGACACCTTTTGTCGGTTCTCGATTTGTCCGGCGGAGCGTCTCATGGTGACTATAAGGTAAGCTATATGTATTGGATCTGCTTGCTTGAGCACACTTGTAATTTTATAATTTATTTAACATCACAGGACAACTAGGAAACCATATCAGTAGACAAAATTTTTTTTACAAAACAGTGTTTTTCATTGATGTTATTATTTTTGGTATCTCCAATAGTTACAGCTGAGTTCTGGTATGTAATGCTGTGTTTCTGAAATAATTTGTATTTTCTATTTTGTTTTCAGATTTCTGGCAACTGGCGAAACTCTGTCATTGCTCCATTTCCAATACCGCCTGGGAATATCAACGCTATCAGGGATAATAAAGTACACTTGTCGTGCTCTGTGGGACTGTTTGGTTGGAGAATTTCTTCAGAGCCAACTACAGACCGGTGGCTTCAAATAGCGGACCAGTTTCTATGTGTCTGCCAGTTCTCCAATTGCCTGGGCGCTGTTGATGGCAAACACATCCGCATTCAATGAGGAACCGGATCAGAATTCTACAACTACAAAAAATATTTTTCGGTTGTCCTGATGGCTATTGCAGATGCGGAGTATAAGTTTATTGCTGTGGACATTGGGTCTTATGGACGGTCCAATAACTCTCAAGTTTTTAAACTTTCTGCTATGGGCCATAAACTGTACGGAAACAATTTTCAGTTTCCACCCCCTAGGCCACTGCCTCAAACCTCAGGCGCACCGATGCCATTCGTTTGTGTAGGTGTCTGTTATGATTCGGCAGCTGAGGAGTGCAGGTAAAAAAGGAAATACACAAGAGCAGTTGGAACCTATGAGATTGCAGTACCCTGACTAAACACTACAACTAGAGGCAGCCGTGGAGCGTTCCTACGTTGGTCCTAGACGCCTCGTCACAGCCTGAGAAACTAACTACACCTAAAGATAGAAAGAGGAAAGCTATCTGCCCCGGAGCAGATCCCCAAAGAACATAGAAAGCCCCCAAACATGTAATGGCGGTTAGACAAGAGGAAATACTGACACAGACAGAAAATAGTATGAGCAAACGTTGGGGTCCAAACTACCTAAATAGAAAAGGATAGGAAGGGCACTTACTGCAATCCCAAAAAACCCTGAAAAGCACCAACTCTACTAATTTCAAAAACACCTGAGATCACACGACCTCTACCACCTAAATTAGTTCTCTGGTGTAACAAAATCAAAACAGCAGCCACTGAAAAAACTGGAAAAAGCAAATGTACAAACATCAGTGGCTGAGCTAAACTGAGAAGGCAAAAGCCCCCGGAGGGGACCCAGAAGGCCCCCACAGAAGTGCAGGACAAAATGCAAAAATCAAGCACAAAAACAAAAAGAAGAAAATGTCTTATCTGTTAGCAGGAGATGCAGACACGACACAGCAGGCTACAAAGGAAACAGGAATCAAGGATTGAGACCAGAACAATTGATCACCGGCAACCCTGATGGGAAGGCGACTCCCTTAAATAAGACCAGTCAGTAACACCTGATTCCCAATCCTCACAATCTTCACTGGACAGTCCAGTACCGCTTGTAACACCAGAGGGAGCCTCTGCTCAGAACTCATTTCAAGTCCATTCACAACAGTACCCCCCCCTTGAGGGGTCACCGAACCCTCACCTGAGCAACCAGGTCGGTCAGGATGAGCTCTATGATACGCACGGATGAGTCTCCTAGCATGGATGTCCGAAGCAAACACCCAAGAATTGTCTTCCTGACCATAACCTCTCCACTTAACCAAATACTGGAGTTTCCGTCTAGAAAAACGAGAATTCAAAATTTTCTCAACCTCAAACTCCATATTGCCCTCAACCAGAACAGGGTCAGGAGGCAAAGCAGTAGGAACCACTGGCTCAACAAACCTCTTCAACAAGGACTTGTGGAACACATTATGGATCTTAAATGTCCCTGGAAGAAGCAGACGAAAAGAAACAGGATTAAGAATCTCCATGATCTTATAAGGTCCAATGAACCTAGGCTTAAATTTAGGAGATGCCACTCTCATAGGAATATTTTTTGAGGACAACCAGACCAAGTCCCCCACTTTAAACCGAGTAACCATCAGTCCTATGCCGGTTAGCAAACCGCTGGGCCGTCTCCTGAGAGAGGGACAACCTCTGCACTACCTGGTCCCAAATCTGCTGCATACGCTCCAAAACAGAGTCAACACCCGGACAGACAGAAGCCTCCGTCTGTCCCGAAGAAAATCGAGGGTGAAACCCAGAATTACAGAAAAATGGAGACATCAAAGTGGCAGAGCTAGCCCTATTATTAAGAGCAAACTCAGCCAAAGGCAAAAAAGAGACCCAGTCATCCTGATCAGCAGACACAAAGCATCTTAGATAAGTCTCCAATGTCTGATTTGTTCTCTCAGTTTGACCATTGGTCTGAGGATGAAACGCCGAGGAGAAAGACAATTGAACACCAAGTTTAGAACAAAAGGTCCTCCAAAATCTGGAAACAAACTGGACTCCTCTGTCAGACACAATGTTCTCAGGAATGCCGTGCAAACGAACCACATGCTGAAGGAACAAAGGTACCAATTCAGAGGAGGAAGGCAACTTAGGTAATGGCACAAGATGTATCATCTTGGAAAACCTATCACAAATCACCCAGATGACGGTCATTCTCTGAGAAACAGGGAGGTCGGAAATGAAATCCATAGAGATATGGGTCCATGGTCTCTTGGGCACAGGCAATGGCATCAACAAACCACTAGAGCGGGAGCAAGGCTTAGAGCGAGAGCAAGTCCCGCAGGACTGCACAAATTCCCTGACATCACGAGACAAGGTAGACCACCAAAAGGACCGACTAACCAAGTCTCTGGTACCAAAAATTCCGGGATGACCTGCCAACGCGGAACAATGAATCTCAGACATCACACTCTTTTTCCAGTGGTCCAGGACAAACAATTTCCCAACAGGGCAGCGCTCGGGCCTATCCTCCTGACACCCCTCCAGAGCCAGTCTCAAATTGGGCGAGATGGCGGAAAGAACTACACCTTCTTTCAAAATAACAGAAGGATCAGATAACTCAGGAGAGTCCGCCAGGAAACTCCTCGAGAGGGCATCCGCCTTAACATTCTTAGTGCCAGGAAGAAAGGAAACCACAAAATTAAAACGTGTGAAAAACGGGGCCCACCTGGCCTGTCTAGGATTAAGTCGCTTGGCAGATTCCAGATAAACCAGATTCTTATGGTCAGTAAGGACCACCACCTGATGTTTAGCTCCCTCCAGCCAATGTCTCCACTCTTCAAAAGCCCACTTCATGGCCAATAACTCCCGATTACCCACGTCATAATTACGTTCAGTAGGAGAAAATTTTCGAGAGAAAAAGGCACAAGGGTTACTTTTAGAGGTCTCTGGATCTCTTTGGGACAAAACGGCACCTGCCCCAATTTCAGAGGCATCCACCTCCACCTGAAATGGCAGAGAAACATCAGGCTGCCGTAGAACAGGAGCAGAAGTGAATCTCTGCTTAAGTTCCTGAAATGCAGAGACTGCCTCAGGAGGCCAATGCACCACATCAGAACCCTTTTTGGTCACATCAGTTAATGGTTTAACAATAACCGAGAAATTACCAATAAATTTACGATAAAAATTGGCAAAACCCAAAAATCTTTGAAGAGCCTTTAATGAAGTAGGTTGGACCCAATCACAGATGGCCTGAACCTTGACCGGGTCCATTTCAATAACAGATGGGGACAAAATGAATCCCAAAAATGAGATCCTCTGTACGCCAAAAAGACACTTTGATCCCTTCACATATAGAGCATTATCTCTCAAAATCTGGAATACAGTTCGAACATGTTTCACATGAGAGTCCCAGTCATTGGAAAAAATCAAGATATCATCCAAATAAACGATCAGAAATTTATCCACAAAATCCCTGAAAATGTCATTCATGAAGGACTGGAAGACAGAAGGAGCATTAGTGAGCCCAAAGGGCATCACAAGGTACTCAAAATGCCCCTCAGGGTGTTAAATGCCGTCTTCCATTCATCCCCGTGCTTAATGCGAATAAGGTTATATGCCCCCTGAGGTCAAGCTTGGTAAACCAAGTAGCGTTTTTCACCCTGGAAAACAGGTCAGAAATCAAGGGTAACGGGTATTGATATTTCACAGTAATATTGTTCAAAAGACGATAATCAATACACGGCCTTAATGAACCATCCTTTTTGGCTACAAAGAAAAACCCGCACCTAAGGGTGAAGAGGATGGTCTGATATGACCTTTCTCCAATGACTCCTTGATATTAGACCGCATAGCGTCATGTTCAGGTACAGACAAGTTAAAAAGGTGACCTTTAGGGAATTTACTACCAGGCACTAATTCAATAGTGCAGTCATAGCTCCTATGGGGAGGCAAGGATGCAGATATACTTTCGCTAAACACATCAGAAAAATCAATCAAAAAGTCAGGAACATCCTGAGCCTGAGGGGAGGCAGAAAAAACAGGAGTTTTGGTATTAACACATTGGCAGCCCCAACTGGTTACAGACACAGATTTCCAATCCAAAACAGGATTACGAGACTGTAACCAAGGGAAACCCAGCACTATAATGACATGCAGATTATACAGAACCAAAAATTTGCAGCTCTCCTGATGATCAGGTTCGACCCTCATTATCACCTGAGTAGAGAACTGAGGTTTATTCTCAGCCAAAGGGGTAGAATTGATTCCCAGTAGGGGAATAGACTTCTGTAGGGGTATCAAGGGAAACCTACAACGTTTAGCAAAATCAAAATCCATCAGGTTAATAGCTGCTCCCGAATCAACGAAAGCCTGAGCAGAAAATGAGGACAGAGAGCATATCAGAGTAACAGTTAATAAAAACTTAGTCTGAACACTACCCAAGACAACTGAGCGTGCAAAACGTCTTCCCCGCTTAGGGCAGACTGAAATAGCATGAGAGGCATCACCACAGTAGAAACATAACCCATTGCGCTTTCGAAACTCATGACGCTGTGTCCAAGAAACCACTCTATCACACTGCATGGATTCAGAAGCAGGCTCACAAGGCAACACTATTCCACGCATACTTCTCCGCTCACGCAAACGTCTGTCAATTTGAATCGCTAATGACATAGAATCATTGAGACCAGAGGGGACAGGGAATCCCACCATAATATCCTTTACATTATCTGACAGACCCTTCCGAAAAAGGGCTGCCAAAGCGTCGTCATTCCATTTGGTCAGGACTGCCCACCTACGGAATCTCTGACAGTATAACTCAGCGTCATCAAGCCCCTGATTTAATGCCAACAAGGCTTTTTCAGCTTGATCAGTGACATTAGGCTCATCGTACAATAACCCCAAGGCCTGAAAAAATGCATCAACATCACTCAAAACAGGATCCCCAGGTGTCAGGGAAAAAGCCCAATCCTGAGGATCGCCGCGCAGGAGAGAGATGACAATTTGAACCTGCTGCGCTGCGTTCCCTGAGGACTTAGATTTTAAGGCAAAAACAATTTACAATTATTTTTAAAATTCAGAAACTTGGCTCGATCCCCCAGAAACAAATCCGGCATGGGAATCCTAGGTTCCACAACAGGCAACCCAGCAAGATAGGCAGCAATACTCCGAACCTCAGTGGCAAGCTGATCCACACGGCCAGACAACCGCGCAAACTCCATTGAGAGAAAAAATCCTCCCCAGCACCCAGAGATACAGAGAGAAAAAAAAAAAAAATTGCAACAAACAGAAAAATATTTCTGACAACCCTTTTTTTCTTTCACAATATTTTTCCCTTCTGTGAGTACCATTCAATTTTTTAGGCCGGTGATACTGTTATGATTCGGCAGCTGAGGAGTGCAGGTAAAAAAGGAAATACACAAGAGCAGTTGGAACCTATGAGATTGCAGTACCCTGACTACCCACCACAACTAGAGGCAGCCGTGGAGCGTTCCTACGTTGGTCCTAGACGCCTCGTCACAGCCTGAGAAACTAACTACACCTAAAGATAGAAAGAGGAAAGCTATCTGCCCCGGAGCAGATCCCCAAAGAACATAGAAAGCCCCCAAACATGTAATGGCGGTTAGACAAGAGGAAATACTGACACAGACAGAAAATAGTATGAGAAAACGTTGGGGTCCAAACTACCTAAATAGGAAAGGATAGGAAGGGCACTTACTGCAATCCCAAAAAACCCTGAAAAGCACCAACTCTACTAATTTCAAAAACACCTGAGATCACACGACCTCTACCACCTAAATTAGTTCTCTGGTGTAACAAAATCAAAACAGCAGCCACTGAAAAAACTGGAAAAAGCAAATGTACAAACATCAGTGGCTGAACTAAACTGAGAGGGCAAAAGCCCCAGAGGGGACCCAGAAGGCCCCCACAGAAGTGCAGGACAAAATGCAAAAATCAAGCACAAAAACAAAAAGAACAAAATGTCTTATCTGTTAGCAGGAGATGCAGACACGACACAGCAGGCTACAAAGGAAACAGGAATCAAGGATTGAGACCAGAACAATTGATCACCGGCAACCCTGATGGGAAGGCGACTCCCTTAAATAAGACCAATCAGTAACACCTGATTCCCAATCCTGACAATCTTCACTGGACAGTCCAGTACCACTTGTAACCACCAGAGGGAGCCTCTGCTCAGAACTCATTTCAAGTCCATTCACAACAGGTGTCCGTTTTGTTCCAGCAGTCCGAACACTTCTTGAAGCCGTACGCCAGCAGAGGATTAACACATACCAAGAGAATTTTCAAATAGCGCCTCACAAGAGCCAGATGGATGGTGGAGTGTGCCTTTGGGATTATGACAGCTAAATGGCGTGTCCTTTTGACTGCAATAAACTTGAAGACCGAGACTGTGGATGATGTTGTTAAAGCGTGCGTGGTCCTACATAATTTTGTCCTAACCAAGGAACCGATTTCTATGGAGGACCACAATCAAGAAAAACTTTGCACGACTACAACAACATTACCACTCGCAGTACAATCTGTTGTGAATGTTTTAGAAATGAATTCTGAGCAGAAGCTCCCTCTGGTGGTTACAAACAGTACTGAATCATTCAGTGAGTATTGGCAATCAGGGATCACGGACTGGCTGGATATAAGGAAGGTTCCCTCCCATCATGGTTGCCGGTGATCAATTCTTCTTGTCTCAACGTTGTTTCCTGGTTCGCTTGGAAGCTTGCTGAGTCTTGCCTCTTCTCCTGCTCTCAGATAAGATATTTTCTGTTTTTTTGTTTTTGTGCTTGCCATTTGCATTTTTCTCTGCATTTCTGTGAGGTTGGCCGGGTTCCCCCTCCGGGGGGCTTGGGCTCCTCTCGCTTCCTCTGGAGCCACTGTTGTTTGTTCATTTGCCTTTTCCAGTTTTTTCTGAGGCTGCGGCTTAGTTTTGTTACACCAGAGAACTAATTTAGGTGGTAGAGGTCGTGTGATCTCAGGTGTTTTTGCAATTAGTAGCGTTGTTTTTTTTTTTTAGGTTTTTTTTGGATTGCAGGAAGTATCCTTCCTATCCTTTTCTGTCTAGGCAGATTGGGCTCCAGCGTTTGCTCATACTATTTTCTGTCTGTGTCTGTATTTCCTCTTGTCTAATCGCCATTACATGTTTGGGGGCTTCCTATGTTCTTTGGGGATCTGCTCCGGGGCAGATAGCTTTCTCTTTCTATCTTTAGGTGTAGTTAACCTCTCAGGCTGTGACGAGGCATCTAGGACCAACATAGGAACGCTCCACGGCTGCCTTTAGTTGTGGTGGTTAGTCAGGGTACTGCAATCCATTAGATTCCAACCTCTTTGGTGTATTGCCATTTTTGCCTGCTCTCCTCAGCTACCAAAACATAATAGTATCACCGGCCACACTAAAAATTATATGGTACACACAGAAGGGAAAAATAGTGTGGAAAGAAAAAAGGCTGTCAGAGTTGTCAGAGATTTTTTTTTTCTGTTTGTTGCATTTTTTCCCTCTTCTTCTCTTGGTGCTGAGGAGGATTTTTTTTTTTCTCAATGGAGTTTGCACAGTTGTCTGGCAGTGTGGATCAGCTTGCCACTGAGGTTCGGAGTATTGCTACCTATCTTGCTGGGTTGCCAGTTGTGGAACCCAGGATCCCATGCCAGATTTGTTTTTGGGGGATTGAGCTAGATTTCTGAATTTCAAAAATAACTGTAAGTTGTTTTTTGCCTTAAAACCTAAGTCCTCAGGGAACGCAGCACAGCAGGTTCAAATTGTCATCTCTCTCCTGCGCGGCGATCCTCAGGATTGGGCTTTTACCCTGACACCTGGGGACCCTGTTTTGAGTAATGTTGATGCATTTTTTCTGGCTCTGGGGTTATTGTACGATGAACCTAATGTCATTGATCAAGCTGAAAGAACCTTGTTGGAATTAAATCAGGGGCTTGAGAACGCTGAGTTGTACTGTCAGAAATTCCGAAAGTGGGCAGTCCTGACCAAATGGAATGATGATGCTTTGGCAGCCCTTTTTCGGAAGGGTCTGTCAGAGAATGAAAAAGATGTTATGGTGGGTTTCCCTGCTCCCTCTGGTCTCAATGATTCTATGTCATTAGCGATTCAAATTGACAGACGTTTGCGTGAGCGTAGAAGTATACGTGGAATAGTGTTGCCTTGTGAACCAGCTTCTGAACCCATGCAGTGTGATAGAGTGGCTTCTGGGGCACAGCGTCATGAGTTTCGAAAACGCAACGGGTTATGTTTCTACTGTGGTGATGCCTCTCATGCTATTTCAGTCTGCCCTAAGCGGGGAAGACGTTTTGCACGCTCAGTTGTCTTGGGTAGTGTTCAGACTAAATTTCTGTTGACTGTTACCCTGATTTGCTCCCTGTCCACATTTTCTGCTCAGGCTTTTGTTGATTCGGGAGCAGCTATTAACCTGATGGATTTTGATTTTGCTAAACGTTGTGGGTTTCCCTTGATACCCCTACGGAAGTCTATTCCCCTACTGGGGATTGATTCTACCCCTTTGGCTGAGAATAAACCCCAGTTCTCTACTCAGGTGATAATGAGGGTTGAACCTGATCATGAGGAGAGTTGCAAATTTTTGGTGCTGTATAATCTGCATGACATTATTGTACTAGGTTTCCTTGGATACAGTCTCATAATCCTGTTTTGGATTGGAAATCTGTGTCTGTAACCAGTTGGGGCTGCCAATGTGTTAATGCCAACACTACTGTTTTTTCTGCCTCTCCCCAGTTTCAGGATGTTCCTGACTTTTTGACTGATTTTTCGGATGTATTTAGTGAAAGTAAATCTGCATCTTTGCCCCCCCATAGGAGCTATGACTGCGCTATTGAATTAGTGCCTGGTAGTAAATTCCCTAAAGGTCGTCTTTTTAACTTGTCTGTACCTGAACATGACGCTATGCGGTCTTATATCAAGGAGTCATTGGAGAAGGGTCATATCAGACCATCCTCTTCACCCTTGGGTGCCGATTTTTTCTTTGTGGCCAAAAAGGATGGTTCATTAAGGCCGTGTATTGATTATCGTCTCTTGAACAATATCACTGTGAAATATCAATATCCGTTACCCTTGATTTCTGACCTGTTTTCCAGGGTGAAAAGTGCTACTTGGTTTACCAAACTTGACCTCAGGGGGCGTATAACCTTATTCGCATTAAGCACGGGGATGAATGGAAGACGGCGTTTAATACTCCAGAGGGGCATTTTGAGTACCTAGTGATGCCCTTTGGGTTCACTAATGTTCCTTCCGTCTTTCAGTCCTTCATGAATGACATTTTCAGGGATTTTGTGGATAAATTTCTGATTGTTTATTTGGATGATATCTTGATTTTTTCCAATGACTGGGACTCTCATGTGAAACATGTTCGGACTGTGTTGCAGATTTTGAGAGAGAATGCTCTGTATGTGAAGGGATCAAAGTGTCTTTTTGGCGTACAGAGGATCTCATTTCTGGGATTCATTTTGTCTCCATCTGTTATTCAAATGGACCCGGTCAAGGTTCAGGCCATCTGTGATTGGGTCCAACCTACTTCATTAAAGGCTCTTCAGAGATTCTTGGGTTTTGCCAATTTTTATCGTAAATTTATCGGTAATTTCTCTGTTATTGTTAAACCATTGACTGATTTGACCAAAAAGGGTTCTGATGTGGTGAATTGGCCTCCTGAGGCAGTCTCTGCGTTTCAGGAACTTAAACAGAGATTCACTTCTGCTCGTGTTCTACGGCAGCCTGATGTTTCTCTGCCATTTCAGGTGGAGGTTGATGCCTCTGAAATTGGGGCAGGTGCCGTTTTGTCCCAAAGAGATCCTGAGACCTCTAAAAGTAACCCTTGTGCTTTTTTCTCTCGAAAATTTTCTCCAACTGAACGCATATATATGACGTGGGTAATCGGGAGTTATTGGCCATGAAGTGGGCTTTTGAAGAGTGGAGACATTGGCTGAAGGGAGCCAAACATCAGGTGGTGGTCCTCACGGACCATAAGAATCTGGTTTATCTGGAATCAGCCAAGCGACTTAATCCTAGACAGGCCAGGTGGGCCTTGTTTTTCACACGTTTTAATTTTGTGGTTTCCTTTCTTCCTGGCACTAAGAATGTTAAGGCGGATGCCCTCTCGAGGAGTTTCCTTGCGGACTCTCCTGAGTTATCTGATCCTGCTGTTATTTTGAAAGAGGGTGTAGTTCTTTCCGCAATCTCGCCCAATTTGAGACTGGCTCTGGAAGGGTGTCAGGAGGATAAACCCGAGCGCTGCCCTGTTGGGAAATTGTTTGTCCCAGACCAGTGGAAAAAGAGTGTGATGTCTGAGATTCATTGTTCCGCGTTGGCCTGTCATCCCGGAATTTTTGGTACCAGAGACTTGGTGAGTCGGTCCTTTTGGTGGCCTACTTTGTCTCGTGACGTCAGGGAGTTTGTGCAGTCCTGTGGGACTTGCTTCCGCTCCAAGCCTTGCTCTCGCTTAGTGGTTTGTTGATGCCATTGCCTGTGCCCAAGAGACCATGGACCCATATCTCTATGGATTTTATTTCCGACTCCCTGTTTCTCAGAGAATGACCGTTATCTGGGTGATTTGTGATAGGTTTTCCAAGATGATACATCTTGTGCCATTACCTAAGTTGCCTTCCTCTTCCGAATTGGTGCCTTTGTTCCTTCAGCACGTGGTTCGGTTACACGGCATTCCTGAGAACATTGCGTCTGACAGAAGAGTCCAGTTTGTTTCCAGATTTTGGAGGACTTTTTGTTCTAAACTTGGTGTTCAATTGTCTTTCTCCTCTGCTTTTCATCGTCAGACCAATGGACAAACTGAGAGAACAAACCAGACATTGGAGACTTATCTGAGATGCTTTGTGTCTGCTGATCAAGATGACTGGGTCTCTTTTTTGCCTTTGGCTGAGTTTGCTCTTAATAATAGGGCAAGCCTGCCACTTTGATGTCTCCATTTTTCTGCAATTTTGGGTTTCACCCTCGATTTTCTTCGGGACAGACGGAGGCTTCTGTCTGTCTGGATGTTGACTCTGTTGTGGAGCGTATGCAGCAGATTTGGGACCAGGTAGTGGAGAGTTGTCCCTCTCTCAGGAGAAGGCCCAGCGGTTTGCCAACCGGCATAGGACTGATGGTCCTCGGTTTAAAGTGGGGGACTTGGTCTGGTTGTCCTCAAGAAATATCCCTATGAAAGTTGCATCTCCTAAGTTTAAGCCTAGGTTCATTGGACCTGATAAGATCATGGAGATTCTTAATCCTGTTTCCTTTCGTTTACTTCTTCCAGGGACATTTAAGATCCATAACGTGTTCCACAAGTCCTTATTGAAGAGGTTTGTCGAGCCAGTGGTTTCTATGGCTGCGCCTCCTGACCCTGTTTTGGTTGAGGGCAATCTGGAGTATGTGGTTGAGAAAATATTGGATTCTCGTTTTTCTAGACGGAAACTCCAGTATTTGGTTAAGTGGAGAGGTTATGGTCAGGAGGACAATTCTTGGGTGTTTGCTTCGGACATCCATGCTAGGAGACTGATCTGTGCGTATCACAGAGCTCATCCTGACCGACCTGTTTGCAAAAATGAGGGTTCGGTGACCCCTCCTCAAGGGGGGGGTACTGTTGTGAATGTTTTAGAAATGAATTCTGAGCAGAAGCTCCCTATGGTGGTTACAAACAGTACTGAACTATTCAGTGAGGATTGGCAATCAGGGATCACGGACTGGCTGGATTTAAGGGAGGTTCCCTCCCATCATGGTTGCCGGTGATCAATTGTTCTTGTCTCAACGTTGTTTCCTGGTTCACTTGGAAGCTTGCTGAGTCTTGCCTCTTCTCCTGCTCTCAGATAAGATATTTTCTGTTTTTTTGTTTTTGTGATTGCCATTTGCATTTTTCTCTGCATGTCTGTGAGGTTGGCCGGGTTCCCCATCCGGGGGGCTTGGGCTCCTCTCGCTTCCTCTGGAGCCACTGTTGTTTGTTCATTTGCCTTTCCCAGTTTTTTCAGTGGCTGCGGCTTAGTTTTGTTACACCAGAGAACTAATTTAGGTGGTAGAGGTCGTGTGATCTCAGGTGTTTTTGCAATTAGTAGCGTTGTTTTTTTTTTTAGGGTTTTTTTGGATTGCAGTAAGTATCCTTCCTATCCTTTTCTGTCTAGGCAGATTGGGCTCCAGCGTTTGGTCATACTATTTTCTGTCTGTGTCTGTATTTCCTCTTGTCTAATCGCCATTGCATGATTGGGGGCTTCCTATGTTCTTTGGGGATCTGCTCTGGGGCAGATAGCTTTCCTCTTTCTATCTTTAGGTGTAGTTAACCTCTCAGGCTGTGACGAGGCGTCTAGGACCAACGTAGGAACTCTCCACGGCTGCCTTTAGTTGTGGTGGTTAGTCAGGGTACTGCAATCCAGTAGATTCCAACCTCTCTGGTGTATTGCCGTTTTTGCCTGCTCTCCTCAGCTACCAAAATATAACAACAGTCGCGGTTTCAAGAATGAGGGACCACTTTGCCCAATACTTTGTGTCACCAGAAGGTAGAGTTGACTGGCAGGATGACAGAGTGTGATAAATGTATTTGTTGTTTTAAACATTTCTGTACCCACAATAAACCTTTAAAAGTTAACTTGTCTACCTTCTTGTGTGTTTTCTACTGTCTGTAACCTTTTTGCCATAGTTGTGTACCTGGCTGTTTTTTTTTAACAAAAGTATTTCACCATTTGTCCAAAAAAGTGTACATTGTAGGGCAGGGTTCCCCATCTCCAGTCCTCAAGGCACACCAACAGGTCATGTTTTCAGGATTTCCTTTGTATTGCTCAGGTGATAATTGCCTCACCTGTGCAATACAAAGGAAATCCTGAAAACCTGATCTTTTGGTGGGCCTAGAGGACTGGAGTTGGGCAACCCTCTTGTAGGGGATAACCTACAAGTACACAATTTTGGGAAAAAGATAATATACTTTGCATACTACACAACCCGGGACACAACTTTGGCAAAAAGGTTAAATTTATGAACCTTTTAGCCAAAGTTAGGTGTTTTTAATAATGGTGTTTGTGTTACCAAATAGCTTTACCTGTATACAAAATTTAAAACTTAACATCCTATAAATAAAAGACAGACAACAATGTTAAACCAATGAACAATTTATTTAAAACATTTTTTTTTAATATAATTGTTATAAAATTAGGCCTTTTGGCCAAATGTTTCACATTGAAATACTGTATATACTCGTGTATAAGCCGAGATTTTCAGCACCTTTTTTTGTGCTGAAAATGCCCCCTCGGCTTATACACGAGTCATAGGGCAGAAACCAGCGGGGGAGGGGATGCCGCGGCAGGAGCCTGTGGCTGGGATCATACTCACCCCTCCCCGTGCCATCGCTGAGGGTCCCTGCAATCCTGCTTTCTACCGGCTTCTTGCAGCTCTCCAGCACTGAGCGGTGATGTAATACCCGCTCATTAAGGTCATGTAATATGGACGCGACGCCACTCCCATGGACGTGGCCTCCATATTCATGGCCTTAATGAGCGGTATTACATCACCGCTCAGCGCTGGAGAGCTGCAGGAAGCCGGGGAGAACGCAGGATTGCAGGGACGCTCAGCGATGGCACGGGGAGGGGTAAGTATGATGGAGGAGAGGACAAGGAGCACGGAGCTGGACGGGGGATAGAACGGAGGACGGGGGAAGCATGGAGCTGGACGGGGGATAGAACGGTGGACGGGGGAAGCATGGAGGAGGACGGGGAGAACGGAGGACGGGGGAAGCATGGAGGAGGACGGGGGAAGCATGGAGCAGGACGGGGGAAGCATGGAGGAGGAAGGGGGGGAGAACGGAGGACGGGGAAGCATGGAGGAGGACGGGAAGCATGGAGCAGGACTGGGGGAGAGAGGAGGACAGGGGGAGAAGAGAGGACGGGGAAGCATGGAGGAGGCACAAGAGCACGGAGCAGGACTGGGGAGGATGGAGGGCACAGAGGAGCACAGAGCAGGTCGGGGGAGAGGATGGAGGGCACAGAGGAGCACGGGTAGTAAGGGGAGTACAGAGAAATTTGGAGCCAGCTGGATGGGGGCAAGAGCAGGATGGGGGCGCACAGAGCAGCGGTGGTTTATACACCGGCTTATACGAGTCAAAGTTTCCAGTTTTTTGTGCAAATTAGGGGTCGCTTTGAGGTCGGCTTATACTCGAGTATAGTACGGTAACTTTTTTAATTAACTTTATTTTTTTAGTCACTTTATTTTTTATTACTTTTTTTATTTACTGAAAAAAATTATTAACACATTTACAGGTTTGTGTAGTGTGGGGTGGAAATACTGCTGGAGGGGCTGCGGGACACTTCGACCGTGGGAGTGTGGAGGGACGACCGGGATGGTGGTGGTGAAGGAACAGGAAGAGGTGAAGGGGTGGAAAGAGTAAAGGAATGAGAAGACAACGCAGAACAGGTGGGTGGTGGTGGAGTGGAGGGTTGGGCAGGAGGAGCAGGTGACATGGTAGGGAATTGGAAGGGGGAAGGAGATCGGTACGAGGTAGGAGTGTGGTACGGGGTAGGTGGCTGGTAGTGGGTAGGTTGCTGGTACTGGGGAGGTGACTGCAGTTGGGGATGTGGGTGGTACTGGGGAGGTGGCTGGTATTGAATAGGAGGGGGAGGAGGGACGGCGGCTGTAGGGGGGGAGGTGGAGGAACGACTGGGGTGGATGGAGGAGGATGGGAGAGAACCTGCACTACAGCAGCGTGGCACGTATGCGTGACATACATCTGCTGGTCAACAGATAGCGGATCTATGCGCTCCGCAACAGACCTAAAAAAACTGTGGTTTGGTGATGCTCTTGCTTCTGAATGCATGGTTTGCAGAAGTGTCTTTACCTCACCAACTATGGAGGTTATCTGATGAATGCCTGCGGAAAGTTGTTCAGATAATACCTTAAGACAGTTCTGGAAAGATGCATTCATATGCAAGAACTCGGGCGCATAGTTCCTTTCCTGACCCCTCTGACGCTGCCGCCCAGTACCCGCAGCTGTACTAGAGGTGGCAGGGTCAGAAGGGTGGGTTAAAGGGAAAGCTATATCCTCACCAGCAGATTCATGTAATGCAGGCGGCCACGATGCTGCAGCGCTGGTGGAGGGGACTGCGGGATCGAATGTGTGGGAAGGTGCAGATGTACTGGGGCGGTCGAAGTGTCCCTCGGTGTCGGTCTCATGAGGGATCTCTCTAAAAGGCGCCAACTCTGCGGGCACCCGAGTGCTGGTCACCGTGCTGTGGAAGAAAGAAAAAACATACAATGAATATACAGATGTGGAATGGCCCTGGCTACAAAAAAACATTGGATAGATGTTAACATTTGATGGTAATATTTACCTTCTGGTGACCATTGTTTCACGCAGGAACGCCAGGGCTCGTGCATATTTGTATTTGCTCTGGCGTCCTGAAGAACCACTCAGGGCCCGCATCTCCTTGTTGAACTCCTTCTTAAAGCGATCCCTCACAGACCACCACCGCTTCACAATTCTCTCCCCTGAAACAAGAAAGCACAAATTGGTTAGTATACAACATCAGTATTTCCCAAACCACAGTCCTCGTGTCCTCCAGAGGTCATGTTTTCAGTATTTCCATAGTGCTGCACAAAAGGAAATCCTGAAAACATGAACCGTGGGGGACATGAGGACTGAAGTTTGGGAAACACAGCTTTACAGTCAGCAACATGAACTATACTTACGGTGTTTAGTCTGGGACCTAACATCAAGGTCCTCCCAGCGGTCCACCATTGCAGATGCCACTTCCTCCCAGAGCCGTCGGGTCACAACTTGATCCGAATGCCGGCGGTCCCCCATGTTCCACAGCGGCTCCCTTTCTCAGACCAAATCGATTATCAGCTCAAGTCGAGCCCCTCCTCAGTGTCCGAGTCGGGAGCACGCTGTGAAGCCTGTGAAATTAAAATAGAAAAAAAGAACCATTACCATTATCATCTGAAAATAAAAAAAAGTATACATGTTAAACTAGAAAAAATTAAGAAAATAATATATAGATATCACATGTTTTGTAAAAAAAAAAAAACTTATTTGAAATTTTACCAAAAATGGTAAATAGTAAAAAAAAATAATAATCAAACCGAAAAATTACATTTTAAAAATGCACCCCAAACAATAAAAAAATTTTGGGAAAAAAAAAAAAATCACATTGGAAAAAAAAAAAATTAAACTTACACGTTGGGAACCGCCGACAGTCTCACGACGACGACTCTGGGAGGCGCTGGGAGGACCCCTTTGTTGGCTCCAGATCCGAGAGACTAAAAAGACAAAAAAAATTAGGATATTGGCATGTGTTGGCCGCTGTGTCAAGTATGTACTAAATGGTTTTCTATGTGTTGTGTGTAGTGTGATGTTGTGTTTATGCGATTGATGCAGGATACTTCTGAATTGTGAGCCCACTCCAGGTATCTCTCCACCCCGTCCTTCTTCCTCTGGGAGCTCCTCGTCATCTTGCGATTCCTGTTATTAAAAAAAGACAATCAATACATATATCCCACAGATGGATTGTGGAGAGAAAAAAAAAATTAGATATTTTTACCGCCAATTGCTGACGATGGGTAGGAGGGCTCCAAGAAGAAGATGTATCAGCTGGCTCAAGTGGCTGGGAGGGAGGAGATGCTGCTGCTGCCGCCGCCGCTTCCTCTGCCAACGCCGCCATTGCAGCAGCTGCAGCAACTGTTTGACGGTCTCTGCTGTGGAAGAAAGACACAAAAAGGGCCAGTGAATATACAGTCAGGGCCAGAAATATTTGGACATTGACACAATTTTCGCGAGTTGGGCTCTGCATGCCACCACATTGGATTTGAAATGAAACCTCTACAACAGAATTCAAGTGCAGATTGTAACGTTTAATTTGAAGGGTTGAACAAAAATATGTGTTAGAAAATGTAGGAAATGTACACATTTCTTTACAAACACTCCACATTTTAGGAGGTCAAAAGTAATTGGACAAATAAACATAACCCAAACAAAATATTTTTATTTTCATATTTTGTGGCGAATCCTTTGGAGGCAATCACTGCCTTAACTCTGGAACCCATGGACATCACCAAACACTGGGTTTCCTCCTTCTTAATGCTTTGCCAGGCCTTTACAGCCGCAGCCTTCAGGTCTTGCTTGTTTGTGGGTCTTTCCCTCTTAAGTCTGGATTTGAGCAAGTGAAATGCATGCTCAATTGGGTTAAGATCTGGTGATTGACTTGGCCATTGAAGAATGTTCCACTTTTTTGCACTCATGAACTCCTGTGTAGCTTTGGCTGTATGCTTGGGGTCATTATCCATCTGTACTATGAAGCGCCGTCCAATCAAGTTTGCAGCATTTGGCTGAATCTGGGCTGAAAGTATATCCCGGTACACTTCAGAATTCATCCGGCTACTCTTGTCTGCTGTTATGTCATCAATAAACACAAGTGACCCAGTGCCATTGAAAGCCATGCATGCCCATGCCATCACGTTGCCTCCACCATGTTTTACAGAGGATGTGGTGTGCCTTGGATCATGTGCCGTTCCCTTTCTTCTCCAAACTTTTGGCTTCCCATCATTCTGGTACAGGTTGATCTTTGTCTCATCTGTCCATAGAATACTTTTCCAGAACTGAGCTGGCTTCTGGAGGTGTTTTTCAGCAAATTTAACTCTGGCCTGTCTATTTTTGGAATTGATGAATGGTTTGCATCTAGATGTGAACCCTTTGTATTTACTTTCATGGAGTCTTCTCTTTACTGTTGACTTAGAGACAGATACACCTACTTCACTGAGAGTGTTCTGGACTTCAGTTGATGTTGTGAACGGGTTCTTCTTCACCAAAGAAAGTATGCGGCGATCATCCACCACTGTTGTCTTCCATGGGCTCCCAGGTCTTTTTGGATTGATGAGTTCACCAGTGCTTTCTTTCTTTCTCAGGATGTACCAAATTGTAGATTTTGCCACTTCTAATGTTGTAGCAATTTCTTGGATGGGTTTTTTTCTGTTCTTGCAGCTTAAGGATGGCTTGTTTCACCTGCATGGAGAGCTCCTGTGACCGCATGTTTCCTTCACAGCAAAACCTTCCAAATGCAAACACCACACCTCAAATCAACTCCGGCCCTTTCATCTGCTTAATTGAGAATGACATAACAAAGGGATTGCCCACACCTGTCCATGAAATAGCCTTGGAGTCATTTGTCCAATTACTTTTGGTCCCTTTAAAAACAGGGTGGCACATGTTAAGGAGCTGAAACTCCTAAACCCTTCATCCAATTTTAATGTGGATACCCTCAAATGAAAGCTGAAAGTCTGGACTTCAACTGCATCTGAATTGTTTTGTTTAAAATTCATTGTGGTAATGTCTAGAACCAAAATTAGATAAATGTTGTCTCTGTCCAAATATATATGGACCTAACTGTATTTGTATATTCCTTGTCCCTGGCTAAAAGAGAAAAGCAAACATGTAATTTTTTAGGGAAATGGGGGATGTAATATTTACTTTCTGCTGGCTGTCCTCTGTGCCCGTCTCTCCTCCTCTCGGCTTGCTGCTGCCGCCTCCGCCGCCACCTGTCTTTGCCGTCTTCGGCTGTTGAGTAAAAAGGGACAGTGAATATACTATTCCTTGGCCCTGGCTGAAAGAAAAACAAACATGTAATTTAGAGCAAAATGGGGGATGTCATAGTTACTTTCTGCTGGCTATCCGCCGAGCTTGGATGTCCTCTCCCCTATATTCAGCTGTTGCTGCAGCCGCCGCCGCCTCTCGTTGACGTCTTCTGCTGTTGATTAAGGACACAAAAAGGGACAGTGAATATATTTGTATATTCCTTGTCCCTGGCTGAAAGAGAAAAAAACATGTAATTTCTATGGAAATGGGGGATGTCATATTTACTTTCTACTGGCTGTCCTCCTAGCTTTGAGGATGTCCAGTCCCCGTGCTGCTGCTGCTTCAGCTGCTGCCGCCTCCTCCCTTTCAAATCTTCTGCTGTGGAATAAACAGACAAAAAGGGACTGTGTTTATATGTATTGATTGTCCCTGTTTTAAAAAATAACTTTCAAACATGGACAGGAGTGAGCTTTATGGTGTACGGAACACAACATCCATCATTAATTGGACCATAAACAGTACCAGGGCTACCACCCTATCACTGGAAAAAATGCACACTTGATACAGTACCAGGAGGAACAACCCCATCACACAGAAAAAAAAAAAAAAAACATTATGATAGAAAAACATGCACATTTCATATAGTAGTAGGAGGAGCAACCCATCACAGGGAAAATTTTTTTTAAAATAAAAACACTAGATCAACATTATGATAGAAAAACATGCACATTTCATATAGTAGCAGGAGGAGCAACCCTATCACAGGCAAAAAAAATGTAAAAAAAAAACACTAGATCAACATTATGATAGAAAAACATGCACATTTCATATAGTAGCAGGAGGAGCAACCCCATCACAGGCAAAAAAAAAAAAAAAAAAAAATCAACAATATGATAGAAAAACATGCACATTTCATATAGTAGCAGGAGGAGCAACCCCATCACAGGCAAAAAAAAAATAAAAAAAAAACACTAGATCAACATTATGATAGAAAAACATGCACATTTCATATAGTAGCAGGAGGAGCAACCCCATCACAGGCAAAAAAAATGTAAAAAAAAACACTAGATCAACATTATGATAGAAAAACATGCACATTTCATATAGTAGCAGGAGGAGCAACCCCATCACAGGCAAAAAAAAAAAACATCAACATTATGATAGAAAAACATGCACATTTCATATAGTAGCAGTAGGAGCAACCTCATCACAGGCAAAAAAAAATTAAAAAAAAAAAACACTAGATCAACATTATGATAGAAAAACAGGCACATTTCATATAGTAGCAGGAGGAGCAACCCCATCACAGCCAAAAAAAATAAAAAAAAAATACAGTAGATCAACATTACGATTGAAAAACATGCACATTTCAGATAGTCGCAGGAGGACCAACCCCATCACAGCAAAAAACATTTAAAAAAAAAAACACTAGATCAACATTATGATAGAAAAACATGCACATTTCAGATAGTCACAGGAGTACCAACCCCATCACAGCAAAAAAACATTTAAAAAAAAACACTAGATCAACATTATGATAGAAAAACATGCACATTTCAGATAGTCGCAGGAGGACCAACCCCATCACAGTTAAAAAAAATTTAAAAAAAAATACAGTAGATCAACATTATGATTGAAAAACATGCACATTTCAGATAGTCGCAGGAGGACCAACCCCATCACAGCCAAAAAAAACAGTACCAGTAGATCCACATTATCAATGAAACAAATTCACTACAGTAGCAGGGGATACACATTTTACATTTAAAAAAATGCACATTATTTTGTACCAGGGATACACAATATCACTTCAAAAACATGCATATTTGAAACACTACCAGGGGGACCCACCCCATCAGCGGAAATATATTAACATTTCATACAGTACCAGGGGAACCAACCCCATCACAGCAAAAACATGAATTTGAAAATGTACCAGGGTGCAAAAAAAATGCAGTAGCTTAGGCAGCATTGGTGACAGATGCGTTGTAAAATTTGGGGTGGGTGGATGTGATATTTACCGTCTGTTGTCCTGGCGCTCCATTGCCTGGCTGCGGAACCTGGTGCTGGCTGCGGAACCTGGTGCTGGCTGCGGATCCTGGTGCTGGCTGCGGATCCTGGTGCTGGCTGCGGAACTGGTGCTGGCTGCGGATCCTGTGGCTGTGGCTGTGGATGGCCGTGGCTGTGGCTCTGGTTGTGGTCCTCACTGGAGCTATTGTGCATGGTATGTCTGATGTCCCACTGCATGCTTTTTTATATGTTTGCTGTGGGCTGGTATCTCAATTAAAAAACTGGATCCGGCCACCGCAGAGTTCATAGACTTTCATTGTAACAAAAGCAGCGCGGATCGCTTGGCTTTCGCCGAGACAAAATGACATGCAACGTTTTTGCCAGACGCCGGACTGCGACCAGACACCGGATCCGGCAAAAACCGGACGCGCCGCAGGGACATGCGGCGCCATCCGGCACTAATGTTAGTCTATGGAAAAAAAAAACGCATCCGGCATTACATTTCGCCGGATGCGGTTGGACAAAAAAATGCGGGAACGCGCCGTCAGGCGCAAAACGGATGTGTGAAAGAGGCCTAAGCAGTATCTAGGTGTTATAATCCTGTGTTTATCAGTACGTTTGTTATATTAAGTAGGTAATAATCAATTTGTATATTACCTCATCTTACCTGTGTATTGCAAACTATTTGTGCTTCATGCTCTGTGCAGTTATATATTCTGAAATACTCCTGTTATTGCATTCTATAGTTTCACCTTTCCTGTCTCATCTGCAATCAATAAAAGAGGTTACAATTTTACAGCCTCTTTTTCTTAAAGAAGACAGGGGGTTTAGCTACATGTCTCATCGCACGCCTTGCTAATGTATGAGGACAGTATAGTGAAACAACTGCTGAGAACAAGCTCAGAAGGTCAGACATACAGAGCCCGCCATTATCCAAGCATACGGTTATTGCATACGGATATCGCAGCTACCTCTTAACGGTCGGACCGAATAATCGGACCATACGGAGCCCGCCATTATCCACGCAGAGCCAACAAAGGGATATCACAGCGGTCGCCTAACTGTTGAATCATGTCTCAAGGATGAGCATCCTCTTTCGAGACGATATCACGAGTTGGTTCCTCCAAGACATCATCCGTCAGCAATGCCGCCGCTATTGCCCGCGAAAAGGCTGAAGCGGAAAAAGCAAGAAGCACCTTTGCTGAGCAGGAGATAGAATTGAAACTACAAAAAGCATGCCTGGATGCAGAAAAGGCACGCCAACAAGCCTGCCTGGACACAGAGAAAGCGTGCCTTGAAGCAACATTACAGAAACTTGCTATTGAAAAAGAAACAGCAGCTGCCATAGCAGAAGCAGAAGCCCTCGAAGCTGCCATATATTCTGACGACGAACACAGCAGACACAGCAGTGTGCTAGGCCTACAACGAGTTACTCACGATCCATTGCAGTGTACTGCAGAGTACATCCATCAGCATTCCAAATCAAATGACGATCCAGACCCACAGACGAAGACAGAGCATTTTGTCAACAAGCCAAGCCAACCAGATAATTCGGACCCCCAGAAAGCCAACTATCAGTCTCCCTACTGAAGCAAGGAAATACACATTGAGATGATACTGACTACAATAATCTTTCTCCAGAACAGAATGTCTGGAATCTGTCCCGGCTTAAAGAGAATCCCTTTGCTTCAGAAAGGTACTACAGCAGTTGAACCAAACCAGAGACATCTAACAGGTATGATCGCACAGCACACATGTACTCTGACAAGACTCCATCAGCTGGCATCAGTGCCAATCAAGCCACAATGGACTTTGCCAAGTTCCTTGCTCGACGTGAGTTGGTCACTAAGGGACTTGTAAAGTTCAGCAACCGCGTTGAAAACTACAGGGCTTGGCGAGTTTCCTTCAAAAATACCATAAGAGACATAGGTCTATCATGTAGTGAAGAAGTGGATCTACAGTAGTGAAGTAGTGAAGAAGTGGCTAGGAAGTGAGTCCGCCGAACACGCAAAGAGAATCAGAGACATTAATATAGATTATCCAGATGTCGGCCTCAAAATAATTTGGAATAGACTTGATAAATGCTATGGCTCAGTATAGGTTATAGAAAGTGCCTTGTTTAAAAGAATAGAGGACTTTCCTAGAATAGCAAACAAGGATTATTCAAAGCTCAGAGAATTAACTGACTTGTTAATGGAGTTGTGTGTAGCAAAAGCAGAAGGAGATCTTGTGGGGTTGACATATCTCAACACTGCTAGAGGTGTGAACCCCATAGTTCAGAAACTCCCATATAACCTGCAAGACAAATGGGTTACATATGGATCTAGGTATAAACAGACTTACAATGTACCATTTCCTCCATTCAATGTGTTTGTAGATTTTGTCTCAGAACAAGCAAAAATTAGAGATGACCCTAGCTTTGATTTTATGCCGTCATGTGCCAATAACTCTGTTAATAAACCTCGTAGAACAACTGTAGAGGTCCTCAAAACTAACATTTCTTCCACAGGTTCATTACACAAAGAGTTCAGCTCCGGTCAAGGAGAAGACAAATCCAAGGAGCCAAGCAGGCAGTGTCCCTTACACAAGAAGCCACATTCCTTACTTAAGTGCAGAGCTTTCAGAGAAAAGTCATTGGAAGAAAGTAAGGCCTTCCTTAAGAAGAACCGCATCTGCTACAAATGCTGCTCTTCAACATCCCACTTGCCAAGGACTGTGAGGTTAGTGCAAGGTGTACCGAATGTGACAGCACCGAACATAACTCAGTTCTACACCTTGGATCACCATCGGATACTTTGCCCCAAGAGCAAAGCGGGGAGCTGAATGAGTCAAATACTGACACTCCAGCCATTACTTCTAAGTGTACAGAAGTTTGTGGAAATCTCATGGGAGGCAAGTCTTGCTCTAAAATTTCCCTAGTGAGAGTTTACCCGGCAGACGAAAAGGACAAGACCATCAAGTATACGCTATTTTAGATGATCAGAGTAACAGGTCATTAGCCAAGTCTGCCTTCTTAGATAGCTTTAACGTCAGAGGACCCAGTGCCCCCTTCTCTTTGAAAACCTGTGCCGGTATAGTAGAGACAGTTGGTAGGAGAGCAACAGGCTACGTAGTCAAGTTATAGATGGCCAAATGCGTCTGCCCTTACCAACCATATTGGAATGTAACAAGATTCCTGACAACAGGTCAGAGATACCTACGCCTGAAGTGGTATCGTATCATCCTCATCTGAAGCGTATAGAACGCCTTATTCCTAACCTTGACCCAGAGGCTCAAATAATCTTGCTCCTAGGGAGAGATATTCTACAAGTTCACAAGGTTAGACAACAGATCAATGGCTCACACAATGCTCAATATGCGCAGAGACTCGACCTTTGGTGGGTCCTTGTAGGAGAGGTCTGTTTAGCAGGTGCACACAAACTGACAGTGGTTAACAACATGCTTACCAGTACTCTCGAGAATGGACGTCCATCTCTCCTTCAACCATGTGAAAATCACTACTTCATAAAGGAGTTGCTACACAGCACTTCAGCACCAAGTATCTTAGCGAGTAGTGCCAATGATGATTGCATTCAGAACTGTGACCGAGATCACCTTGGGTGTACGGTCTTCCACAAGACCAAAGAAGATAATCGTATAGCAATGTCATTTGAAGATAAACTATTCTTAGAGATGATGGAGCAAGGAGTGGTGCAGGACAAAACGAAGAGCTGGATTGCACCTCTACCCTTCAATCCTCAAAGACAACGCTTGCCTAACAACAGAGAACAAGTTTACAAACGATTTGTTTCCCTCAGGCACAGCTTCCATTAAAACCAGAGATGAAAGATAATTTCTTTACCTTCATGGAGAAAATATTTAAAAACGGTCATGCAGAGTTAGCACCTACACTTCAAGACGCTGAAGAACGTTGGTACCTGCCTCTGTTTGTAGTGTATCACCCGAAAAAAACAGGTCAAATCAGAGTAGTATTTGATTCGAGTGCTAAGTATGAAGGTGTTTCATTGAATGATGTCTTGTTATCAGGCCCAGATCTGAACAACAAACTTTTAGGAGTGCTTATCTGTTTTCCTAGAGACTCCAATGCATTTACAGCAGACATCCAACAGATGTTCCACTGCTTCTTTGTTAAAGAGGAACTGTTATGTTTTGGTAGCTGAGGAGGCAGGAGCAAAAAACCACATAGGCAGCCTAACACCAGAGAGATTGGAAGCTAATAGGTTGCAGACCCCTAAACTAACCGCACAACTAGAAGCAGCCGTGGGACGTTCATACGGTGTCCTAGACGTGTCGTCACAGCCGGAGAGACAGCTATCCCTGAAGATGGAAAGAGGAAAGCTAACTGACCCCAAAAGAGTAGGAAGCCCCCAAACATATAATGGCGGTTAGAAAAGATGAAAATACGAACACAGACAGAAAATAGATTGAGCAAACGCTGGGGCCCAAAACTGTCTAGATAAGACTGCACAGGAGAGAATACTGTCTGCAACCCAGAAAAACCCTAGGAAAAACTTCAACACTTCTGAATCCAAAAACACTGAGACCACTCGGTCTCGACCACCTATATCAGATCTCTGGTGTGGACACATAGCTACCCAGCAGTAAAATATCACAAGAATTGAACAAATGAACAAATACAAAAAACGAACGGAGACCAGCCAAACCCCCCAAAGGGAACCCGGCTGAAGACAAAAAGCAATGCAGCAAAAAGCAAGGAATTCAAACCACAGTAAGAAAAACTGAAAGAGACTTATGCAAGCAGGAAACAGCAGAAAGCAAGCTGAATTCCAACCAAGACCAGGAAGAACAATTGATCACCGGCGAGGATCATGGGAGGTCAGCTCACTTATATCAGGCCAGTCAGTACCACCTGACAACCACTCGTCGACTACAGGTGTAGGACTCTTGGTGTTCAACATAGGTTCAATACCCTCAGCAATCACCAGAGGGAGCTTCAGCTCTGAAGTCGTCTCCAATACGTTCACAACAAGGAACATAGAAATTTCTTGAGATTCTTGTGGTTCAAGGATAACGATCCTTCCAAAGAGATTACGGAGTATCGTATGAAGTACATATTTTTGGTCATAGTCCTTCTCCTGCAGTAGCCATCTACGAACTGAGACAGTGGCTCAAGAGGTTGAAGCAGAGTACGGAACAGATGCCAGACTGTTTATAGAGAGCAATTTCTATGTTCATGACTGTTTGAAATCGATACCAACAAATGATTAGTCTTCTGAAAAGAGCCAAAGACATGCTCGCTGTATCTAACCTGAGGTTGCACAAGATCGCTTCTAACAGCAAGGAAGTGATGGAAGCCTTCCCTCCTGAGGATCATTCAAATGACTTGAAGAATTTAGATCTAGGCATAGAGTCCCCACCGATGCAGCGGAGCCTCGGCCTACTATGGGACATAAAAGGTGATACCTTCACCTTCCAGGTTAACAGAGAAGATAAACCCTTTACTCGCAGAGGAGTACTGTCTACCATAAGCAGTTTGTATGACCCACTGGGGTTAAGAGAGTTCACCAGAGAGGTGACGAACTGGGATACTCCTCTTCCCACAAAAGAGAAAACCAAGTGGATGACCTGGAGAAATTCCCTCACAGCCTTATCAAGTCTTCATATAACACGCTCGTATGCGTCTGTACCTAGTCCCGAGATAGAGACACAAACCCTTTGTGTGTTCTCCGATGCTTCATTCAAAGCGATTGCTGCGGTAGTTTATTTGAAGACGATAGACACTAGTCAACAATGCCATGTAGGGTTTGTCATGAGCAGAGCAAAACTAACACCGCTCCGTGAAACCCTGGAACTTTGTGCCGCTGTGTTAGCAGTCGAGTTGGCAGAACTCATTGCTATGGAAATTAATCTAGAGATTAAAGACTTTGAGTTCTACACTGACAGCAGGATAGTACTTGGGTACATCCATAATGAAGTGAGACTCTTCTATGTCTATGTTAGCAACAGAGTGCTCAGAATTCAAAGGTCTACCTCACCTGAACAATGGAAATATGTGCCTACACATCTCAACCCTGCGAACCAGGCTACCAGATTTGTTGCTGCCAATCGCCTCAAAGACACGATTTGGTTTAAAGGCCCTGAGTTTTTGTGTAGGCCATTGCCCAACATGACAGAAACGGCCTTGTTTGAAATAGTAAATCCACATGCTGACGTTGAAATTCGCCCTCAAGTGTCTGCGTTACATACAAAAACTTTGAAACGCCACCTGGGATCTCAGCGATTCAGTAGGTTCTCTACTTGGAATTCGCTTGTTCATGCCATTGCCTGCCTGACCCATGTAGCTCAGTCGTACAAGGCAACCTCACCAACAAAAAAGGAAAGCTGCACAGGTTGGCATCATTGTAAACATGTCCACACAGCTCTGATCTAGAGCAGTCAAAGAATATAATTATCCGAGCTGTACAATGGGAAAACTACGCCAAAGAAATCGACTGTGTAACCAATCAAAGACCAATACCAAAAGATAGTGTTCTGGGGAATCTCGACCCAGTCATGGATGGAGACAGTCTCTTAAGAATAGGAGGACGCCTTAAAGAGGCAAAAATAGGTTCTGCAGAGAAACATCCCGTGATAGTTCCTGGACAACATCACATAGCTACTCTGCTTGTTCAACATTATCACGACCGGACAAAACACCAAGGTCGTATGTTCACAGAGGGGGCCTTAAGAACATCTGGTTTGTGGATAGTTGGAGCTAAGAGATGTGTGTGCAGATTCATTTTTAACTGTGTTACTTGCAAGAAACTTCGTGGTATGTCCCAGATTCCGAAGACGGCAGATCTTCCATATGACCGATTTAGCACAGATCTACCTTTCACCAACATCGGTCTAGATGTGTTTGGTCCTTGGTCTGTGGTTGTCCGACAAAGCAGAGGAGGCCACGCAAGCGGGAAACGATGGGCGATTATGTTCACTTGTCTATCCATCAGAGCCGTCCACATAGAGGTAATTGAATCTATGGACACTTCGTGCTTCACAAACGCTCTCCGGCGTTTCATTGCCATCAGATGACCCGTCAAACATATTCGTTCAGACCGAGACACGAACTTTGTTGGAGCAGCAAGAGAACTGCAACTCTTTTCCAACTTGGATATGAAGGACGTAGAAAAATACCTAAGTGTACATAGGTGTACTTGGACTTTTAACCCACCACATTCTTCACACATGGGAGGTGTATGGGAGAGAATGATAGGTGTCGCAAGGAGAATCCTCGATTCAATCTTCTTACAGGAAGGATCTGCAAGACTGACACACAAAAGCTTGACAACATTCATGGCCGAAGTGTCAGCCATCATAAACGCCAGACCGTTGGCTCCAATTTCCAGTGTCCTGATGACCCAACTGTTCTCACCCCAGCCCTGCTGCTTACGCAGAAGACTGACACTAATAGCTCTCCACCTGCAGAATTTAAAGTTAAAGACCGTTACAGGAGTCGTTGGAGACAAGTACAGAGTCTCTCCAATACATTTTGGGACAAGTGGAAAAAACAGTACCTGCCTACTCTGCAACAGAGGAGAAAGTGACAAACCAGCAAGCCTAACCTCCGGCCTGGCGATATAGTACTAATGAAAGACTGTCAGTCTCGGAGAAATGAATGGCCATTAGGTCTCATTACTCAGACATTCCCAAGTAAGGGTGGAATCGTATGTAAGGTGGAAGTAAAAATAGGGAAACAAGGCGAGACCAAATTGTTCCTCAGGCCAGTAGGGGAACTCGTTCTGCTGTTCTCGTCCAATAAACACAATAGTGACGTCGGCTGACGTCAAGCGGGGAGTGTTCTGTCCAGCCATATAATTGCTGTCTAGAAAGTCTAGTCATTTTTTATGTCTCCAATTATTATAGACATTGTATTTTTGAGTGTATTAGTCCTTCATACATTTCATATTGTAAGGTAACAGCACCACCTGCTGGCCGTTTAATGCATAGATTCTAGTTTAATTTGCAATGTCTTGTGGAAAGTTCCGAGGGCATTGTGGGATGGTTCCTGTTGCATCATGGTCTTGTTTATGACACTGTGAAGGGAACAGCAGCCATTATTCCTCCATGTGTATTAGGAGAAACTACACCATTCGTGTTCTTCATGTTTCTTAAACAGCCTGCTCTAAGCATAGTAGGTAAGCACTATCTAGGTGTTATAATCCTGTGTTTATCAGTACGTTTGTTGTATTAAATAAGTACTAATCAGTTTGTATATTACCTCATCTTACCTGTGTATTGCAAACTATTTGTGTTTCATGCTCTATGCAGTTATATATTCTGAAATGCTCCTGTTGTTGCGTTCTATAGTTTCACCTTTCCTGTCACATCTGCAATCAATAAAAGAAGGTTACAATTTTACAGCCTCTTTTTCTTAAAGAAGACAGGGGGTTTAGCTACATGTCTCATCGCACGCCCTGCTAACGTGTATGAGGACAGTATAGGAACACAAAATTTTGATATTAATCAATTCATTAATTGCAACTCAAAAAATGTGGTTGATCAAATAAAATGTTCTATTTGTAATTTAATTTACATTGGTTGTACCACAAGGAAACTGAAAACCCGCATAGCAGAGCACATTAGAGATGTGAAAAACAATAGCAAAGCCATACGCTACATTTCTATGGTTGCAAGACATTGCATTTCCAAACAAAATGGTAACACAAACTCATTATCCATTATTGGTATAGAGCAAAATAAAAATCAAGAAGAGGAGGTGACATAGTCGCTTGTTAACCAGAGAATCGTTCTGGATCTATAATTTAGATACAAGATATCCTAAGGGCGTAAACAAGATAAATGAGCTAATGTTTCATTATTAATTTTCTAATTTTATCTATATGATGTTTATATACAGTACAGTCATGGCCAAAAGTTTTGAGAATGACACAAATATTAATTTTTACAAAGTCTACTGCTTCACTTTTTCTAATGGCAATTTGCATATACTCCAGAATGTTATAAAGAGTGATCAGCTTAACAGCAATTACTTGCAAAGTCAATATTTGGCTAGAAAATGAACTTTATCCCCCAAAACACATTTCAACATCATTGCAGCCCTGCCTTAAAAGGACCAGCTAACCTCTTTTCAGTGATTGCTCCCTTAACACAGGTGTGGGTGTTGATGAGGACATGGCTGGAGATCAATCTGTCATGATTAAGCAAGAATGACACCACTGGACACTTTAAAAGGAGGCTGGTGCTTGGCATCATTGTTTCTCTTCTGTTAACCATGGTTATCTCTAAAGAAACACGTGCAGTCATCATTGCAATGCACAAAAATGGCCTAACAGGGAAGAATATTGCAGCTAGAAAGATTGCACCTCAGTCAACAATCTTTCGCATCATCAAGAACTTCAAGGAGAAAGGTTCCATTGTTGCCAAAAAGGCTTCAGGGCGCCCAAGAAAGACCAGCAAGCGCCAGGACCGTCTCTTAAAAGTGTTTCAGCTGCGGGATTGGGCTGCCAGCAGTGCAGAGCTTGCTCAGGAATGGCAGCAGGCAGGTGTGAGTGCATCTGCACGCACTGTGAGGCGGAGACTCTTGGAGCAAGATCTGGTCTCAAGGAGGGCAGCAAAGAAGCCACTTCTCTCCAGAAAAAACATCATGGACAGACTGATATTCTGCAAAAGGTACAGGCAGTGGACTGCTGAGGACTGGGGTAAAGTTATTTTCTCTGATGAATCCCCTTTTCGATTGTTTGGGACATCAGGAAAACACCTCATTCGGAGAAGACAAGGTGAGCGCTACCACCAGTCTTGTCTCATGCCAACTGTTAAGCATCCTGAAACCATTCATGTGTGGGGTTGCTTCTCAGCCAAGGGAATCGGCTCTCTCACAGTCTTGCCTAAAAGCACAGCCATGAATAAAGAATGGTACCAGAATGTCCTCCAAGAGCAACTTCTACCAACCCTCCAAGAGCAGTTTGGCGATCAACAATGCCTTTTCCAGCATGATGGAGCACCTTGCCATAAAGCAAAGGTGATAACTAAATGGCTCAGGGAACAAAACATAGAGATTTTGGGTCCATGGCCTGGAAACTCCCAGATCTTAATCCCATTGAAAACTTGTGGTCAATCATCAAGAGACGGATGGACAAACAAAAACCTAAAAATTCTGACAAAATGAAAGCATTGATTGTGCAAGAATGGACTGCTATCAGTCAGGATTTGGTCCAGAAGTTGATTGAGAGCATGCCAGGGAGAATTGCAGAGGTCCTGAAGAAGAAGGGTCAACACTGCAAATATTGACTTGCTGCATTAACTCATTCTAACTGTCAATATAAGCTTTTGTTACTCATATGTTTGCAATTATATTTCTGTCTGTGATAAAAACATCTGTCAAAACATACATAAAAACCAGAGGGCAGCAGATCATGTGAAAATATAATATTTGTGTCATTCTCAAAACTTTTAGCCATGACTGTACAGACCA
Organism: Oophaga sylvatica; assembly: GCA_033576555.1. NCBI lineage: Eukaryota > Metazoa > Chordata > Amphibia > Anura > Dendrobatidae > Oophaga > Oophaga sylvatica. The sequence continues at coordinate 148,599,260 of JARQOD010000007.1, forward strand.
AAAGTTTGGACACACCTTCTCATTCAAAGATTTTTCTGTATTTTTATGACTATGAAAATTGTAGAATCACACTGAAGGCATCAAAACTATGAATTAACACATGTGGAATTATACATTACACTTTACAAAAAAGTGTGAAACAACTGAAAATATGTCTTATATTCTAGGTTCTTCAAAGTAGCCACCTTTTGCTTTAATTACTGCTTTGCACACAGAAAAGGTGAATGGCTGGACTCTACATGCCTAGTACCCACCGTGAAGCAAGGAGGAGGTGGTGTGATGGTGTAGGGGTGCTTTGCTGGTGACACTGTTGGGGATTTATTCAAAATTGAAGAAGTGAGCGGTCCAGCTCACCCCAAACCATCTTGATTCGGTTCAGGTCTGGTGACTGTGGAGGCCAGGTCATCTGGCGTAGCACCCAAACACTCTCCTTCTTGGTCAAATGCCCTTACACAGTCTGGAGGTGTGTTTGGGGTCATTGTCCTGTTGAAAAATAAATGATGGTCCAACTAAACGCAAACTGGATGGAATAGCATACCGCTGCAAGATGCTGTGTTAGCCATTCTGGTTCACTATGCCTTCAATTTTGAATAAATCCCCAACAGTGTCACCAGCAAAGTACCCCCACACCAACACACCACCTCCTCCATGCTTCACGGTGGGAACCGGGCATGTAGAATCCATCCGTTCACCTTTTCTGCGTGCAAAGCAGTAATCAAAGCAAAAGGTGGCTACTTTGAAGAACCTAGAATATAAGACATATTTTCAGTTGTTTCACATTTTTTTGTAAAGTGTAATGTATAATTCCACTGTGTTAATTCATAGTTTTGATGCCTTCAGTGTTATTCTACAATTTTCATAGCCATGAAAATACAGAAAATCTTTGAATGAGAAGGTGTGTCCAAACTTTTGGTCTGTACTGTATATGTACATGTTTTTACCGTAGGTTTAACGGCATTGTGTTATATTGTATCTAGGGCAATACGTTCTGATTTAGGACCTTAAATTAAATGAGTTACCTGATACATTACTACAATTCTATTGGCTATTGTTGCCTTTATATATCCTATGCCATTGACTTAAGGTTAGCTATGATAAAGATCCATCTGTGATCGAAACGCGTTGCCGCATTACTAGCTCTCTCGAGCGCATTTCTTTATTATGGAGGATTTTTTTCTGCCTTACCACTATGTTTTAAAAAAAAAATTTTTTGAATAAAGCAAGAAATTTTATGGAGTTGGAACGTCAATCTCCATGTTTTTCAGTTGTCTTCACGTGTGATCTGTACGGAGCTCCGAGGACCTGTGGCAGATGGTGAGCTGGCTTGGGCTCTAGCCAATTATTATTTTTAATTGAATGCAAGGCCTGCCTTGCCCCAACGTTATACGCACCCCAATAAGACTTTTAACCAACGTCATGGATGGCCACATTAAACTAAACTTCTCATTAAGCTTTATTTGGTACTGCCATACTATTTGCCTAGGCATTGAATGCAAGGCCTGACCTGCCCCAACGTTACACACACGCCAATAACCCTTTGAAGCCACGTATTGGATGGCCACATTAAACCAAACATCCCATTAAGCTTTATTTGGTACTGCCATACTGTTTGCCTAGGCATTGAATGCAAGGCCTGCCCTGCCCTAACGTTACATGCAGTTACAAGCACCCCAATAAGACTTTTAACCCACAGCATGGATGGCCATATTAAACCAAACTTCCCATTAAGCTGTATTTGGTACTGTCATACTTTTTGCCCAGGCATTGAATGCAAGGCCTGCCATGCCCCAACGTTACACGCTCCCTCGTGTTCTAGTGGTGGTGTCTGAAGAGACGTGGAGGATGGCCTACGAAAAATGTCTTCACAGTTTAAAGGAGTGGGTCTCCCATACTTGAAGTGCCCATACACTAAGTGCATGGGCTGGCAAACATTATCCCCTGTGGGGTACACATCAACCTATTGTGTAAATATTTTTTGTTACAGATATCATAAACACCCTTGCAAAACAATATAGCGGCTGTTGCATCACGGAACACGTTCTCCCTCGTGTTCTATGGTGGTGTCTGAAGAGATGTGGAGCATGGCCTATGAAAAATGTATTCCCAGATTAAAGGAGCGGGTCTCCTATACTTGAAATGCCCATACACTAAGTGTATGGGCTGACAAACATTTCCCACCGGGGGAAATCAACATACTGTGTAAACATTTTTTATTAAAAGGGCATCAAAAACACCCTTTTACACAATAAGTTGGCTGTTGCATCAAGGACCACGGTCACCATGTTGATCTAATGGTGGTGGATGATGGGGAAGAGGAGAAGAAGGAGGATAACACACCAAATAGCCAAAGTCACGTGTGGTTGTGAAGAGGTGCATGGTAATACACCTTCAAAAAAAAGACACTGTATTGGAGGCTATGTATTGCTGTTATCATTCGGTGGTGTAGAGAAGTCTGCCCAATCCAGCTCTTGTTCATTTTCATAAGAGTCAGCTTGTCATCATTTTCAGTTGACAGACAGATGCACTTATCAGTTATAATTCCACCAGCGGCACTAAACACCCGTTGTGACAAAACGCTAGCGGGTGTAAGTCTATGGGAGACCTGAGCATTTTTGCCGCGATCCCCCCGGGGGTCCTTTTAAGGTCTAAATGCGTCTGAAAATTATGAAAACACTGCTCAAATGACACGGGGACATCATGGGGATCGCCCCTGGATGCATTCCTGACTCCTAGTTCACAGCTTTAAACAATGTTGTCAGAGTTTCATGCCATTTTTACTGGTGCACCAAAGAAAATACCAAAATGAAACCAAAACGGATTTTGCTGGGAAATATGTAAAGGTACATCTTTTCCAGGTTAATGACTTGTATATAAGGCAAAATTAATAACCCAGACCAAAATGTTCCTCCACCACTTGGGCTATGTTCAGACGCAGCGTTTTTGAAGAATTTTCAACTTTAATATTGCTTTCAACCATTCAAGAAATGCATTCACTGGGAAATGTCATTGTAACATTTAACAACCCTAGCTGGCCATGTGGTGTGTGACACATAAGCTGACACATCTTGTTTCATTTATGAAGGAGAGACTCAAAGTCACAGAACCTATTTTTACAGGGGCATCAAGCAGCATTAATCTGTTTAAAGGGCCATTATTAAACAGTGGGTCGTCTAGACTTTTATAGCCTATGCTGTGAGTGGATGGGCTGCCAAGAATTACGATGCACCCCAATACCCCTTTCACAAGATGTCCATGAGGGCTTCCATAAAAAATGTTGCATTGAATGCAAGGCCTGCCCTGCTACCAAGTCATAAGCATCTCAATAAGCCTTTGAACCCAGGTACTGGATAGACCCAGGAAAATCCACTTCACATTATTCATTTTGTACTCCATTCTGTTTTCTTATGCATTGACTGCAAGCGCTTCCCTACTACCAAGTCATATGCACTCCAATAACCCTTTGAACCCAGGTGCTGGATAGGCCCAGGAAAAACCACTTCACATTATTCATTTTGTACTCTGTTATGATTTGGTAGCTGAGGAGAGCAGGCAAAAAGGCAATACACCAGAGAGGTTGGAATCTATTGGATTGCAGTACCCTGACTAACCACCACAACTAAAGGCAGCCGTAGAGCGTACCTACGTTGGTCCTAGACGCCTCGTCACAGCCTGAGAAGCTAACTTCACCTAAAGATAGAAAGAGGAAAACTATCTGCCCCGGAGCAGATCCCCAAAGAACATAGGAAGCCCCCAAACATGTAATGGCGGTTAGACAAGAGGAAATACAGACACAGACAGAAAATAGTATGAGCAAACGTTGGGGCCCAATCTTCCTAGACAGAAAAGGATAGGAAGGTCACTTACTGCAATCCAAAAACCCTAAAAAAATACCAACACACTAATTGCAAAAACACCTGAGATCACACGACCTCTACCACCTAAATTAGTTCTCTGGTGTAACAAAACTAAGCCGCAGCCACAGAAAAAACTGGAAAAGGCAAATGAACAAGCAACTGGCTGAACTAAACTGAGAGGAGCACAAGCCCCCGGAGGGGACCTGGCAGACCCCCACAGAAGTGCAGGACAAAATGCAAAAAGCAAGCACAAAAAACTAAAAGAAGAAAATGTCTTATCTGTTAGCAGAAGATGCAGGCACGAAACAGCAAGCTTCAAAGTGAACCAGGAACAAAAGTTGAGACCAGAACAATTGATCACCGGCAACCCTGATGGGAGGGAACCTCCCTTATATAAGACCAGTCAGTAACAACTGATCGCCAATCTTCACAATCTTCATTGAATAGTTCAGTACTGTTTGTAACCACCAGAGGGAGCTTCTGCTCAGAATTCATTTCTAGCACATTCACAACAGTACCCCCCCTTGAGGAGGGGTCACCGAACCCTCATTTGGGCAACCAGGTCGGTCAGGATGAGCTCTGTGATACGCACGGATGAGTCTTCTAGCATGGATGTCCGAAGCAAACACCCAAGAATTGTCCTCCTGACCATAACCTTTCCACTTAACCAAATATTGGAGTTTCCATCTAGAAAAACGAGAATCCAATATTTTCTCAACCACATACTACAGATTGCCCTCAACCAAAACAGGGTCAGGAGGCACAGCCATAGGAACCACTGGCTCGACAAACCTCTTCAATAAGGACTTGTGGAACACGTTATGGATCTTAAATGTCCCTGGAAGAAGTAAACGAAAGGAAACAGGATTAAGAATCTCCATGATCTTATAAGGTCCAATGAACCTAGGCTTAAACTTAGGAGATGCAACTCTCATAGGGATATTTCTTGAGGACAACCAGACCAAGTCCCCCACTTCAAACCGAGGACCATCAGTCCTATACCGGTTGGCAAACCGCTGGGCCCTCTCCTGAGAGAGGGACAACCTCTCCACTACCTGGTCCCAAATCTGCTGCATACGCTCCACAACAGAGTCAACACCTGGACAGACAGAAGCCTCCGTCTGTCCTGAAGAAAATCGAGGGTGAAACCCAAAATTGCAGAAAAATGGAGACATCAAGGTTGCAGAGCTAGCCCTATTATTAAGGGCAAACTCAGCCAAAGGCAAAAAAGAGACCCAGTCATCCTGATCAGCAGACTCAAAGCATCTCAGATAAGTCTCCAATGTCTGGTTTGTTCTCACAGTTTGTCCATTGGTCTGAGGATGAAAAGCTGAGGAGAAAGACAATTGAACACCAAGTTTAGAACAAAAAGTCCTCCAAAATCTGGAAACAAACTGGACTCCTCTGTCAGAAACAATGTTCTCAGGAATACCGTGTAACCGAACCCACGTGCTGAAGGAACAAAGGCACCAATTCGGAGGAGGAAGGCAACTTAGGTAATGGCACAAGATGTTTCATTTTGGAAAACCTATCACAAATCACCCAGATAACGGTCATTCTCTGAGAAACAGGGAGGTCGGAAATGAAATCCATAGAGATATAGGTCCATGGTCTCTTGGGCACAGGCAATGGCATCAACAAACCACTAGGGCGAGAGCAAGGCTTGGAGCGAGAGCAAGTCCCACAGGACTGCACAAATTCCCTGACGTCATGAGACAAAGTAGGCCACCAAAAGGGCCGACTAACCAAGTCTCTGGTACCAAAAATTCCGGGATGACCGGCCAATGCGGAACAATGAATCTCAGACATCACACTC
>JARQOD010000007.1:148605029-148676828 GCA_033576555.1 Oophaga sylvatica
AACAGGAAAGGGAGTGAGCTTATGGTGTACGGAACAAACATCCCGTCTTAATTGCCCCATAAACTACCGGGTACCCACCTATCACGGGAAAAAATGCACACTTGATACAGAAACAGGAGGAAAAAACCCATCACCAGAAAAAAAAAAAAAACATTATGATAGAAAAAATGAATTTCATATATAGTAGGGGGAGCAACCCCATACAGGGAAAATTTTTTTTAAAAAAAAAAACACTGATCAAATTATGATGAAAAAAAACACATTTTTTAATTAGTAGCAGGAGGAGAACCCTATCACAGGCAAAAAAAATGTAAAAAAAAAAACTAGATCAAATATGATAGAAAAAACTGCACATTTCATATAGTAGCAGGAGGAGCAACCCCATCACAGGAAAAAAAAATTTAAAAAAAAAAAAAATCAACAAATATGATAGAAAAACATGCACATTTTATAGAGCAGGAGGAGCAACCCCATACAGGCAAAAAAAAAAAAAAAAAAAACCTAGATTCAACATTATGATAAAAAAAACATGCACATTTCATATAGTAGCAGGAGGAGCAACCCCTCACAGGAAAAAAAAATGAAAAAAAAAAAAACACTAGATCAAATTATGATAGAAAAACATGCACATTTCATTAGTAGCGGGGAGCAACCCCCTCACAGGCAAAAAAAAAAAAAACATCAACATTATGATGAAAAACATGCAATTTCATATAGTACAGTAGGAGCAACCTATCAAGGGCAAAAAAAAAATTAAAAAAAAAAACATAGATAACTTATGATAGAAAAACAGGCACATTTCATATAGTAGAAGGAGGAGCAACCCCATCACAGCCAAAAAAAAAAAAAAAAAAATACAGTAGATCAACTTTACGATTAAAAAACATGCACTTTCAGATAGTGCAGGAGGCCCAAACCCCATCACAGCAAAAAACATTTAAAAAAAAAAACACTAGATCAACATTATGATAGAAAAACTGCACATTTCAGATAGTCCAGGAGTACCAACCCCTTCACAGCAAAAAAACATTTAAAAAAAACATTTAGATAAATTATGATAGAAAAACATGCACATTTCAGATAGTCGCAGGAGGCCCAAACCCCATACAGTTAAAAAAATTTAAAAAAAAAATACAGTAGATCAACATTATATTGAAAAACATGCACATTTCAGATAGTCGCAGGAGGACAAACCCATCACAGCCAAAAAAAACAGTACCGTAGATCCACATTTCAATGAAACAAATTCAACAGTAGCGGGGTTCAATTTTACATTTAAAAAAATGCACATTTTTGTACCAGGGTACACAAATCACTTCAAAAACATTTCTATTTAAACATACCAGGGGGACCCACCCCATCAGCGGAAATATATTAACATTTATACGTCCAGGGGAAAAACCCAAACCCCTCACGCAAAAACATAATTTGAAAATGTCCAGGGTGCAAAAAAAAAATGCAGTGCTTAGCAGCATTGGTGACAGATGCGTTGTAAATTTGGGGTGGTGGATGGATATTTACCGCTGTTGTCCTGGCGCTCCATTGCCTGGTGCGGAATGGTGTGGCTGCGGAACCTGGTGTGGTGGGATCCCGGTGCGGCTGCGTTTCCCGGGGTGGCTGCGGAATGTGTGGCCCGCGGATTCCGTGGTGTGGTGGGTGGCCGTGGCTGTGGTTGGTTGTGGTTCATGGAGTATTTTGCATGGTATGGGTTTTGTCCCACTGCATGCTTTTTTAATGTTTGGTGGGCTGGATCTCAAATTAAAAACTGGATCGGCCACCGCAGAGTTTTAGACTTTTCATTGTAACAAAGCCGGGGAAGCGCGTGAATGCAACGTTTTTGCCAGACGCCGGACTGCGACCGACACCGGTCCGGCAAAACGGAAGCGCCGGGGCATGCGGGCCATCCCGGCCTAAGTTGTTATGGAAAAAAAAAGCATCCGGCATTAACATTTCGCGGATGCGGTTGGACAAAAAAATGCGGAACGCGCCCCTCGGCCCCAAAAGGATTGTGAAAGAGGCCTAAGCAGTATCTAGGTGTTATAATCCTGTGTTTATCAGTACGTTTGTTATATTGTGGTAATAATTCAATTTGTATATTCCTCATCTTACCTGTGTATTGAAAAATATTTGTGCTTCATGCTTGTGCGTTATATATTCTGAAATACTCCTTTATTGCATTTATAGTTTCACCTTTCCTGTTCATCTGCAATCAATTAAAAGTAGGTTACAATTTTACAGCCCTTTTTCTTAAAAGAAAACGGGGGTTTAGCTAATGTCTCATCGCACGCCTTGCAAAAGTATGAGGACAGTATAGTGAAAAAACTGCTGAGAAACAAGCTCAGAAGGTCAGAATAAAGAGCCCGCCATTATCCAACCCTACGGTTATTGCATAGGATACGCAGCTACCTTTTGGTCGGACCGAATAACGGACCATACGGGCCCGCCATTATCCACGCAGAGCCAACAAAGGGATATCACAGCGGTGCCTAATCGTTGAATCATGTCTCAAGGGATGAGACCCTCTTTCAAAGCGATATCACGAGTTGGTTCCTCCAAACTCATCCGCGCAATGCCGCCGCTATTGCCCGCGAAAAGGTTTGAAGGGGGAAAAGCAAGAAGCACCTTTGCTGGCAGGAATAGAATTGAAACTACAAAAGTGCCTGGATGCGAAAAGGCCGCCAAAAGTGCCTGGACACAGAGAAAGGTGCCTTGAAGCAACTTACAAAACTTGCTATTGAAAAAAGAAACAGCAGCTGCCCATGCAGAAGCAGAAGCCCTCGAAGCTGCCAAAATTTTTCTGACGACAAAACACAGCAGACAGCAGGTGCTAGGCCTACAACAGTTACTCACGATCCTTGCAGTGTATGCAGAGTACATCCATCGCTTTCCCAAATAATGCGATCCAGACCCACAGACGAAGACAGAGCTTTTTCAACAGCCAAGCCAACCAGATAATTCGGACCCCCGAAAAGCCAATATCGTCTCCCTTGAACGCAAGGAAATAAAATTTGAGATGATACTGACTACAAAAATTTCTTTCTCCAGAACAGAATGTTGGAACTGTCCCGGCTTAAAGGAATCCTTTGCTTCAGAAGGTACTACGCGTTGACCAAAACCGGACATCTAACAGGTATGACGCACAGCACACTTGTATCTGACAAGACTCCATCAGCTGGCTTTGTGCAATAAAACCACAATGGATTTGCCAAGTTCCCTTTCTCGAAGTGAGTTGGTCATAAGGGACTTGTAAAGTTTCAGCAACCGCGTTTTTAAAACTACAGGGCTTGGCGAGTTTCCTTCAAAAAAAACCATAAGGAATAGGTCTATCAAATTTGTGAAGAAGTGGATCTACAGTAGTGAAGTAGTGAAGAAGTGGCTAGGAAGTAGTCCGCCGAACACGCAAAGAGAATCAGAGACATTAAATAGATTATCCAGATGCGGCCTCAAAATAATTTGGAATAGACTTGATAAAGCTATGGCTCAGTATAGGTTATAGAAAAGTGCCTTGTTAAAAGAAAAGGGACTTTCCTGAATAGCAAACAAGGTTATTAAAGCTAGAGAATTAACTGACTTGTTAATGGAGTTGTTGTAGCAAAAGCAGAAGGAGTCTTTTTGGGGGTTTAATATCTCAACACTGCTAGAGGTGTGAAACCCCCTAGTTCAGGAAACTCCTATAACCTGCAAACAAATGGGTTTACATATGGTTAGGGATAAACAGACTTACAATGTACCATTTCCTCATTCAATGTGTTTTTAGATTTTGTCTCAGAACAAGCAAAAATTAGAGATGACCCTAGGTTTGATTTTATGCCGTCGTGCCAATAACTTGTTAAAAACCTCGAGAACAACTGTAGAGGTCCTCAAAACTAAATTTTTTCCACAGGTTCATTACAAAAAAAAGTTTTAGCCCGGTCAAGGAGAGACAAATCCAAGGAGCCAAGCAGGCAGTGTCCCTTACACAAGAAGCCACTTCCTTACTTAAGTGCAGAGCTTTCAGAGAAAAGTCTGGAAGAAAGAAGGCTTCCTTAAAAGAACCCCCCTTTTTACAAATGTGCTCTTCAAATCCCCTTTGCCAAGGACTGTGAGGTTAGTGCAAGGTGTACCCAATGTGACAGCACCGAAATAACTCGTTTAACCTTGGATCACCATCGGTCTTTGCCCCCCTGAGCAAAGCGGGGAGCGAATGAGCAAAACTGACACTCCAGCCATTACTTCTAAGTGTACAGAGTTTGTGGAAATCTCATGGAGGCAAGTCTTGCTCTAAAATTTCCTAGTGAGAGTTTACCCGGCAGACGAAAAGGACAAGACCATCAAAGTATACGTATTTTAGATGATCAGAGAAAACAGGTCATTAGCCAATCTGCCTTCTTAGATGCTTTAGTCAGAGGACCCAGTGCCCCTTCTCTTTGAAAACCTGTGCCGGGTATAGTAGAGACAGTTGGTAGGAGAGACAACAGGCTACGTAGTCAAGTTTATAGATGGCCAAATGCGTCTGCCCTTACCAACCATATTGGAATGTAACAAGATTCCTGACAACAGGTCAGAGATAACTACGCCTGAAGTGGTATCGTATCTCCTCATCTGAAGCGTATAGAACGCCTTTTTCCTAACCTGACCCAGGGCTCAAATAATCTTGCTCCTAGGGAGAGATTATTTCTACAAGTACAAGGTTAGACAACAGATCAATGGCTCACACAATGCTCAATATGCGCAGAGACTCGACCTTTGGTGGGTCCTTGTAGGAGAGGTCTGTTTAGCAGGTGCACACAAACTGACAGTGGTTAACAACATGCTTACCATACTCTCGAGAATGGACGTCCATCTCTCCTTCAACCATGTGAAAATCACTACTTCATAAAGGAGTTGCTACACAGCACTTCAGCACCAAGATCTTAGCGAGTAGTGCCATGATGATTGCATTCAGAACTGTGACCGAGATCACCTTGGGTGTACGGTCTTCCAAGACCAAAGAAGATAATCGTATAGCAATGTCATTTGAAGATAAACTATTCTTAGAAGATGGGCAAGGAGTGGTGCAGGACAAAACGAAGAGCTGGATTGCACCTCACCCTTCAATCCTCAAAGACAACGCTTGCTAACAACAGAGAACAAGTTTACAAACGATTTGTTTCCCTCAGGACAGCTTCCATTAAAACAGAGATGAAAGATAATTCTTTACCTTCATGGAGAAAATATTAAAAAACGGTCATGCAGATGTTAGCACCTACACTTCAAGACGCTGAAGAACGTTGGTACCTGCCTCTGTTTGTAGTGTATCACCCGAAAAAAACAGGTCAAATCAGAGTAGTATTTGATTCGAGTGCTAAGTATGAAGGTGTTTATTGAATGATGTCTTGTTATCAGGCCCAGATCTGAACAACAAACTTTTAGGAGTGCTTATCTGTTTTCCTAGAGACTCCAATGCATTTACAGCAGACATCCAACAGATTGTTCCACTGCTTCTTTGTAAAGAGGAACTGTTATGTTTTGGTAGCGAGGAGGCAGGAGCAAAAAACCACATAGGCAGCTAACACCAGAGAGATTGGAAGCTAATAGGTTGCAGACCCTAAACTAACCGCACAACTAGAAGCAGCCGTGGGAGTTCATACGGTGTCCTAGACGTGTCGTCACAGCCGGAGAGACAGCTATCCCTGAAGATGGAAAGAGGAAAGCTAACTGACCCCAAAAGAGTAGGAAGCCCCCAAACATATAATGGCGGTTAGAAAAGATGAAAATACGAACACAGACAGAAATAGATTGAGCAAACGCTGGGGCCCAAAACTGTCTAGATAGACTGCACAGGAGAGAATACTGTCTGCAACCAGAAAAACCTAGGAAAAACTTCAACACTTCTGAATCCAAAAACACTGAGACACTCGGTCTCGACCACCTATATCAGATCTCTGGTGTGGGACACATAGTACCAGCAGTAAAATATCACAAGATTGAACAAATGAACAAATACAAAAAACGAACGGGAGACCAGCCAAACCCCCCCAAAGGGAACCCGGCTGAAGACAAAAAGCAATGCAGCAAAAAGCAAGGAATTCAAACCACAGTAAGAAAAACTGAAAGAGACTTATGCAAGCAGGAAACAGCAGAAAGCAAGCTGAATTCCAACCAAGACCAGGAAGAAAACAATTGATCACCGGCGAGGATCATGGGAGGTCAGCTCACTTATTATCAGGCCAGTCAGTACCACCTGACAACCACTCGTCGACTACAGGTGTAGGACTCTTGGTGTTCAACATAGTTCAATACCCTCAGCAATCCGAGGGAGCTTCAGCTCTGAAGTCGTCTCCAATAACGTTCACAACAAGGAACATAGAAATTTCTTGAGATTCTTGTGGTTCAAGGATAACGATCCTTCCAAAGAGATTACGGAGTATCGTTGAAGTACATATTTTTGGTCATAGTCTTCTCCTGCAGTAGCCATCTACGAACTGAGACAGTGGCTCAGAGGTTGAAGCAGAGTACGGAACAGATGCCAGACTGTTTATAGAGAGCAATTTCTATGTTCATGACTGTTTGAAAATCGATACCAACAAATGATTAGTCTTCTGAAAAGAGCCAAAGAATGCTCGCTGTATCTAACCTGAGGTTGCAACAAGATCGCTTCTAACAGCAAGGAAGTGATGGAAGCCTTCCCTCTGAGGATATTCAAATGACTTGAAGAATTTAGTTCTAGGCATTAGAGTCCCCACCGATGCAGCGGAGCCTCGGCCTACTATGGGAAATAAAAGGTGATACCTTCACCTTCCAGGTTAAACAGAGAAGATAAACCCTTTACTCGCAGAGGAGTACTGTCTACCATAAGCAGTTTGTATGACCCACTGGGGTTAAGAGAGTTCACCGAGAGGTGACGAACTGGGATATCTCCTCTTCCCACAAAAGAGAAAACCAAGTGGATGACCTGGAGAAATTTCCTCACAGCCTTATCAAGTCTTCATATAACACGCTCGTATGCGTCTGTACCTAGTCCCGAGATAGAGAACACAAACCCTTTGTGTGTTCTCGATGCTTCATTCAAAGCGATTGCTGCGGTAGTTTATTTGAAGACGATAGACACTAGTCAACAATGCCATGTAGGGTTTGTCATGAGCAGAGCAAAACTAACACCGCTCCGTGAACACGCCTGGAACTTTGTGCCGCTGTGTTAGCAGTCGAGTTGGCAGAACTCATTGCTATGGAAATTAATCTAGAGATTAAGATTTGAGTTCTACACTGACAGCAGGATAGTACTTGGGTACATCCATAATGAAGTGAGACTCTTCTATGTCTTGTTAGCAACAGAGTGCTCAGAATTCAAAGGTCTACCTCACCTGAACAATGGAAATATGTGCCTACACATCTCAACCTGCGAACCAGGCTACCAGTTTGTTGCTGCCAATCGCCTCAAAGACACGATTTGGTTTAAAGGCCCTGAGTTTTTGTGTAGGCCATTGCCCAACATGACAGAAACGGCCTTGTTTGAAATAGTAAATCCACATGCTGACGTTGAAATTCGCCCTCAAGTGTCTGCGTTAATACAAAAACTTTGAAACGCCACTGGGATCTCAGCGATTCAGTAGGTTCTCTACTTGGAATTCGCTTGTTCTGCCTTGCCTGCTGACCCATGTAGCTCAGTCGTACAAGGCAACCTCACCAACAAAAAGGAAAGCTGCACAGGTTGGATCATTGTAAACATGTCCACCAGCTCTGGATCTAGAGCAGTCAAAGAATATAATTATCGAGCTGTACAATGGGAAAACTACGCCAAAGAAATCGACTGTGTAACCAATCAAAGACCAATACCAAAAGATAGTGTTCTGGGGAATCTCGACCCAAGTCATGGATGGAGACAGTCTCTTAAGATAGGAGGACGCCTTAAAGAGGCAAAAATAGGTTCTGCAGAGAAACATCCGTGATAGTTCCTGGACAACATCAATAGCTACTCTGCTTGTTCAAATTATCACGACCGGACAAAACACCAAGGTCGTATGTTCACAGAGGGGGCCCTTAGAACATCTGTTTTGGAGTGGGGCTAGAGATGTGTGTGCAGATTCATTTTTAACTGTGTTACTTGCAAGAAACTTCGTGGTATGTCCCAGATTCCGAAGACGGCAGATCTTCATAGACCGATTTAGCACAGATCTACCTTTCACCAACATCGGTTAGATGTGTTTGGTCCTTGGTCTGTGGTTGTCCGACAAAGCAGAGGAGGCCACGCAAAGCGGGAAACGATGGGCGATTATGTTCATTGTCTATCCATCAGAGCCGTCCACCATAGAGGTAATTGAATCTATGGACACTTCGTGCTTCACAAACGCTCTCCGGCGTTTCATGCCATCAATGACCCGTCAAACATATTCGTTCAGACCGAGACACGAACTTTGTTGGAGCAGCAAGGGGAACTGCAACTCTTTTCCAACTTGGATATGAAGGACGTGAAAAATACCTAATGTGTACATAGGTGTACTTGGACTTTTAACCACCACATTCTTCACACATGGGAGTGTATGGGAGAGAATGATAGGTGTCGCAAGGAGAATCCCGATTCAATCTTTTACAGGAAGGATCTGCAGGACTGACACACAAAAGCTTGACAACATTCATGGCGAAGTGTCAGCCATATAACGCCAGACCGTTGGCTCCAATTTCCAGTGATCCTGATGACCAACTGTTCTCACCCAGCCCTGCTGCTTACGCAGAAGACTGACCTAATAGCTCTCCACCTGCAGAATTTAAAGTTAAAAGACCGTTACAGGAGTCGTTGGAGACAAGTACAGAGTCTCTCCAATACATTTTGGGACAAGTGGAAAAAAACAGTACTGCCTACTCTGCAACAGAGGAGAAAGTGCAAACCAGCAAGCCTAACCTCCGGCCTGGCGATTAGTACTAATGAAAGACTGTCAGTCTCGGGAAATGAATGGCCATTTAGGTCTCATTCTCAGACATTTCCAATAAGGGTGGAATCATATGTAAGGTGGAAGTAAAAATAGGGAACAAGGCGAGACCAAATTGTTCCTCAGGCCAGTAGGGGAACTCGTTCTGCTGTTCTCGTCAATAAACACAATGTGGACGTCGGTGACGTCAAGCGGGGAGGTTCTGTCCAGCCATATAATTGCTGTCTAGAAAGTCTAGTCATTTTTTATGTCTCCAATTATTATAGACATTGTATTTTTGAGTGTATTAGTCCTTCTACATTTCATATTGTAAGGTAACAGCACCACCTGCTGGCGTTAATGCATAGATTCTAGTTTAATTTGCAATGTCTTGTGGAAAGTTCCGAGGGCATTGTGGATGGTTCCTGTTGCATCATGGTCTTGTTTATGACACTGTGAAGGAACAGCAGCCATTATTCCTCCATGTGTATTAGGAGAAACTACACATTCGTGTTTTCATGTTTCTTAAACAGCCTGCTCTAAGCATAGTAGGTAAGCAACTATCTAGGTGTTATAATCCTGTGTTTATCAGTACATTTGTTGTATTAAATAAGTACTAATCAGTTTGTATATTACCTCATCTTACTGTGTATTGCAAACTATTTGTGTTTCATGTCTGTGCAGTTTTATTCTGAAATGCTCCTGTTGTTGCGTTCTATAGTTTCACCTTTCCTGTCACATCTGCAATCAATAAAAGAAGGTTACAATTTTACAGCCTCTTTTTCTTAAAGAAGACCAGGGGGTTTAGCTACAGTCTCATCGCACGCCCTGCTAACGTGTATGAGGACAGTATAGGAACACAAAATTTTGATATTAATCAATTCATTAATTGCAAACTCAAAAAATGTGGTTGATCAAATAAAATGTTCTATTTGTAATTTAATTTACATTGGTTGTACCAACAAGGAAACTGAAACCCGCATAGCAGAGCACATTAGAGATGTGAAAAACAATAGCAAAAGCCATACGCTACATTTCTATGGTTGCAAGACATTGCATTTCCAAACAAAATGGTAACACAAATCATTATCCATTTTGGTATAGAGCAAATAAAAAATCAAAGAAGAGGAGGTGACATAGTCGCTTGTTAACCAGAGAATCGTTTGGATCTATAATTTAGTTACAAGATATCCTAAGGGCGTAAACAAGATAAATGAGCTAATGTTTCATTATTAATTTTCTAATTTTATCTATATGATGTTTATATACAGTACAGTCATGGCCAAAAGTTTTGAAATGACACAAATATTAATTTTTACAAAGTCTACTGCTTCACTTTTTCTAATGCAATTGCATATACTCCAGAATGTTATAAAGAGTGATCAGCTTAACAGCAATTATTGCAAAGTCAATATTTGGCTAGAAAATGAACTTTTTCCCCCAAAACACATTTCAAATCATTGCAGCCCTGCCTTAAAGAACCAGCTAACCTCTTTTCAGTGATTGCTCCCTTAACCAGGTGTGGGTGTGATGAGGACATGGCTGGAGATCAATCTGTCATGATTAAACAAGAATGACACAACTGGACACTTTAAAAGGAGGTGGTGCTTGGCATCATTGTTTCTCTTCTGTTAACATGGTATCTCTAAAGAAACACGTGCAGTCATCATTGCAATGCACAAAAATGGCCTAACAGGGAAGAATATTGCAGCTAGAAAGATTGCACCTCAGTCAACAATCTTTCGCATCATCAAGAACTTCAAGGAGAAAGGTTCCATTGTTGCCAAAAAAGGCTTCAGGGCGCCCAAGAAAGACCAGCAAGCGCCAGGAACGTCTCTTAAAAGTGTTTCAGCTGCGGGATTGGGCTGCCAGCAGTGCAGAGCTTGCTCAGGAATGGCAGCAGGCAGGTGGTGGTGCATCTGCACGCACTGTGAGGCGGAGACTCTTGGAGCAAGATCTGGTCTCAAGGAGGGCAGCAAGAAGCACTTCTCTCAGAAAAAAAACATCATGGACAGACTGATATTTGCAAAAGGTACAGGCAGTGGACTGCTGAGGATGGGGTAAAGTTATTTTCTCTGATGAATCCCCTTTTCGATTGTTTGGGACATCAGGAAAACACCTCATTCGGAGAAGACAAGGTGGCGCTACCACCAGTCTTGTCTCATGCCAATGTTAAGCATCCTGAAACCATTCATGTGTGGGGTTGCTTCTCAGCCAAGGGAACGGCTCTCTCACAGTCTTGCCTAAAGCACAGCCATGAATAAAGAATGGTACCAGAATGTCCTCCAAGAGCAAAAACTTCTACCAACCTCCAAGAGCAGTTTGGCGATCAACAATGCCTTTTCCAGCTTGATGGAGCACCTTGCATAAAGCAAAGGTGATAAACTAAATGGCTCAGGGAACAAAACATAGAGATTTTGGGTCCATGGCTGGAAACTCCCCAGATCTTAATCCCATTGAAAACTTGTGGTCAATCATCAAGAGACGGATGGACAAACAAAACCTAAAAATTCTGACAAAATGAAAGCATTGATTGTGCAAGAATGGACTGCTATCAGTCAGGATTTGGTCAGAAGTTGATTGGAGCATGCCAGGGAGAATTGCAGAGGTCCTGAAGAAGAAGGGTCAACACTGCAAATATTGACTTGCTGCTTAACTCATTCTAACTGTCAATATAAGCTTTTGTTACTCATATGTTTGCAATTATATTTCGTCTGTGATAAAAACATCTGTCAAAACATACATAAAACCAGAGGGCAGCAGATCATGTGAAAATATTAATTTGTGTCATTCTCAAAACTTTTAGCCATGACTGTACAGACAAAAGTTTGGACACACCTTCTATCAAAGATTTTTCTGTATTTTTATGACTATGAAAATTGTAGAATCACACTGAAGGCATCAAAACTATGAATTAACACATGTGGAATTATACATTACATTTTTACAAAAAAGTGTGAAACAACTGAAAATATGTTTATATTCTAGGTTCTTCAAAGTAGCCACCTTTTGCTTTAATTACTGCTTTGCACACGAAAAGGTGAATGGCTGGACTCTACATGCCTAGTACCCACCGTGAAGCAAGGAGGAGGTGGTGTGTGGTGTAGGGGTGCTTTGCTGGTGACACTGTTGGGGATTTATTCAAATTGAAGAAGTGAGCGGTCCAGCTCACCCCAAACCATCTCGATTGGGTTCAGGTCTGGTGACTGTGGAGGCCAGGTCATCTGGCGTAGCAACCCAAACACTCTCCTTCTTGGTCAAATGCCCTTACACAGTCTGGAGGTGTGTTTGGGGTCATTGTCCTGTTGAAAAATAAATGATGGTCCAACTAAACGCAAACTGGATGGAATAGCATACCGCTGCAAGATGCTGTGTTAGCCATTCTGGTTCACTATGCCTTCAATTTTGAATAAATCCCCAACAGTGTCACCAGCAAAGTACCCCACACCAAACAACCAACCTCCTCCATGCTTCACGGTGGGAACCGGGCATGTAGAATCCATCCGTTCACACTTTTTCTGCGTGCAAAGCAGTAATCAAAGCAAAAGGTGGCTACTTTGAAGAACCTAGAATATAAGACATATTTTCAGTTGTTTCACATTTTTTTGTAAAGTGTAATGTATAATTCCACGTGTTAATTCATAGTTTTGATGCCTTCAGTGTCATTCTACAATTTTCATAGCCATGAAAATACAGAAAATCTTTGAATGAGAAGTGTGTCCAAACTTTTGGTCTGTACTGTATATGTACATGTTTTTACCGTAGGTTTAACGGCATTGTGTTATATTGTATCTGGGCAATACGTTCTGATTTAGGACCTTAAATTAAATGAGTTACCTGTATACATTACTACAATTCTATTGGCTATTGTTGCCTTTATATATCCTATGCCATTGACTTAAGGTTAGCTATTGATAAAGATCCATCTGTGATCGAAACGTGTTGCCGCATTACTAGCTCTCTCGTGCGCATTTCTTTATTATGGAGGATTTTTTTCTGCCTTACCACTATGTTTTAAAAAAAAAAATTTTTTGAATAAAGCAAGAAATTTTATGGAGTTGGAACGTCAATCTCCATGTTTTTCAGTTGTCTTCACGTGTGATCTGTACGGAGCTCCGAGGACCTGTGGCAGATGGTTAGCTGGCTTGGGCTCTAGCCAATTATTATTTTTAATTGAATGCAAGGCCTGCCTTGCCCCAACGTTATACGCACCCCAATAAGACTTTTAACCAACGTCATGGATGGCCACATTAAACTAAACTTCTCATTAAGCTTTATTTGGTACTGCCATACTATTTGCCTAGGCATTGAATGCAAGGCCTGACCTGCCCCAACGTTACACACACGCCAATAACCCTTTGAAGCCACGTATTGGATGGCCACATTAAACCAAACATCCCATTAAGCTTTATTTGGTACTGCCATACTGTTTGCCTAGGCATTGAATGCAAGTCCTGCCTGCCCAACGTTACATGCAGTTACAAGCACCCCAATAAGACTTTTAACCCACAGCATGGATGGCCATATTAAACCAAACTTCCCATTAAGCTGTATTTGGTACTGTCATACTTTTTGCCCAGGCATTGAATGCAAGGCCTGCCATGCCCCAACGTTACACGCTCCCTCGTGTTCTAGTGGTGGTGTCTGAAGAGACGTGGAGGATGGCCTACGAAAAATGTCTTCACAGTTTAAAGGAGTGGGTCTCCCATACTTGAAGTGCCCATACACTAAGTGCATGGGCTGGCAAACATTATCCCCTGTGGGGTACACATCAACCTATTGTGTAATATTTTTTGTTACAGATATCATAAACACCCTTGCAAAACATATAGCGGCTGTTGCATCACGGAACACGTTCTCCCTCGTGTTCTAGTGTTGGTGTCTGAAGAGATGTGGAGCATGGCCTATGAAAAATGTATTCCCAGATTAAAGGAGCGGGTCTCCTATACTTGAAATGCCCATACACTAAGTGTATGGGCTGACAAACATTTCCCACCGTGGGAAATCAACATACTGTGTAAACATTTTTTATTAAAAGGGCATCAAAAACACCCTTTTACACAATAAGTTGGCTGTTGCATCAAGGACCACGGTCACCATGTTGATCTAATGGTGGTGGATGATGGGGAAGAGGAGAAGAAGGAGGATAACACACCAAATAGCCAAAGTCACGTGTGGTTGTGAAGAGGTGCATGGTAATACACCTTCAAAAAAAAGACACTGTATTGGAGGCTATGTATTGCTGTTATCATTCGGTGGTGTAGAGAAGTCTGCCCCAATCCAGCTCTTGTTCATTTTCATAAGAGTCAGCTTGTCATCATTTTCAGTTGACAGACAGATGCACTTATCAGTTATAATTCCACCAGCGGCACTAAACACCCGTTGTGACAAAACGCTAGCGGGTGTAAGTCTATGGGAGACCTGAGCATTTTTGCCGCGATCCCCCCCGGGGGTCCTTTTAAGGTCTAAATGCGTCTGAAAATTATGAAAACACTGCTCAAATGACACGGGGACATCATGGGGATCGCCCTGGATGCATTCCTGACTCCTAGTTCACAGCTTTAAACAATGTTGTCAGAGTTTCATGCCATTTTTACTGGTGCACCAAAGAAAATACCAAAATGAAACCAAAACGGATTTTGCTGGGAAATATGTAAAGGTACATCTTTTCCAGGTTAATGACTTGTATATAAGGCAAAATTAATAACCCCAGACCAAAATGTTCCTCCACCACTTGGGCTATGTTCAGACGCAGCGTTTTTGAAGAATTTTCAACTTTAATATTGCTTTCAACCATTCAAGAAATGCATTCACTGGGAAATGTCATTGTAACATTTAACAACCCTAGCTGGCCATGTGGTGTGTGACACATAAGCTGACACATCTTGTTTCATTTATGAAGGAGAGACTCAAAGTCACAGAACCTATTTTTACAGGGGCATCAAGCAGCATTAATCTGTTTAAAGGGCCATTATTAAACAGTGGGTCGTCTAGACTTTTATAGCCTATGCTGTGAGTGGATGGGCTGCCAAGAATTACGATGCACCCCAATACCCCTTTCACAAGATGTCCATGAGGGCTTCCATAAAAAATGTTGCATTGAATGCAAGGCCTGCCCTGCTACCAAGTCATAAGCATCTCAATAAGCCTTTGAACCCAGGTACTGGATAGACCCAGGAAAATCCACTTCACATTATTCATTTTGTACTCCCATTCTGTTTTCTTATGCATTGACTGCAAGCGCTTCCCTACTACCAAGTCATATGCACTCCAATAACCCTTTGAACCCAGGTGCTGGATAGGCCCAGGAAAAACCACTTCACATTATTCATTTTGTACTCTGTTATGATTTGGTAGCTGAGGAGAGCAGGCAAAAAAGGCAATACACCAGAGAGGTTGGAATCTATTGGATTGCAGTACCCTGACTAACCACCACAACTAAAGGCAGCCGTAGAGCGTACCTACGTTGGTCCTAGACGCCTCGTCACAGCCTGAGAAGCTAACTTCACCTAAAGATAGAAAGAGGAAAACTATCTGCCCCGGAGCAGATCCCCAAAGAACATAGGAAGCCCCAAACATGTAATGGCGGTTAGACAAGAGGAAATACAGACACAGACAGAAAATAGTATGAGCAAACGTTGGGGCCCAATCTTCCTAGACAGAAAAGGATAGGAAGGTCACTTACTGCAATCCAAAAACCCTAAAAAAATACCAACACACTAATTGCAAAAACACCTGAGATCACACGACCTCTACCACCTAAATTAGTTCTCTGGTGTAACAAAACTAAGCCGCAGCCACAGAAAAAACTGGAAAAGGCAAATGAACAAGCAACTGGCTGAACTAAACTGAGAGGAGCACAAGCCCCCGGAGGGGACCTGGCAGACCCCCACAGAAGTGCAGGACAAAATGCAAAAAGCAAGCACAAAAAACTAAAAGAAGAAAATGTCTTATCTGTTAGCAGAAGATGCAGGCACGAAACAGCAAGCTTCAAAGTGAACCAGGAACAAAAGTTGAGACCAGAACAATTGATCACCGGCAACCCTGATGGGAGGGAACCTCCCTTATATAAGACCAGTCAGTAACAACTGATCGCCAATCTTCACAATCTTCATTGAATAGTTCAGTACTGTTTGTAACCACCAGAGGGAGCTTCTGCTCAGAATTCATTTCTAGCACATTCACAACAGTACCCCCCCTTGAGGAGGGGTCACCGAACCCTCATTTGGGCAACCAGGTCGGTCAGGATGAGCTCTGTGATACGCACGGATGAGTCTTCTAGCATGGATGTCCGAAGCAAACACCCAAGAATTGTCCTCCTGACCATAACCTCTCCACTTAACCAAATATTGGAGTTTCCATCTAGAAAAACGAGAATCCAATATTTTCTCAACCACATACTACAGATTGCCCTCAACCAAAACAGGGTCAGGAGGCACAGCCATAGGAACCACTGGCTCGACAAACCTCTTCAATAAGGACTTGTGGAACACGTTATGGATCTTAAATGTCCCTGGAAGAAGTAAACGAAAGGAAACAGGATTAAGAATCTCCATGATCTTATAAGGTCCAATGAACCTAGGCTTAAACTTAGGAGATGCAACTCTCATAGGGATATTTCTTGAGGACAACCAGACCAAGTCCCCCACTTCAAACCGAGGACCATCAGTCCTATACCGGTTGGCAAACCGCTGGGCCCTCTCCTGAGAGAGGGACAACCTCTCCACTACCTGGTCCCAAATCTGCTGCATACGCTCCACAACAGAGTCAACACCTGGACAGACAGAAGCCTCCGTCTGTCCTGAAGAAAATCGAGGGTGAAACCCAAAATTGCAGAAAAATGGAGACATCAAGGTTGCAGAGCTAGCCCTATTATTAAGGGCAAACTCAGCCAAAGGCAAAAAAGAGACCCAGTCATCCTGATCAGCAGACTCAAAGCATCTCAGATAAGTCTCCAATGTCTGGTTTGTTCTCACAGTTTGTCCATTGGTCTGAGGATGAAAAGCTGAGGAGAAAGACAATTGAACACCAAGTTTAGAACAAAAAGTCCTCCAAAATCTGGAAACAAACTGGACTCCTCTGTCAGAAACAATGTTCTCAGGAATACCGTGTAACCGAACCCACGTGCTGAAGGAACAAAGGCACCAATTCGGAGGAGGAAGGCAACTTAGGTAATGGCACAAGATGTTTCATTTTGGAAAACCTATCACAAATCACCCAGATAACGGTCATTCTCTGAGAAACAGGGAGGTCGGAAATGAAATCCATAGAGATATAGGTCCATGGTCTCTTGGGCACAGGCAATGGCATCAACAAACCACTAGGGCGAGAGCAAGGCTTGGAGCGAGAGCAAGTCCCACA
Source organism: Oophaga sylvatica (assembly GCA_033576555.1). Lineage (NCBI taxonomy): Eukaryota > Metazoa > Chordata > Amphibia > Anura > Dendrobatidae > Oophaga > Oophaga sylvatica. The sequence goes on from JARQOD010000007.1 coordinate 148,622,255, forward strand.
GGACTGCACAAATTCCCTGACGTCATGAGACAAAGTAGGCCACCAAAAGGGCCGACTAACCAAGTCTCTGGTACCAAAAATTCCGGGATGACCGGCCAATGCGGAACAATGAATCTCAGACATCACACTCTTTTTCCACCGGTCTGGGACAAACAATTTCCCAATAGGGCAGCGCTCGGGTTTATCCTCCTGACACCCTTCCAGAGCCAGTCTCAAATTGGGCGAGATGGCGGAAAGAACTACACCCTCTTTCAAATTAACAGCAGGATCAGATAACTCAGGAGAGGCCGCAACGAAACTCCTCGAGAAGGCATCCGCCTCAACATTCTTAGTGCCAGGAAGAAAGGAAACCACAAAATTAAAACGTGTGAAAAACAAGACCCACCTGGCCTGTCTAGGATTCACCTGATGTTTTTCACCCTCCAGCCAATGTCTCCACTCTTCAAAGCCCACTTCATGGCCAATAACTCCCGATTACCCACGTCATAATTACGTTCAGTTGGAGAAAATTTTCGAGAGAAAAAGGCACAAGGGTTACTTTTAGAGGTCTCACGATTTCTTTGGGACAAAAAGGCACCTGCCCCAATTTCAGTGGAATCAACCTCCACATGAAACGGCAGAGAAACATCAGGCTGCCGTAGAACAAGAGCAGAAGTGAATCTCTGCTTAAGTTCCTGAAACGCAGAGACTGCCTCAGGAGGCCAGTTCACCACATCAGAACCCTTTTGGTCAAATCAGTCAATGGTTTAACAATAACAGAGAAATTACCAATAAATTTACGATAAAAATTGGTAAAACCCAAGAATCTCTGAAGAGCCTTTAATGAAGTAGGTTGGACCCAATCACAGATGGCCTGAACCTTGACCGGGTCCATTTCAATAACAGATGGGGACAAAATGAATTCCAGAAATGAGATCCTCTGTACGCCAAAAATACACTTTGATCCCTTCACATACAGAGCATTCTCTCTCAAAATCTGGAACACAGTCCGAACATGTTTCACATGAGAGTCCTAGTCATTGGAAAAAATCAAAATATCATCCAAATAAACAATCAGAAATTTATCCACAAAATCCCTGAAAATGTCATTCATGAAGGACTGGAAGACGGAAGGAGCATTAGTGAGCCCAAAGGGCATCACTAGGTACTCAAAATGCCCTCTGGGGTATGAAACACCGTCTTCCATTCAGCGCCGTGCTTAATGCGAATAAGGTTTATACGCCCCCCTGAGGTCAAGCTTGGTAAACCAACTCGCACTTTTCACTCTGGAAAATAGGTCGGAATTCAAGAGTAACGGATATTGATATATCACAGTGATCTTATTCAGGAGGCGATAATCAATACACGGCCTGAATGAACCATCCTTTTTGGCCAAAAAAAAAACCCGGCGCCCAAGGGTGTAGAGGATGGTCTGATATGACCCTTCTCCAATGACTCCTTGATATAAGATCGCATAGCATCGTGTTCAGGTACAGATAAATTAAAAAGGCGACCTTTAGGAAATTTACCACCAGGCACTAACTCAATAGCGCAATCATAGCTCCTGTGAGGAGGTAAGGATGCAGACTTACTTTCACTAAACACATCAGAAAAATCAGTCAAAAAATCAGGGACATCCTGAGACTGGTGAGAGGCAGAATAAACAGGAGTGTCAGTATCTGTAACCAAGGGAAACCCAGTACAATAATGTCATGCAGATTATGCAACACCAGAAATTTACAGCTCTCCTGATGATCTGGTTCAACCCTCATTATCACCTGAGTAGAAAACTGGGGTTTATTCTCCGCCAAAGGGGTAGAATCAATGCCCAGTAAAGGAATAGACTTCCACAGGGGTATCAGGGGAAACCCACAACGTTTCTCAAAGTCAAAATCCATCAGGTTAATAGCTGCTCTTGAATCAACAAAAGCCTGAGCCAAAAATGTGGACAGGGAGCAAACCAGGGTAACAGTCAACAGAAATTTAGTCTGAGCGCTACCCAAGACAACTGAGCGCGCAAAACGTCTTCCCCGCTTAGGACAGACAGAAATAGCATGAGAGACGTCACCACAGTAGAAACATAGCCCATTGCGCTTTCGAAACTCATGACGCTGAGCCCCAGAAGTCACTCCATCACACTGCATGGGCTCAGGAGCTGGCACACAAGGCAACGCTATTTCATGCATACCTCTGCGCTCACGCAAACGTCTGTCAATTTGAATAGCCAAAGACATAGAATCATTGAGACCAGAGGGAACAGGGAATCCCACCATAATGTCCTTTACATTTTCTGACAGACCCTTCCGAAAAAGGGCTGCCAAAGCATAATCATTCCATTTGGTCAGGACTTCCCACTTTCGGAATTTCTGACAGTATAGCTCAGCGTCTTCAAGCCCCTGATTTAATGCCAAGAAGGTCTTTTCAGCTTGATCAGTGACATTAGGTTCATCGTACAATAACCCCAGAGCCAGAAAAAATACATCAACATCACTCAAAACAGGGTCCCCAGATGTCAGGGAAAAATCCCAATCCTGAGGGTCGCGGTGCAGCAGAGAGATGACAATTTGAACCTGCTGTACTGCGTTCCCTGAGGACTTAGGCTTCAAGGCAAAAAACAACTTACAGTTATTATTGAAATTCAGAAATTTAGACCGATCCCCCAAAAGTAAATCTGGTATGGGGATCCTAGGTTCCACAACCAGCCACCTATCAAGATAGGTAGCAATGCTCTGAACCTCAGCGGCAAGACACAGGAGTTCCCTAAGCCACAGGAGGTTCCCAAGCCACAGGTACCCAAGGCAAAGGAGGTCCCCAAGTCACAGGAGGTCCCCAAGCACCAGGTCCTCAAGCACCAGGAGGTCCCCAACCACCAGGTCCCCAAGCACCAGGAGGTCCCCAAGCACCAGGTCCCCACGCACCAGGACCTCCAAAAAGAAAACAAAGATGGGACGAAGAGTCCAGAAAAAGATTTTTGTCCTCCCTCCCCCCTCACCTCCCACGGTGTTTGACCCGCTGCCTTCCCCACCACTTTCGTCTGCCCTTCCCCTCTAACCCATTCGTCACCCTCCCAAAGTCAATCCTCGTCTCTCCACACCCCCAAGTTACCCCCTTCTTCACCCAAACGTCGTCCACATAAATTTTTTTTTTGTCAATGTGCCTTGTAAAAATAAATGTGCCTTTTCACCCAACTGTTTGCTTTAATTGTGTCTTTCGCCGCCTACACACACTGCGCTGTCCACACACTGCGTCGCACACTTTGTGATTTTGCCTCCACATATCTCCAGTACTGACCCATGCTTCTTGTGTCAGTCCTGGATCTATATAGTAAAACTCGGCACTCAACTTTAAGGAAATAGTGATATAATTTATTGTAATCAGTGATGCCAAACGTTTCGGTCCCCAAGGACCTTCAACAGTGACTGTACAAAAAGATCAATAGTGAGAAAATTAAATGGTTGCATAACAAATGCTGAAACAAAGTATATACACGTGGTTTTGTAGATTCATAATGAAAAAGGGAAAAAAACATAGAAGAAAGAACAATAATGGTTCAGTCGTTTCAGCTAAGTATCATAGAGCAAATGTACGTACCATAAATCACAGTTCAGATTGAGATTGTATAGCCAGAGTAATTTCTATTTAGCCTATGTTGACCTGAAAATGATGGTGGTGGCACAAGTGAGGATAGGAATACGTATAGTGGGTGATCACGGTGAAGACTTAAATGCTTACCCCAAGGAAACACTAGGGAATCGCGGTAACACACCGCTGGATCCAGTGCTGTGGGGTGACATATAACAGAGCCATAAGAAAAAGAGAGGCGTGAGGTAGACTGTATAGACCTGTGTATTATTAGTATACACATACCATGCAACGCAGATGCTTGGACTTGATGTGCGTTCAGAATGCTTATGCAGGTCTATAGTTATACAAACGGTACATATTTGTCATACAGTGCATAAATATCCACACAAGATATGAGTGTGGATGGAACAACATAATGAAAAGTTACCGTTCGTGTGGGTGAAATAGGCTTGAGACGAAATATATGTTGCTGCCTGGAAGAATGTGATAAGCACAAGTATATGTGCTTATCACATTCTTCCAGGCAGCAACATATATTTCGTCTCAAGCCTATTTCACCCACACGAACGGTAACTTTTCATTATGTTGTTCCATCCACACTCATATCTTGTGGGATATTTATGCACTGTATGACAAATATGTACCGTTTGTATAACTATAGACCTGCATAAGCATTCTGAACGCACATCAAGTCCAAGCATCTGCGTTGCATGGTATGTGTTATACTAATAATACACAGGTCTATACAGTCTACCTCACGCCTCTCTTTTTCTTATGGCTCTGTTATATGTCACCCCACAGCACTGGATCCAGCGGTGTGTTACCGCGATTCCCTAGTGTTTCCTTGGGGTAAGCATTTAAGTCTTCACCGTGATCACCCACTATACGTATTCCTATCCTCACTTGTGCCACCACCATCATTTTCAGGTCAACATAGGCTAAATAGAAATTACTCTGGCTATACAATCTCAATCTGAACTGTGATTTATGGTACGTACATTTGCTCTATGATACTTAGCTGAAACGACTGAACCATTATTGTTCTTTCTTCTATGTTTTTTTTCCCTTTTTCATTATGAATCTACAAAACCACGTGTATATACTTTGTTTCAGCATTTGTTATGCAACCATTTAATTTTCTCACTATTGATCTTTTTGTACAGTCACTGTTGAAGGTCCTTGGGGACCGAAACGTTTGGCATCACTGATTACAATAAATTATATCACTATTTCCTTAAAGTTGAGTGCCGAGTTTTACTACATACTATTTGGTTTGGGAACCTACTCAGGCACCTCCTCACACTGCAGTGCACACGCTCGATTTTTATATAAGTCCTGGATCTATGTGTTGTCAAAAACACAAATATAAACTTGTATTTTCACCACCAGTCTCTTCAGTCTAGAAATATTAGTAGACTGAATAGAGGATGTTGGTGAGTGCAAGGCATATCTATTTTCACCTTGCCAGGTATCATAAAGAGTGAATTGAGGATGGTGTTTTGCCCATCCACATTTCACTCTTTGTGACACAAGGCCAGGGGATTGTAGACATTCCTTGTAATTAACCACATCCTCTATTCAGTGTGTGAGATGATGGAGAAAATACATGCCATATCTACAATCCCCTGGCCTGGTATCATAACTATTTATCACACCTGGCCAGGTGACTATAACTATAAGTTGTCATCTGCAGCGTCGCTTCAGTCTGCATTATCTATTGCACGCAGACTGGAGAGATGCTGGTGGTTACTCATATGTGTATTCACCTGCCCAGGTGTCATAAAATTCTAACATCAGGATGCTATTTTTTGGCATCCTCACTTCAGCATGACACCAGGCCGGGGGCTTGTAGAAGTTGTATAAACTTTATCATCTCTCCAGTGTGCGTGCATACTGAAGCCACAGTGGAGATACTACAAATAATATTTATATTCATATGGTCAGGTGTCATAAAGAGTGAAGGATGCTATTGCATCCCAATCTCACTATTTGTAATATCAGGTCAGGTGTATAATATTTGTTGTATCTCCACCGTCGCTGCAGATATCTCCACCGGCGCTGCAATATGTTTGAACACAGACTGGAGAGATGATGAAGGTCATACAACTTTTCTCTGTAGACTCACCTGGTAGGAGTCCTATTAAAGTCACGATGCAGAAAACACAGCATCCTGACTTCACTGGGACACCTGGGAAGGTGACTATTGTATTGGAGTGTATAAAAACAGAGTGCACTCGGTACAGGTATCAAAACAGTTTTTTTTATTAACATAAACACAAGAAAACAATTTTATTACACCATTTGATCTTGCCATTCCACACGCCCTGCATCAGATAGAAAGTAGGCCGCAAATTGGTCCCTCATTTGGCCAACTTCAACAGATGACCTGAGAGGGTGCTGAGTGAATTCAGGCAATGGGTTGACAGGTGGTTCATCTAGTTCAAAGGTAGGGTGGTCTTTAGCCATCACAAAATTGTGAAGAACCTGTAACAACCCTGCTGGCATCACTGCATGGCCTCCCATCCCTCACACACCTACTTGCTCATTGCTCCAGGTCATGCTATGATTTCTGTCTGCTTCCAGCTCCAGGCTCTATACCTCTGGCTTCCTATCTGCTCACTGCATGTCTTCTGACTGTGTACATAGGGGGGCGGCGCCAGAACTCTCTGGATCTTATGGAGTCAGGGTGCACCTGACTGACCTATTACCATTAGCCTCTAGCATTTAAGGGAGCCCCATCCTGTGGACTGGGCCTGTGCAATGTGTTTACACAGTATCTTGCTACTGAGCTGCCAGGTCTCAGGCCTTGCTCTGTGTTCCTCCATCTTTGTAGGCTTCACTTCTATCTTTATCTTGTACCTGTTTGTCCACCCTCCAGGAGGCTGCATATCCTGGACTCTGTGTCTTTGTCTCTGTTCCCTGTCTCGTGTCCTTACCTTGTCTGAACTCAGTCCTACCTCTGTCTCTTAGTCTCCTTGTCTGTTGTTTCTTCCCTGCTGTGTCTTGCCTTGTGGTCTCTCTGTATCTCTCTCTGTCCCTTGTCCGCACTCCTGCGGTTCTGCTCTGCTCCGCTCCTGCAGCTGCAGTAATCTCTTACTGCAACTCCTCTCCGCAAATCTTGCGGTTCCGCTCTGCCTCGCTCCTGCCGCCGCAGCAATCTCTTACTGCAGCTCCTCTCTGCATATCTTGCGGTTCCGCTCTTCCTCGCTCCTGCAGATGCAGTAATCTCTTACTGCAACTCCTCTCCGCAAATCTAGCGGTTCCACTCTGCGTCGCTCCTGCGACCGCAGCAATCTCTTGCTGCAGCTCCTCTCCGTATATCTTGCGGTTTCGCTCTGCTTTGCTCCTGCCTCTGCAGTACCTCTTGCGGCTCCACAGCCCTTCTCCTCAACCTTGCAGTTCTCAACCGGATCCTCCATATACCATTCCTGTATGAACAGGTCTCCACCTGTTTCTCCATACAGTACACCATACCTTCCAGTCAGTTCCAGTATCTGCATTTGTTGTGTGAACAGGCCCCTACCTGTTTCTCCATACACCATACCTTCCAGTCAGTTCCTGTATCTACATCTGCTGTGTGAACAGGTCTCTACCTGCCCCTTCATATACCATTCCTTCTAGTCAGACCCTGTATCTACTGTTGCTGTGTGAACAGGTCGCTACCTGTTTCTCCATACACCATACTTTCTAGTCAGTTCCTGTATCTACTGTTGCTGTGTGAACAGGTCTCTACCTGTTTCTCCATACACCATACCTTTCAGTCAGTTCCAGTACCTGCTGTATGAACAGGTCTCTACCTGCCCTTCATATACCTTTCCTTCTAGTCTGTCCCAGCATGAGTTGCTGTGTCTCTTGTCAGTGCCAGCCTGCCCTGTCTGTTGTCAGTGCCAGCCTTCCCTGTCTCTCGTCAGTGCCAGCCTTCCCTGTCTCTCATCAGTGCCTGCCTTCCCTGTCTCTCGTCAGTGCCAGCCTTCCCTGTCTCTCGTCAGTACCTGCCAGTCCTGTGTCTCGTCAGTGCCTGCCAGTCCTGTGTCTTATCTGTGCCTGCCTGCCCTGTGTCTCAGCCGTGCCACCGTCTCCCCAAGTGGGATCAGCAGCCACAGCCAGACACCACCCTGGAGTGGCACCTAGCAGCTGCCTGCCGCACAAGCCTGACCTCACCATCAGAGGCTCCATTGAAGACCGAGGCAGCCGTCTTAGTCACGCCCCTTCCAGGGTAGTCTGGTTTGTGGTACAATGGGGCCGCAACCCCTCTTGGCTCACGCCCTTTCAGCCAGGGTGTGAGCGTGACAGAACCACACAGGCTTTCACCACCTCATCCACAGTTTCAAGTTTCAGATTAATGGCTGTGCCTAGAATGTGCCATCTGGACACAAGACTCCCAAAGGCACACTCTACAATTCTTCTGGCCCTGGTCAATCTGTAATTAAATATTTTTTTGTTGTGGTCCAAGTCCCGGCTAGAATACGGTTTTACCTTTCGCCACGACAGCATCCACATAAGAGAGAGAATCCGCCCACAGGAACAGGAAACCTACAGAATAAAAGGAGGCGGTCCCCCTCTCCTCAGTTTAGGTTTCCTGTTCATAGGGGAACCTGTGAATACCTGCAGAGAAAAGGATTCCTGGGCCATAGCATCCGCCTGTGTGGTGTCTGAGGGAACAGCAGGGGCTGCTGCACGCAGCCTCCCCCATTAGCTGATCACCATCGGCAGCCATGCGACCGGGTCTGGGAGAGGCCGCCCGGTCTCATGAGGGCACTCGTGGAGGCTCCTATCAGCATCAATGGCAGTGTCCTGTCGGCTCCTTCTTTGAATCTCCCGCAGCCGCATGGAGAGGCTGTACCAGCGCGTCTGACCCGGAAGTAGCTGGAGCATTTCCGGGTTGGGGCCGAGAAGGCGGGGAGGGGCGCCGAGTTTAAAAGATGGTGCAGAGATCGCTGCACTGTGCACAATGTCGGCCAGCGAAGCACACTCACCCCCGGCAGTGACAGGCTCAGCAGGCAGCAGAAAGAGCGCCAGTGTGAGAAGCAGCAGCGGACGCTCCAGGGAGTGCTCCGCGACCACGGATCAGCAGGGCAGAGAGCATGCATTACCCAAAGCCCGTGCAGCGCCCCCACCTCCAGAATCGGTACCTGTCCAGCTTACTGGGTGAGTGTATATATGCCCGACCTAGTAACTGATGGTTTCCTTCTATATACCTCCCTTTTTTCCATTTGATAGGCTAAAAAGAGGACTCATAAAAATAAGCATAAGCAATGTGCCCTAAGCACACAGCCCCTTCCAGACACATACACTCCTGGAATAGCTTTTTGGGGTATCAGTCAGACCATACGGGAAGAGGAATTAGTGACAGCGACAGATGTCAGAACCATCATTAGGGAGGAAATTCAGGCCTTGGGTCACTGCAGCGGCACGAAAAAGACCATAAGAGATAGAATGTTTTCCCCATCTACTGCCTCGGATTCAGACGAAGGTCAGATTCTAACTCCGCCGGATCAGTATCTAGCTCATCGGATGGCGAGGGTCGCTCTTGCTTCCCTGTGGAAAGCATTGATAATTTAGTGCAGACCAAATCAGCACAAGATATTATGTTTGCGGGTCTATCTTAGAAAAAAACGTAGATCATTTCCTGTTAACTCAGCCATTAAGGACCTAGTCCGGAAAGAATGGAACATACAAAATCTGCGGGGATTTTTACCATCATCGTCTAAAAGTCGTTACCCCTTTAGCGACGAGGAATTAACAGTATGGTCCAAAATACCAAAGGTAGACGCTGCGCTAACCTGCACATCAAGGCAGGCGGTTCTACCGGTAGAAGATGCAGGAGTATTACCTGACTCTCTTGACCGTAGAGCAGAGAATATGCTTAAGAGAGCATGGGCATACAGGGGCATTTAAACCCCCCATATCTAGTACCTCTACGGCAAGATCGTTACTGGTCTGGATAAACCAGCAGGAGGAACAGATCAGTGGGAAAGTACCAAGGGATTAGATCCTCCCCACAATTCCCTTAATTAACGGCCTTTCTAGCAGACGCATCGGCAGATTCCCTACGTTTGGCAGTGAGATCAGCCAGCTTGGTTAATGTAGCCCGTTGTTCACTCTTGTTGAAGAGCTGGAAGAGGGATGCGCAATCAAAATCAAAATTATGTGCGATGCCGTGTCAGGGTGAGTTTGTGTTCGGAAAAAATAGACGACTTACTCACCAAGGCAAAAGAGAGAAGGAAACTTTTCCCTAACCAGTCTCTTCCTTCTTACAGGAGAGTGTTTAGGAGGAGGCCAGTTAATAAAAGTAGGCCATATGAATCCCAGAAGGATCGCTGGGAGACAAAGGACACAAAACAAAAATGTGCCTTGTTCTGTGGTTCCTTTTCAAGACGCTGGCAACCCCGTTGATCCTCCAGTAGGGGGTAGATTAAAGTATTTTTTCCAGAAATTTAAATATATAACATCAAGTAAATGGATCCTGGACCTAATAAAAATTGGTCTAAAATTGGAATTTATACAAATTCCCCAGGATTCATTCATAATAACATCTCTTAAGGTGCAGGAACAACAGGAGGCATTAGAATCGGAGATATTGGCACATCCTTCCAAGAAAGTGCCACTAGAGGTCCCGAGGGATCAGGAAAGAAGGGTTTTTATTCCCTTTATTCCTGGTTCCTAAACAGGGGGATCGTTCCGAACTATAATAAATTTGAAAAAATGAAATACCTTTCTGTATAACCGCACTTTCCAAATGGAATCCATCAGGTCTACTATTAAACTTTTATTCCCCAGATGTGTGATGGCAGGAATAGACTTGAAAGATGCATACTAATCATCTTCCCATGCATCCAGAGCAGGATGCAGGCGAAATCTGTCATTTTCAGTTTGCTGCAATGCTGTTTGGCCTCTCTGTGGCACCGAGTATTTACGAAGACAATATTAGAGGTGATGGCCTACTTGCAGCAACAAGATACCTTGATTGTACCCTGTCTCGATGACTTTCTAGTAGTGGGAGCATCGGTCTCCCAATGCAAGGATAGGTTATCTAATGCTATTTCATCCTTACAGGAATTAGGCTGGATCATAAATTTTGAAAAGTCCCGACTGATTCGGAAATCCTCCAGTCCTTCCTAGGACTGCACCTAGATTTCGTAAGTCAGAGGTGTTTCTTCCAGAATCAAAAAAAATTGACCATTATATCAAAGGTGGGTGGGCAAAAAGAATCCTTGCATGTCTATGAGAGATGCTATGTCTTACTGGGGTCTTAACATCATGTATTCCTACAGTCCAGTGGGCTCAATATCACACTAGAGCCCTACAACATGAAATTCTACAGGTACAGGAAGAATTTCAGGGTCAGTTGGAGACAAAAATACTCTCCCGCAAAAAGTATTAGACTCACTGACCTGGTGGTTAGACAAACACCATCTGGCTAGGGAGTTCCGTGGATCATAAAGCCTCAAGAAATTACTACGATGCTAGTCCTACGGATAGGGCTCATATAGGAGATAGCTTGGCCCAAGACGCTGGAACACTGACGAGCTAGGCTATTCTTCAAATTTGAAGGAGTTAAAAGCAGTCTATAAAGCTTTAAATTATTTTCTCCACAGCTTCAAGGATCTCATTTAAAGGTCCTATTGGAAATACGACGGCAATAGCATACTTAAACACCAAGGAGGAACAAGATCAGTAGAATTAATGTCTTTAGCGGAGGATATATTTCAATGGCGGAGGCCATCTACTATCTTGACAGCCTCCACATCAAAGGAACAAAGAACATAAAAGCGACTTCTGAGCCGAAGAATGCTACATCAAGGGGAATGGTGTCTCAGCAATCACATATTCAGAAAGATTGTGGACTTATGGTGGCTTCCACAATAGATCTGTTCCCCACCAGAGAGAACAGACAAGTGCAGGATTCGCCTCCCTAAACATCACAAATCAACCATACATGGTAGACTCTTGCAGTTTCCATGGGAGTTCGATCTGGAGTACGCCTTTCCCGATGATGTTACTTCCACTAGTAATCAGGAAGATCAGGAGGAAAGAGCGAGATCCTCATCGCATCTTCTGGCGAGGAGACTTGGTTCTCTGCTACAAGCCACGTCTGTATGTGATCCTGGATCTTTCCATCGGATACAAAGCTGCTTTCTCAGGGCCTTTTTTCCATCCGCCAGTGAAGGGCCTACACTTGATGGCGTGGAACTTGAGAGGCAGCTATTGAGATCAAGGGGGTTCACTGAGGACCTGATCAAAAGCTAGTACTGAGCGGAAAGAATCTACCACTATAATATGTAGTAAAGTTGTCACGTCGCCATTGGATTCAGTGGCTGGTGTTCCTGCCTCGGCCGCTGGAGGCCGGACGGTTGGTGGTGCCGGTGATAGGAGAGTGGTATCCTCTTATCGTTCCGCTCTTTGACGCTGCCTCTGTCGCTGCACATCGCCATGTTTCGCCTGTGGGTAATGTTGGCGACAGAGAAGGGGTCCTGCGCAGGCGTTGGTGGCGTAGGCTTCGCTCTTCTGTCAGAGGTGAAGTGGATCGTGTTTTTGACTTTAATTTAGCCTGAATTTTGACCCTTCTACTGCCTGCCGATTTTGTACCTTTGCTTCCTCCTGGTTTTGACCCTTGGACTTCTGACTACGCATTTGGTCTCACTTTTTATTCCCTTGTTAGCGTCCTTCCTACTCCGGTCCACTGCTCTCATAGGCAGCTACCACCTTGACTTCGCTATAATTCCAGATCCCTGTATTGGGGTAAAGGGTCTCGGGGTTTCTCGGGGTGCTGTCTTACCTGCAGTTCAGACCTGCAGTGGGCGGACGTCACATTATATCTGGCCTTAAAAAAACGCTTTTATATACAGTGCCTACAAGTAGTATTCAACCCCCTGCAGATTTAGCTGGTTTGATAAGATGCAAATAAGTTAGAGCCTTCAAACTGCAAACGAGAGTAGGATTTATTAACAGAAGCATAAATCTTACAAAACAAAAAGTTATGTTGCTCAGTTGAATTTTAATAAATTTTAAACATAAAAGTGTGGGTCAATTATTATACAACCCCTATGTTTAATATTTAGTGGAATAACCCTTGTTTGCAATTACAGCTAATAATCGTCTTTTATAAGACCTGATCAGGCCGGCACAGGTCTGTGGAGTTATCTTGGCCCACTCCTCCATGCAGATCTTCTCCAAGTTATCTAGGTTCTTTGGGTGTCTCATGTGGACTTTAATCTTGAGTTCCTTCCACAAGTTTTCAATTGGGTTAAGGTCAGGAGACTGACTAGGCCACTCCAACACCTTGACTTTTTCCCTCTTGAACCAGGCCTTGGTTTTCTTGGCTGTGTGCTTTGGGTCGTTGTCTTGTTGGAAGATGAAATTACGACCCATCTTAAGATCCTTGATGGAGGAGCGGAGGTTCTTGGCCAAAATCTCCAGGTAGGCCGTGCTATCCATCCTCCCATGGATGCGGACCAGATGGCCAGGCCCTTGGCTGAGAAACAGCCCCACAGCATGATGCTGCCACCACCATGCTTGACTGTAGGGATGGTATTCTTGGGGTCGTATGCAGTGCCATCCAGTCTCCAAACGTCACGTGTGTGGTTGGCACCAAAGATCTCGATCTTGGTCTCATCAGACCATAGAATCTTGAACCAGTCTGTCTCAGAGTCCTCTAAGTGATCATGAGCAAACTGTAGACGAGCCTTGACATGACGCTTTGAAAGTAAAGGTACCTTACGGGCTCGTCTGGAACGGAGACCATTGTGGTGGAGTACGTTACTTATGGTATTGACTGAAACCAATGTCCCCACTGCCATGAGATCTTCCCGGAGCTCCTTCCTTGTTGTCCTTGGGTTAGCCTTGACTCTTCGGACAAGCCTGGCCTCGGCACGGGAGGAAACTTTCAAAGGCTGTCCAGGCCGTGGAAGGCTAACAGTAGTTCCATAAGCCTTCCACTTACGGATGATGCTCCCAACAGTGGAGACAGGTAGGACCAACTCCTTGGAAAGGGTTTTGTACCCCTTGCCAGCCTTGTGACCCTCCACGATCTTGTCTCTGATGGCCTTGGAATGCTCCTTTGTCTTTCCCATGTTGACCATGTATGAGTGCTGTTCACAAGTTTGGGGAGGGTCTTAAATAGTCAGAAAAGGCTGGCAAAAGAGATCATTAATCCACACATGTGAAGCTCATTATTCTTGCTGCCTGAACTACTTCTTAATACTTTAGGGGACCAAACAGAATTCTTGTGGTTTGAGGGGTTGAATAATAAATGACACTCTGAATTAACTTTTAACGTTTAAAAAAAAAAAAAAAAAATTAAAACAAAAATTTTTGCTGCAGTGCATTTCCCACTTCCAGGCTGATCTACAGTACAAATGTCACAATGCAAGTTAATTCCGCATGTGTCAACCAGCTAAATCTGCAGGGGGTTAAATACTACTTGTAGGCACTGTATATTGTGGATATATATAAAAGCATTTCCTAACCCTTTCTCTGAATTTTTTTTCCTTCCTCTCCTTTTCTGAGCTGATTTTGTTGATAAAGCACCTGTGTCCTGCTTCATTGCTCAGTCCTGTGGAGGATCACTCCCATCATCTCCTACTAACATGCTGCACAAGCCACAGTCTGAAGACCTCTGGGAGAACACTGGACGTCAGAAGCCTTCACTGCCTGGACGTCAGCACCTGGGTAGCTCTGGCCATGCCTGCCCAGGTGCCCAGGTATTGCCCGCTGATGCGGCCAAAGTCCTTTTACCTACTTCTTTGTCTTACCTGAAGAAATCTGTGTGTGTGGAGGCTTATGTGGATAGTGGCTCAGAAGGCAATTTCATAGATTTCCTGGTAGCGAGAAATCTTGGTGTACCACTGCTAAGGCTTAATGCGCCCATTAAAACCACTGCTATTAATGGCACTCCTAGCGTCCAGAATTGAGTTGAGTTTGTCACTGAGGAAATATCAATGTCAGTGGAATCGTTACATGCTGAACATGTGTCATTTTTTGTTATCCATAATTTATCATCCGCTGTTATTCTGGGTATGCCATGGTTACGCAAACATAATCCAGTCATTGACTGGCACTTGGGTGATATCGTGCGCTGGAGCCCAGAGTGTCAGGATAATTGTATATCGCTATCAGTGAGCCAAGTTAAAATCACACCTCCCCCCTTTGTACCCTATGCATTCAGAGATTATGAGGATGTATTTTCTGTATTGGAATCAGAGAAATTACCCCCTCATAAAAAGTACGATTGCCCCATAGACTTAGTATTGGATTCTCGCCTCCCTAAGGGGAGAATATTTAACCTCTCTAGTCCAGAACGTCAGGCCATGAAAGACTACATAACAGACAGTTTGCGAAAAGGGTTCATTAGACCATCCACCTCTCCAGTGGGGGCCGGGTTCTTTTTTGTGGAAAAGAAAGATGGTGGTCTCAGACCTTGCATCGATTACCGTGAGTTAAACGCTATCACTGTGAAAAACCAGTATTCGCTTCCACTCATTCCTGATCTTTATAATCAGCTGTTGGGAGCCCATTGGTTTGCTAAACTTGACATCCGAGGAGCATATAATCTTGTCCGTATAAGAAAGGGAGATGAGTGGAAGACTGCGTTTAACACACCCCTCAGCCACTTTGAGTATCTCGTAATGCTGTTCGGGCTCAGTACTGCACCTGCAATGTTTCAGAATTTTGTGAACGAGATTTTTAGAGATATTAGTGGTGTTTATGTGGTCGTTTATTTGGATGACATCCTGATTTACTCTTCTGACATTGTGACGCACGTCCAACACGTCTGCTCTGTCCTCCAGAGACTCAGAGAGCATTCTTTATTCGCCAAACTAGAGAAATGTGTCTTCATGACACAGGAGATACAGTTTCTGGGGTATATTTTCGCATGGATCCTTCTAAAATTCAACCCATTAAGGAATGGGTACAACCCCAGTCTCTAAAGGCACTGCAGCGATTTTTGGGTTTCGCTAACTACTATCGTAAATTTATTAAAGGTTTTTCCGAGATAGCCAAACCACTCACTGTTTTGACTCGGAAAGGGGCGGATATGGTTAACTGGAAGCCTGAAGCACTTCATGCAGTTTCTGCCTTAAAGAAATGTTTTTCCTCTAAACCAATATTGGTTCAGCCTGATCTGGACCGCCCCTTTATTGTAGAGGTAGATGCCTCTGAAGTTGGAGTCGGAGCAGTGCTATCGCAAGGCACTGCATCCCTCACTCAACTTCGTCCGTGTGCCTTCTTTTCCCGAAAATTCTCTTCCACGAGGGGAATTATGATATAGGTAATCGGGAATTGTTGGCAATCAAATGGGCCTTTGAGGAATGGCGCCACTTCCTCGAAGGTGCCAAACATAAGATCACTGTAATTACTGACCACAAGAACCTGACCTACTTGGAGTCAGCAAAAAGACTGAATCCTAGACAGGCACTGTGGGCCTTGTTCTTTTCTAGGTTTGATTTTGTGATTACTTTTCGACCGGGTACTAAAAATGTAAGGGCTGATGCCCTTTCTCGAAGTTTTTGCCCCTGTGTCGAGGACTCTGAACCGACTCCAATACTAGCCAAGGGAATTGTTATTTCAGCTGTATCCTTGGATCTTCTGGAAGGAATCCGTAGATCCCCAGAACAGGCACCTAACACTACTCCTCCCCAAAAACTATTTGTTCCGGCCACATTCCGCCTACAAGTTCTGAAGGAATCACATGATTCCGTCCTTGCAGGGCATCCAGGCATCAAAAACACCATCAGACTTGTAACTAGGAATTTTTGGTGGCCAACTGTAGTAAAGGACTGTAAGGACTATGTGCTGGCCTGTGAAACCTGTGCTCGCACTAAGTCTCCCCATAATCTCCCTGCCGGGTGGCTCCAGTCCCTGCCTGCCCCTGAGAGTCCTTGGACCCATATCTCCATGGACTTTATTACTGAGCTGCCACTCTCAGAAGGAAAGACGTGTATCTGGGTGGTGGTGGATAGATTCAGCAAGCAGTGTCATTTTGTTCCTCTGTCCGGATTACCTAATTCTGAGACCCTGAGCAAATTATTCATTACTCATGTTGTGCGATTGCATGGTATTCCGGTGAATATCGTGTCCGATAGGGGCACCCAGTTTGTTTCGAAATTTTGGAGGGCATTCTGTAAACGAATTAGAATGGAATTTTCCTTTTCCTCTGCCTATCACCCTGAAACCAATGGTCAAACCGAACGCACCAACCAAGCGCTTGAGCAGAATCTACGTTGTTATGTCTCTGAGCATCAGTCCGATTGGGTGGAACACCTACCGCTAGCAGAGTTTGCCATGAATAATCAGTACCAGGAGTCCATCAAGACTACCCCTTTCTACTGTAATAATGGGCTGCACCCACGTTTTGGTTCGTTCTCTTCTAGGATGTCAGATGTCCTAGGGGTAGAAAGGACCATAGACCAGTTAAAAACTATCTGGTCAGAAGTCAGCATAAACTTGAAAGGGGCTCAGACTAGACAGACTTCGTCTGCTAATAGACGGCGATCCAAGGGCCCGGACCTGGGAGTTGGGGACAAAGTTTGGCTTTCTACCAGGAATATTAAGCTCAAAGTGCCATCTGCCAAACTAGGTCCCAGGTTTATTGGTCCATATGAAATTATTGAGGTGATTAATCCAGTAGCCTTTCATCTGAAGCTCCCTCAATCATTTAAACTGCCCAATGTATTCCATAAGTCCCTTCTCAAATTGTACCGTTCTCCGATTCATCCTGTCCAGTCCCCTCCTCCTCCGGTTTTGGTAGGGGGTGCTTTAGAATACGCAGTCCAAAGGATCCTTGATTCCCATCTAGTGAGAGGATCCATGCAGTATCTGGTGCATTGGAAGGGCTATGGTCCGGAGGAAAGGTCCTGGGTGCCTGCCAGTAACGTCCATGCCAAGGGTTTGATCAGGAAGTTTCATCTCCTTCATCCCAACAAACAGGGTTTTGAGGGTCCAGAGGCCCCTCTTAGAGGGAGGGGTACTTTCACGTCGCCGTTGGATTCAGTGGCTGGTGTTCCTGCCTCGGCCGCTGGGAGGAGCCGGATGGCTGGTGGTGCCGGTGATAGGAGAGCGGTATCCTCTTATGGTTCCGCTCCTTTGATGCCAGCTTCTGTCGCTGCACATCGCCATGTTTCGCCTGTGGGTAATGTTGGCGACAGAGAAGGGGTCCCTGCGCAGGCGTCTGGTGGGCATAGGCTTCGCTCTTCTGTCAGAGGTGAAGTGGTTGGGGTCAATCATGCATCACCATCTGGCCTGGTTCTGGGGGTGGTCCAGATGAGGTCATCAGACTGTGAGCCTGTGAGAGGTAGCCATGCCCTTCAAATGCCTTGGAGTCTGGCTTGCAGGCCGCCAGATATAGTCTTGGTTTCCCCAGTGTGCTAGTTTGTTTTGCTATTGTATTTCTGACCTTTGCCTGGATTTCTGACTGTTCTATTGTTTGCCAATTTTGTACCTCTGCTGCCCGCCTGGTTTTGACTTTAACTTTAGCCTGAATTTCTGACCCTTCTACTGCCTGCCGATTTTGTACCTTTGCTTCCTCCTGGTTTTGACCCTTGGACTTCTGACTACGCATTTGATCTCACTTTTTATTCCCTTGTTAGCGTTCTTCCTACTCCGGTCCACTGCTCTCATAGGCAGCAACCCCCTGGACTTCGCTGTAATTCCAGATACCTGTATAGGGGTAAAGGGTCTCGGGGTTTCTCGGGGTGCTGTCTTACCTGCAGTTCAGACCTGCAGTGGGCGGACGTTACATTATATCTGGCCTTAAAAAAACATTTTTATATATATTTCTGGATATATATAAAAGCATTTCCTAACCCTTTCTCTGAATTTTTTTTCCTTCCTCTCCTTTTCTTAACTGATTTTGTTGATAAAGCACCTGTGTCCTGCTTCATTGCTCAGTCATGTGGAGGATCACTCCCATCATCTCCTACTAACATGCTGCACAAGCCACAGTCTGAAGACCTCTGGGAGAACACTGGACGTCAGAAGCCTTCACTGCCTGGACGTCAGCACCTGGGTAGCTCTGGCCATGCCTGCCCAAGTATTGCCCGCTGATGCAGCCAAAGTCCTTTTACCTACTTCTTTGTCTTACCTGAAGAAATCTGTGTGTGTGGAGACTTATGTGGATAGTGGCTCAGAAGGCAATTTCATAGATTTCCTGGTAGCAAGTGTTAGGGGTCGAGTTCCCGCTTCTGCACAAGGGGAATTTCGAGCCATCCCGGCTGCGGTCTCCCATTCGTCTCCGGCTGCAGTGGACTCTGCTCAGCTTAGACGTCGGTCCTAGCGTCTCGCCCAGTCTAACAGTGTGCAGAGGATTACTGCTGCCTCTCCAGGCTCTGCTATTGTGGCCAGTACTGGTTAGCAGCGAGCTTGTTTTCCCTTTCTGAGCATGCCTAGGGTGAGATCTCTCATTGGAGCTCAGGGGTCACATGCTCAGGTACTGCAGCAGCTCCTATTGGTCCGCCAGGAAGGTCCTGTGACTACTGGTGTTCTGGAACAGTTTCATTGGTCCTTGTTTCTGGCAGGTCCTGTAGCTGTTACTATAAAAGGGTGGCATGGCTGGGCCGCCATGCGCTAGTGTCAATCTTTATATGCTTTGCGCCAGTGTGGTCATGCGTGTGTGTGGTTAGGGCCCGGCTGAAATAAGCCCCTAGAATACCGACTTAATCGGTGAGGAGTTTGGTATGCTAGTTGGTCAGGGTCGGTGTCCTAGATGCCCTAGATTACCGGCATAACCGATGAAGGAGTTTGATTGCCGTATTCAGGGCCTGCCGTTCAGACGCCATAGATTGTGGGTGACTCCCGCGAGGACATTAGCGCATGATCACGTTCTATGTTCGCTTAGCAGTTAACTGTGTACCTGGGTGCCTGTCAGGACACAGAATTTTGTCTCAGCGGCTCTGTGACGTAACAGGGTTCGCTTTCAACGCTAGACAGCGCCCTAGCGTGTTTATTTTGCGAATCAGTTGTGTTGAGTTCGCACACATCGCCATATAGCGCTGTGGCACTCCTTCTAGCGGCTCTGTGGATTAACAGAGTTCGCACATTTTGCCACAGCGCGTTACGGCGTTTATTTTGGTGACTCTGCGGAATGACAGAGTTCGCTTCTTGCGCCATTTTACTAGCAGCAGGCTCCGCCTGCACGGTGGACCCCGGGCTGCGAACGCACCTCTCCACATCATATATTTGGTGCGTTCCACAGACCCTAACATCACACTAGCACCAGGGTCTGGCTAGTAAAATGGCGGATGACCAGCATCTACTACGGGACATCCAGCAGCTGGAGGGTAGGTTGGCGGCTCTTGAGCGCACAATCTCAGCTGTGAATGTTACCGCAGTCGCTGTTCAGGCTGCTAGCATGGCTGCAGCCAGTGTGTCCACTGCCACCTCTGCCCCCACAATATCCCACCTCCCGCTTCCAGACAAGTTTGCTGGTGACAGCAAGCAATGTCGGGGATTCGTGAGTCAGTGCTCTATACAACTCGAGCTTCTGGCTGCACGTTTCCCCACGGATCGGGCACAAGTGGGCTTTGTAATATCTCTTCTGTCGGGCAGAGCGTTGGAGTGGGCCACCCCGCTGTGGGAGCATGACGACCGTGTGGTGCGGAGTGTTCCTCGCTTTCTGGAGGCTCTAAAAAAGGTCTTTCTAGGACCTCAGGTTACCCACAATGCGGCGTTCCAACTTCTGGCAAGTTCACAGGGTTCGACTTTGGTCAGCTGTTTTGCTGTCCAATTTTGGACTCTGTACTCGGAGTTGGACTTGCTGGATAAAGTCCTCATTCCCGTGTTTTGGAGAGGACTAGCGGGCCATGTGAAAGACTCCTTGGCTACCAGGGAGATTCCCGCCACACTGGAGAAGCTTATCGCCATATCTACCCGCATCGACCTCCGTTTTCACGAGCGGAGGTTGGAGCGGTCCCAGTGTAGGCAGAGGTTTCGGCTGGCTCCCACCTTCGCTAGACCTCTGGAATCTTCCAGCCAGGCGCCCGACTCCCATGAGGCCATGGAGGTTTCTCGAGCAGGACCTAAGTCCCGGGCCGCTCGAATACCCGTGATCTGTAACATCTGCCAGCAGTTAGGACATTATGCCAACAAATGTCCACAGCGGTCGGAAAAACGGTCGCATCTAATGACCTTGGGAGGAGGTTCACTAGACACTGCGGCATTTTCCACCAAGTTGTCCTTTAAGGGGACAATTACAGTAGGTCCATCCACGCTCACTGCCGAGCTCTGTGTGGATTCTGGAGCCGAGGGGAATTTCATGTCCTCTGCATTTGCTCTCCGCCACACTATACCTCTGGTGATGCTCGCCAAACCGGTGACTGTGCGAGTAGTGAATGGATCAACTCTGCCCTCACAAATCACCCACCAGACGATCCCTCTCACTTTATCTATGTCCCCTTCCCATCAGGAGAGTATTTATTTTCTTGTCCTGCCCGAGGGAATAGACGAGGTGTTGCTGGGAGTACCTTGGCTCCGTTACCACTCTCCCCATATTGAGTGGTCCTCTGGGAGGATACTGGGTTGGGGTGATTCATGTAGAGGCAGGTGTGTCTGGGAGTGCGTTCAGGTCACCACCACAGAGATACCCGTAGATCTCCCTTCTCTTCCTCAGTGTTATTGGTCATATGCAGACGTTTTCTCCAAGAAGGCGGCGGAGACTCTTCCAGCTCATCGCCCCTATGACTGTCCTATTGTTCTCTTGCCTGGAGCAGAACCTCCTCGGGGAGAGTCTACCCCCTCTCACTTCCTGACATGGAGGCCATGTCCCAGTATATTCAGGAGAATCTGGCAAGAGGGTTCATTAGGAAGTCGATGTCACCAGCAGGGGCGGGGTTCTTCTTTGTGCAAAAGAAGAACGGAGAATTAGATCCATGTATTGACTACAGGGGTCTTAATGCTATCACCGTCAAGAATAAGTACCCGTTGCCCCTAATCTCTGAGCTCTTTGATAGGCTCCGAGGAGCAAGAGTATTTACCAAGCTTGATCTACGTGGTGCCTATAACCTAATTCGCATCCGTGAGGGGGACGAGTGGAAGACAGCTTTTAATACCAGGAATGGGCATAATGAATACCTGGTGATGCCCTTCAGGCTCTGTAATGCTCCCACTGTTTTCCAAGACTTTGTCAATGATATCTTCCAGGATATGCTCTCCACCTCTGTAGTAGTCTATCTGGATGATATTCTCATCTTTTCACCAGATATAGACTCTCACCGGAGGGATGTCAACAAAGTCTTCGACCTCTTACGGGCAAACTCCCTCTATGCCAAGCTGGAGAAACGTGTGTTTGAGCAGGAGTCCTTACCTTTCCTGGGCTATATCATCTCTGCCCAGGGATTGGCTATGGATCCTGCCAAACTATAGGCTGTAATGGACTGGCAAGAACCCCATTCTCTTAAAGCGGTGCAGCGCTTTATGGGGTTCATTAATTATTATCGCCAGTTAATTCCCCATTTCTCGACTTTGGTAGCTCCCTTGGTAGCCCTCACCAAGAAGGGAGCAAATCCCAAGTTGTGGTCTGAGGAGGTCTCCAAGGTGTTCTCTTCCATCAAGTCGCATTTTGCCAATGCTCCCATATTACATCGCCCTGATGTTGATAAGCCGTTTATTTTAGAGGTGGACGCCTCTTCTGTTGGTGCTGGAGCAGTCCTTTCTCAAAAGGATGCTCAAGGTCAGAAGCATCCCTGCTTCTTCTTTTCTAAGACCTTTACACCAGCAGAGAGGAATTATTCCATCGGGGACAGGTATTTGCTGGCTATGAAGTTGGCCTTCTCTGAGTGGAGACATCTTCTGGAGGGGTGTTGTGAATGTTTTAGAAATGAATTCTGAGCAGAAACTCCCTCTGGTGGTTACAAACAGTACTGAACCATTCAGGGAGGATTGGCAATCAGGGATCACGGACTGGCTGGATATAAGGGAGGTTCCCTCCCATCATGGTTGCCGGTGATCAATTGTTCTCGTCTCAACGTTGTTTCCTGGTTCACTTGGAAGCTTGCTGAGTCTTGCCTCTTCTCCTGCTCTCAGATAAGATATTTTCTGTTTTTTGTTTTTGTGCTTGCCATTTGCATTTTCTCTCTGCTTTTCTGTGAGGTTGGCCAGGTTCCCCCTCCGGGGGGCTTGGGCTCCTTTCGGTTCCTCTGGAGCCACTGTTGTTTGTTCATTTGCCTTTTCAGTTTTTTCAGTGGCTGCGGCTTAGTTTTGTTACACCAGAGAACTAATTTAGGTGGTAGAGGTCGTGTGATCTCAGGTGTTTTTGCAATTAGTAGCGTTGTTTTTTTTTAGGTTTTTTTTGGATTGCAGTAAGTATCCTTCCTATCCTTTTCTGTCAAGGCAGATTGGGCCCCAGCGTTTGCTCATACTATTTTCTGTCTGTGTCTGTATTTCCTCTTGTCTAACCGCCATTACATGTTTGGGGGCTTCCTATGTTCTTTGGGGATCTGCTCCAGGGCAGATAGCTTTACTCTTTCTATCTTTAGGTGTAGTTAACCTCTCAGGCTGTGACGAGGCGTCTAGGACCAACGTAGGAACGCTCCACGGCTGCCTTTAGTTGTAGTGGTTAGTCAGGGTACTGCAATACAGTAGATTCCAACCTCTCTAGTGTATTGCCGTTTTTGCCTGCTCTCCTCAGCTACCAAAACATAACAGTATCACCGGCCACACTGAAAATTTTATGGTACTCACAGAAGGGAAAAATAGTGTGGAAAGAAAAAAGGTTGTCAGAGTTGTCAGAGATTTTTTTTTTCTGTTTGTTGCATTTTTTTCCCTCTTTTTCTCTGGGTGCTGAGGAGGATTTTTTTTTTCAATGGAGTTTGCACAGTTGTCTGGCCGTGTGGATCAGCTTGCCACTGTATTTCGGAGTATTGCTACCTATCTTGCTGGGTTGCCAGTTGTGGAACCCAGGATCCCCATGCCAGATTTGTTTTTGGGGGATAGAGCTAAATTTCTGAATTTCAAAAATAACTGTAAGTTGTTTTTTGCCTTAAAACCTAAGTCCTCAGGGAACGCAGCACACAGGTTCAAATTGTCATCTCTCTCCTGTGCGGCGATCCTCAGGATTGGGCTTTTTCCCTGACACCTGGGGACCCTGTTTTGAATAATGTTGATGCATTTTTTCTGGCTCTGGGGTTATTGTACCATGAACCTAATGTCACTGATCAAGCTGAAAGAACCTTGTTGGCATTAAATCAGGGGCTTGAGGACGCTGAGTTGTACTGTCAGAAATTCCGAAAGTGGGCAGTCCTGACCAAATGGAATGATGATGCTTTGGCAGCCCTTTTTCGGAAGCGTCTGTCAGAGAATGTAAAAGATGTTATGGTGGGTTTCCCTGCTCCCTCTGGTCTCAATGATTCTATGTCATTAGCGATTCAAATTGACAGACGTTTGCGTGAGCGTAGAAGTATGCGTGGAATAGTGTTGCCTTGTGAACCAGCTTCTGAACCCATGCAGTGTGATAGAGTGGTTCTGGGGCACAGCGTCATGAATTTCGAAAGGCAATGGGTTATGTTTCTACTGTGGTGATGCCTCTCATGCTATTTCAGTCTGCCCTAAGCGGGGAAGACGTTTTGCACGCTCAGTTGTCTTGGGTAGTGTTCAGACTAATTTGTTTACTGTACCTGATTTGCTCCCTGTCCACATTTTCTGCTCAGGCTTTGTTGATTCGGAGCAGCTATTAACCTGATGGATTTTGATTTTGCTAAACGTTGTAGGTTTCCGTTGATACCCCTACGGAAGACTATTCCCTACTGGGGATGATTCTACCCCTTTGGCTGAGAATAAACCCCAGTTTTTCTACTCAGGTGATAATGAGGGTTGAACCTGATCATCAGGAGGTTGCAAATTTTTGGTTGCTGTGTAATCTGCATGACATTATTGTCTAGGCTTCCCTTGGTTACAGTCTCATAATCCTGTTTTGGATTGGAAATCTGTGTCTGTAATCAGTTGGGGCTGCCAATGTGTTAATGCAACACTCCTGTTTTTTCTGCCTCCCCCAGCTCAGATGTTCCTGACTTTTTGATTGATTTTTCTGATGTGTTTAGCGAAAGTAAATCTGCATCCTTGCCCCCCATAGGAGCTTGACTGTGCTATTGAATTAGTGCCTGGTAGTAAATTCCCTAAAGGTCGCCTTTTTAACTTGTCTGTACCTGAACATGATGCTATGCGGTCTTATATCAAGGAGTCATTGGAGAAGGGTCATATCAGACCATCCTCTTCACCCTTGGGTGCCGGTTTTTTCTTTGTGGCCAAAAAGGATGGTTCATTAAGGCCGTGTATTGATTATCGTCTCTTGAACAATATCACTGTGAAATATCAATATCCGTTACCCTTGATTTCTGACCTGTTTTCCAGGGTGAAAAGTGCTACTTGGTTTACCAAGCTTGACCTCAGGGGGGCGTATAAGCTTATTCGCATTAAGCACGGGAATGAATGGAAGACAGCGTTTAATACCCCAGAGGGCATTTTGAGTACCTAGTGATGCCCTTTGGGATCACTAATGCTCCTTCCGTCTTCCAGTCCTTCATGAATGACATTTTCAGGGATTTTGTGGATAAATTTCTGATTGTTTATTTGGATGATATCTTGATTTTTTCCAATGACTGGGACTCTCATGTGAAACATATTCGGACTGTGTTCCAGATTTTGAGAGAGAATGCCCTGTATGTGAAGGGATCAAAGTGTCTTTTTGGCGTACAGAGGATCTCATTTCTGGGATTCATTTTGTCTCCATCTGTTATTGAAATGGACCCGGTCAAGGTTCAGGCCATCTGTGATTGGGTCCAACCTACTTCATTAAAGGCTCTTCAGAGATTCTTGGGTTTTGCCAATTTTTATCGTAAATTTATTGGTAATTTCTCTGTTATTGTTAAACCATTGACTGATTTGACCAAAAGGGTTCTGATGTGGTGAATTGGCCTTCTGAGGCAGTCTCTGCGTTTCAGGAACTTAACAGAGATTCACTTCTGCTCCTGTTCTACGGCAGCCTGATGTTTCTCTGCCATTTCAGGTGGAGGTTGATGCCTCTGAAATTGGGGCAGGTGCCGTTTTGTTCCAAAGAGATCCTGAGACCTCTAAAAGTAACCCTTGTGCTTTTTTCTCTCGAAAATTTTCTCCACTGAACGTAATTATGATGTGGGTAATCGGGAGTTATTGGCCATGAAGTGGGCTTTTGAAGAGTGGAGACATTGGCTGGAGGAGCCAAACTTAGGTGGTGGTCCTCACGGACCATAAGAATCTGGTTTTTCTGGAATCAGCCAAGCGACTTAATCCTAGACAGGCCAGGTGGGCCTTGTTTTTCACACGTTTTAATTTTGTGGTTTCCTTTCTTCCTGGCACTAAGAATGTTAAGGCGGATGCCCTCTCGAGGAGTTTCCTTGCGGACTCTCCTGAGTTATCTGATCCTGCTGTTATTTTGAAAGAGGGTGTAGTTCTTTCCGCCATCTCGCCCAATTTGAGACTGGCTCTGGAAGGGTGTCAGGAGGATAAACCCGAGCGCTGCCCTGTTGGAAATTGTTTGTCCCAGACCAGTGGAAAATAGAGTGTGATGTCTGAGATTCATTTTTTCGCATTGGCGGTCATCCTGGAATTTTTGGTACCAGAGACTTGGTAGTCGGTCCTTTTGGTGGCCTACTTTGTCTCGTGACGTCAGGGATTTGTGCAGACCTGTGGGACTTGCTCTCGCTCCAAGCCTTGCTCTCGCTCTAGTGGTTTGTTGATGCCATTGCCTGTGCCCAAGAGACCATGGACCCATATCTCTATGGATTTATTTCCGACCTCCCTGTTTCTCAGAGAATGACCGTTATCTGGGTGATTTGTGATAGGTTTTCCAAGATGATACATCTTGTGCCATTACCTAAGTTGCCTTCCTCCTCGAATTGGTGCCTTTGTTCCTTCAGCACGTGGTTGGTTTACACGGCATTCCTGAGAACATTGTGTCTAACGAGGAGTCCAGTTTGTTTCCAGATTTTGGAGGACTTTTTGTTCTAAACTTGGTGTTCAATTGTCTTTCTCCTCGCATTTCATCCTCAGACCAATGGACAAACTGAGAGAACAAACCAGACATTGGAGACTTATCTAGATGCTTTGTGTCTGCTGATCAAGATGACTGGGTCTTTTTTTGCCTTTGGCTCAGTTTGCTCTTAATAGTAGGGCTAGCTTTGCCACTTTGATGTCTCCATTTTTCTGAATTTTGGGTTTCACCCTCGATTTTCTTCGGGACAGACGGAGGCTTCTGTCTGTCCGGGTGTTGACTCTGTTGTGGAGCGTATGCAGCAGATTTGGGACCAGGTAGTGGAGAGGTTGTCCCTCTCTCAGGAGAAGGCCCAGCAGTTTGCCAACCGGCATAGGACTGATGGTCCTCGGTTTAAAGTGGGGGACTTGGTCTGGTTGTCCTCAAGAAATATCCCTATGAGAGTTGCATCTCCTAAGTTTAAGCCTAGGTTCATTGGACTTTATCAGATCATGGAGATTCTTAATCCTGTTTCCTTTCGTTTACTTCTTCCAGGGACACTTAAGATCCATAACGTGTTCCACAAGTCCTTATTGAAGAGGTTTGTCGAGCCAGTGGTTCCTATGGCTGCGCCTCCTGACCCTGTTTTGGTTGAGGGCAATCTGGAGTATGTGGTTGAGAAAATATTGGATTCTCGTTTTTCTAGACGGAAACTCCAGTATTTGGTTAAGTGGAGAGGTTATGGTCAGGAGGACAATTCTTGGGTGTTTGCTTCGGACATCCATGCTAGGAGACTGATCCGTGCGTATCACAGAGCTCATCCTGATCGACCTGGTTGCACAAATGAGGATTCGGTGACCCCTCCTCAAGGAGGGGGTACTGTTGTGAATGTTTTAGAAATGAATTCTGTGCAGAAACTCTGTTGTGAATGGGTTTGAGATGTGTTCTGAGCAGAGGCTCCCTCTGGTGGTTACAAGCGGTACTAGTGAAGATTGTGAGGACTGGGAATCAGGTGTTACTGACTGGTCTTATATAAGGGAGTCATTTTCCCATCAGGGTTGCCGGTGATCAATTGTTCTGGTCTGAATCCTTCATTCCAGTTTCCCTTGTAGCCTGCTGTGTCGTGTCTGCATCTCCTGCTACCAGATAAGAATTTTTCTTCTTTTGTGTTGTTGCTATATTTTTGCATTTTGTCCTGCACTTCTTTGGGGGCCTTCTGGGTCCCCTCCGGGGGCTTCTGCCTTCTCAGTTTAGTTCAGCCACTGAGTTTTGTTCTTTTGCTTTTTCCAGTTTTTTCAGTGGCTGCTGTTTTGATTTTGTTACACCAGAGAGCTAATTTAGGTGGTAGAGGTCGTGTGATCTCAGGTGATTTTGAAATTAGTAGAGTTGGTGTTTTTCAGGGTTTTCTGGGATTGCAGTAAGTACCCTTCCTGTCCTTTTCTATTTAGATAGTTTGGGCCCCAGCGTTTGCTCATTCTATTTTCTTTCTGTGTCAGTATTTCCTCTTGTCTAACCGCCATTACATGTTTGGGGCTTTCTTATTATCTTTGGGGATCTGCTCCGGGGCAGATAGCTTTCATATTTCTATCTTTAGGTGTAGTTAGTTTCTCAGGCTGTGACGAGGCGTCTAGGACCAACGTAGGAACGCTCCACGGCTGCCTCTAGTTGTGGTGGTTAGTCAGGGTACTGCAATCCCATAGATTCCAACTGCTCTGGTGTATTGCCTTTTTTACCTGCACTCCTTAGCTACCGAAACATAACAGTATCACCGGCCTAAAAATTGAAAATTGTATGGTACTCACAGAAGGGAAAAAATATTGTGATAGAAAAAAGGTTGTCAGAGTTGTCAGAGATATTTTTCTGTTTGTTGCATTTTTTTTTTTTCCCTCTGTATCTCTGGGTGCTGGGGAGGATCTTTTCTCCCAATGGAGTTTGCACAGTTGTCTGGCCGTGTGGATCAGCTTGCCACTGAGGTTCGGAGTATTGCTATCTATCTTGCTGGGTTGCCTGTTGTGGAACCTAGGATCCCATGCCAGATTTGTTTTTAGGGGAACGAGCTAAGTTTCAGAATTTCAAAAATAATTGTAAATTGTTTTTTGCCTTAAAATCTAAGTCCTCAGGAAACGCAGCGCAGCAGGTTCAAATTATCATCTCTCTCCTGCGCGGCGATCCTCAGGATTGGGCTTTTTCCCTGATACCTGGGGATCCTGTTTTGAGTGATGTTGATGCGTTTTTTCAGGCTTTGGGGTTATTGTACGATGAGCCTAATGTCACTGATCAAGCTGAAAAAGCCTTGTTGGCATTAAATCAGGGGCTTGATGACGCTGAGTTATACTGTCAGAGATTCCGTAGGTGGGCAGTCCTGACCAAATGGAATGACGACGCTTTGGCAGCCCTTTTTCGGAAGGGTCTGTCAGATAATGTAAAGGATATTATGGTGGGATTCCCTGTCCCCTCTGGTCTCAATGATTCTATGTCATTAGCGATTCAAATTGACAGACGTTTGCGTGAGCGGAGAAGTATGCGTGGAGTGGTGTTGCCTTGTGAGCCAGCTTCTGAGCCCATGCAGTGTGATGGAGTGGTGTCTGGGGCACAGCATCATGAGTTTCGAAAGCGCAATAGGTTATGTTTCTACTGTGGTGATGCCTCTCATGCTATTTCAGTCTGCCCTAAGCGGGGAAGACGTTTTGCACGCTCAGTTGTCTTGGGTAGTGTTCAGACTAAGTTTTTATTAACTGTCACTCTGATATGCTCTCTGTCCTCATTTTCTGCTCAGGCTTTCGTTGATTCTGGAGCAGCTATTAACCTGATGGATTATGATTTTGCTAAACGTTGTGGGTTTCCCTTGATACCCCTACAGAAGTCTATTCCCCTACTGGGGATCGATTCTACCCCTTTGGCTGAGAATAAACCCCAGTTTTCTACTCAGGTGATAATGAGGGTTGAACCTGATCACCAGGAGTGCTGCAAATTTTGGTTCTATATAATCTGCATGACATTATCGTGCTGGGTTTCCCTTGGTTACAGTCTCATAATCCTGTTTTGGATTGGAAATCTGTGTCTGTAACCAGTTGGGGCTGCCAATGTGTTAATACCAACACTCCTGTTTTTTCTGCCTCCCCCCAAGCTCAGGATGTTCCTGACTTTTTGTTTGATTTTTCTGATGTGTTTAGCGAAAGTAAATCTGCATCCTTACCTCCCCATAGGAGCTATGACTGCGCTATTGAATTAGTGCCGGGTAGTAAATTCCCTAAAGGTCGCCTTTTTAACTTGTCTGTACCTGAACATGACGCTATGCGGTCTTATATCAAGGAATCATTGGAGAAGGGTCATATCAGACCATCCTCTTCACCCTTAGGTGCCGGTTTTTTCTTTGTGGCCAAAAAAGATGGTTCATTAAGGCCGTGTATTGATTATCGTCTCTTGAACAATATTACTGTGAAATATCAATACCCGTTACCCTTGATTTCTGACCTGTTTTCCAGGGTGAAAAACGCTACTTGGTTTACCAAGCTTGACCTCAGGGGGGCGTATAACCTTATTCGCATTAAGCACGGGGATGAATGGAAGACGGCATTCAATACCCCTGAAGGGCATTTTGAGTACCTAGTGATGCCCTTTGGGCTCACTAATGCCCCTTCCGTCTTCCAGTCCTTCATGAATGACATTTTCAGGGATTTTGTGGACAAATTTCTGATTGTTTATTTGGATGATATCTTGATTTTTTCTAATGACTGGGACTCTCATGTGAAACATGTTCGGACTGTGTTCCAGATTTTGAGGAATAATGCTCTGTATGTGAAGGGATCAAAGTGTCTTTTTGGCGTACAGAAGATCTCATTTCTGGGATTCATTTTGTCCCCATCTGTTATTGAAATGGACCCGGTCAAGGTTCAGGCCATCTGTGATTGGGTCCAACCTACTTCATTAAAGGCTCTTCAGAGATTTTTGGGTTTTGCCAATTTTTATCGTAAATTTATTGGTAATTTCTCGGTTATTGTTAAACCATTAACTGATTTGACCAGAAAGGGTTCTGATGTGGTGAATTGGCCTCCTGAGGCAGTCTCTGCATTTCAGGAACTTAAGCAGAGATTCACTTCTGCTCCTGTTCTACGGCAGCCTGATGTTTCTCTGCCATTTCAGGTGGAGGTTGATGCCTCTGAAATTGGGGCAGGTGCCGTTTTGTCCCAAAAAGATCCAGAGACCTCTAAAAGTAACCCTTGTGCCTTTTTCTCTCGAAAATTTTCTCCTACTGAACGTAATTATGACGTGGGTAATCGGGAGTTATTGGCCATGAAGTGGGCTTTTGAAGAGTGGAGACATTGGCTGGAGGGAGCCAAACATCAGGTGGTGGTCCTTACGGACCATAAGAATCTGGTCTATCTGGAATCTGCCAAGCGACTCAATCCTAGACAGGCCAGGTGGGCCTTGTTTTTCACACGTTTTAATTTTGTGGTTTCCTTTCTTCCTGGCACTAAGAATGTTAAGGCGGATGCCCTCTCGAGGAGTTTCCTTGCGGACTCTCCTGAGTTATCTGATCCTTCTGTTATTTTGAAAGAGGGTGTAGTTCTTTCCGCCATCTCGCCCAATTTGAGACTTGCTCTGGAGGGGTGTCAGGAGGATAGGCCCGAGCGCTGCCCTGTTGGAAAATTGTTTGTCCCGGACCAATGGAAAAAGAGTGTGATGTCTGAGATTCATTGTTCCGCATTGGCTGGGCATCCCGGAATTTTTGGTACCAGAGACTTGGTTAGTCGGTCCTTTTGGTGGCCTACCTTGTCTCGCGATGTCAGGGAATTTGTGCAGTCCTGCGGGACTTGCTCTCGCTCCAAGCCTTGCTCTCGCTCTAGTGGTTTGTTGATGCCATTGCCTGTGCCCAAGAGACCATGGACCCATATCTCTATGGATTTCATTTCCGATCTTCCTGTTTCTCAGAGAATGACCACCATCTGGGTAATTTGTGATAGGTTTTCCAAAATGATACATCTTGTGCCATTACCTAAGTTGCCTTCCTCCTCTGAATTGGTGCCGTTGTTTCTTCAGCACGTGGTTCGTTTACACGGCATTCCTGAGAACATTGTGTCTGACAGAGGAGTCCAGTTTGTTTCCAGATTTTGGAGGACTTTTTGTTCTAAACTGGGTGTTCAATTGTCTTTCTCCTCGGCATTTCATCCTCAGACCAATGGTCAAACTGAGAGAACAAACCAGACATTAGAGACTTATCTAAGATGCTTGTGTCTGCTGAT
The DNA here is from genome assembly GCA_033576555.1 of Oophaga sylvatica. NCBI lineage: Eukaryota > Metazoa > Chordata > Amphibia > Anura > Dendrobatidae > Oophaga > Oophaga sylvatica. The sequence goes on from JARQOD010000007.1 coordinate 148,653,998, forward strand.
CAGGATGACTGGGTCTCTTTTTTGCCTTTGGCTGAGTTTGCTCTTAATAATAGGGCTAGCTCTGCCACTTTGATGTCTCCGTTTTTCTGTAATTCTGGTTTTCACCCTCGATTTTCTTCAGGACAGACGGAGGCTTCTGTCTGTCCAGGTGTTGACTCTGTTGTTGAGCGTATGCAAAAGATTTGGGACCAGGTAGTGGAGAGGTTGTCCCTCTCTCAGGAGAAGGCCCAGCGGTTTGCTAACCGGCATAGGACTGATGGTCCTCGGTTTAAAGTGGGGGACTTGGTCTGGTTGTCCTCAAAGAATATTCCTATGAGAGTAGCATCTCCTAAATTTAAGCCTAGGTTCATTGGACCTTATAAGATCATGGAGATTATTAATCCTGTTTCTTTTCGTTTGCTTCTTCCAGGGACATTTAAGATCCATAACGTGTTCCACAAGTCCTTGTTGAAGAGGTTTGTTGAGCCAGTGGTTCCTGCTACTGTGCCTCCTGACCCTGTTTTGGTTGAGGGCAATCTGGAGTATGTGGTTGAGAAAATATTGGATTCTCGTTTTTCTAGACGAAGACTCCAGTATTTGGTTAAATGGAGAGGTTATGGTCAGGAAGACAATTCTTGGGTGTTTGCTTCGGACATCCATGCTAGGAGACTTATCCGTGCGTATCATAGAACTCATCCTGACCGACCTGGTTGCTCAAATGAGGGTTCGGTGACCCCTCCTCAAGGGGGGGGTACTGTTGTGAATGGGTTTGAGATGAGTTCTGAGAGAGGCTCCCTCTGGTGGTTACAAGCGGTACTAGTGAAGATTGTGAGGACTGGGAATCAGGTGTTACTGACTGTCTTATATAAGGGAGTCATTTTCCCATCAGGGTTGCCGGTGATCAATTGTTCTGGTCTGAATCCTTCATTCCAGTTTCCCTTGTAGCCTGCTGTGTCGTGTCTGCATCTCCTGCTACCAGATAAGAATTTTTCTTCTTTTGTGTTGTTGCTATATTTTTGCATTTTGTCCTGCACTTCTTTGGGGGCCTTCTGGGTCCCCTCCGGGGGCTTCTGCCTTCTCAGTTTAGTTCAGCCACTGAGTTTTGTTCTTTTGCTTTTTCCAGTTTTTTCAGTGGCTGCTGTTTTGATTTTGTTACACCAGAGAGCTAATTTAGGTGGTAGAGGTCGTGTGATCTCAGGTGATTTTGAAATTAGTAGAGTTGGTGTTTTTCAGGGTTTTCTGGGATTGCAGTAAGTACCCTTCCTGTCCTTTTCTATTTAGATAGTTTGGGCCCCAGCGTTTGCTCATTCTATTTTCTTTCTGTGTCAGTATTTCCTCTTGTCTAACCGCCATTACATGTTTGGGGGCTTTCTATTATCTTTGGGGTTCTGCTCCGGGGCAGATAGCTTTCCTATTTCTATCTTTAGGTGTAGTTAGTTCTCAGGCTGTGACGAGGCGTCTAGGACCAACGTAGGAACGCTCCACGGCTGCCTCTAGTTGTGGTGGTTAGTCAGGGTACTGCAATCCCATAGATTCCAACTGCTCTGGTGTATTGCCTTTTTTACCTGCACTCCTCAGCTACCGAAACATAACAAAACTCCCTCTGGTGGTTACAAACAGTACTGAACCATTCAGTGAGGATTGGCAATCAGGGATCATGGACTGGCTGGATATAAGGAAGGTTCCCTCCCATCATGGTTGCCGGTGATCAATTGTTCTTGTCTCAATGTTGTTTCCTGGTTCACTTGGAAGCTTGCTGAGTCTTGCCTCTTCTCCTGCTCTCAGATAAGATATTTTCTGTTTTTTGTTTTTGTGCTTGCCATTTGCATTTTTCTTTGCTTTTCTGTGAGGTTGGCCAGGTTCCCCCTCCGGGGGGCTTGGGCTCCTCTCGGTTCCTCTGGAGCCACTGTTGTTTGTTCATTTGCCTTTTCAGTTTTTTCAGTGGCTGCGGCTTAGTTTTGTTACACCAGAGAACTAATTTAGGTGGTAGAGGTCGTGTGATCTCAGGTGTTTTTGCAATTAGTAACGTTGTTTTTTTTTAGGGGTTTTTTGGATTGCAGTAAGTATCCTTCCTATCCTTTTCTGTCAAGGCTGATTGGGCCCCAGCGTTTGCTCATACTATTTTCTGTCTGTGTCTGTATTTCCTCTTGTCTAACCGCCATTACATGTTTGGGGGCTTCCTATGTTCTTTGGGGATCTGCTCCAGGGCAGATAGCTTTCCTCTTTCTATCTTTAGGTGTAGTTAACCTCTCAGGCTGTGACGAGGCGTCTAGGACCAACGTAGGAACGCTCCACGGCTGCGTTTAGTTGTGGTGGTTAGTCAGGGTACTGCAATCCTGTAGATTCCAACCTCTTTGGTGTATTGCCGTTTTTGCCTGCTCTCCTCAGCTACCAAAACATAACAGAGGGGTCTCGTTTTCCCTTCCAAGTCTTCACCGACTACAAAAACTTGGTATATTTGCAATCGGCTCAGCGGCTAAATTCTCGCCAGGCCAGATGGTCCCTATTCTTCTCTCCGTTCCACTTCACCCTCCATTTTCTCTCCGGTGAGAAGAATGTTCGGGCCTACGCTCTCTCTCGCTCCTTAGTGTCATCAGAGGAGGAGGATGAGGAGCCTCGGCTTATTGTCCCCGAAGAAAGCCTGAGAACTGTAGCCCCGGTTTCGCTAGAGTCTGTGCCTCCGGGCAAGACTTTTGTGCCCACTAATTTGCGACCGGAGGTACTCTCTTGGGCACACTCGTCCAGGGTGGATGGACACTTTGGGGCAAAGAGGACAACTGAGTTATTGGCGAGGACATACTGGTGGCCACATATGGTCCGTGACATCAGGGAGTATGTTCAGGCGTGTGTCTCCTGCGCCAGGAACAAGTCCCCTCGACAACGGCCAGCTGGGTTACTTTTTCCTTTGCCGGTGGCAGACAGGCCCTGGGAGATGGTCGGGATGGACTTTGTGGTGGGCTTACCCAAGTCTCGGGGTTGCACTATCATTTGGGTGATCACTGACCACTTCTCCAAAATGGTGCACTTAGTGCCGCTACCACGGTTACCTTCTGCACGGGCCTTGGCAGCATTGTTTATTAGACACATCTTCTGTCTACACGGTATGCCAGACAAGATTGTCAGCGATCGAGGTCCCCAATTTGCGACTCGGTTCTGGAGAGAGTTGTGTCATCTACTCTGCATTGAGTTGAACCTCTCCTCTGCATATCATCCCGAGACGAATGGGTTGGTAGAGAGGGCAAACCAGACCTTGATCACCTACTTGCGACATTTTGTCTCTGCCAGGCAGGATGACTGGGCATCCTTGCTCCCGTGGGTGGAGTTCGCGCTAAACAATGCTGTGGCTGACTCCACCGGACAGACCCCATTCCTCTTAAATTACGGCCAGCATCCGCGTGTACCGTGCCCATGCCCATGGCTTCCGCCGACTCCAGGGTGGAAGACTGGGCTGTGGAAGCACGGGACATATGGGACCGCACCCAGGATGCCATTCAGGCTTCCAAGGAAAGGATGAGGTCTTCTGCCGATGCCCATCGGCGTCCCGCTCCGACATTTGCTCCTGGCGACCTAGTGTGGCTCTCCGCCCTAAACATCAGGCTACGGGTGGAATCCACTAAGTTGGCACCCCGCTATTTGGGTCCCTTCAAGGTTCTCGAGCAGGTGAACCCTGTGGTTTACCGTTTGGCCCTTCCACCTCGCCTTGGTATCTCCGACACCTTCCATGTGTCCCTCCTAAAACCCGTGGTCATCTCCCGGTTGCCTGAGTCATCTGCCGAGACGTCGGGTTAGTCTTCGGATGACTACAAGGTGAATGCCATTGTAGGGTGCAAGGTGGTATGGGGCAAAAAAATTTTTGGGAGGATTATGGGCCTGAGGATAGGTCCTGGGAGCCTGCCGAGCATGTTCATGCTCCGCAGCTCATCGCTGTCTTTGAGCGTAGCAAGGCCCAGAGAAGGGGGGGCCCTAAGAGGGGGGGTAATGTTAGGGGTTGAGTTCCCGCTTCTGCACAAGGGGAATCTCGAGCCATCCCAGCTGCAGTCTCCCATTCATCTCCAACCACAGTGGACTCTGCTCAGCTTAGACGTCGGCCCTCGCATCTCGCCCAGTCTAACAGTGTGCAGAGGATTACTGCTGCATCTCCAGGCTCTGCTATTGTGGCCAGTACTGGTTAGCAGCGAGCAGACGTCATGCGCTAGTGTCAATCTTTATATGCTTTGTGCCAGTGTGGTCATGCGTGTGTGTGGTTAGGGCCCGGCTGAAATAAGCCCCTAGAATACCGACTTAATCGGTGAGGAGTTTTGTATGCTAGCTAGTCAGGGTCGGTGTCCTAGATGCCTAGATTACCAGCATAACCGGTGAGGAGTTTGATTGCCGTATTCAGGGCCTGGCGTTCAGACGCCATAGATTGCGGGTGACTCCCGAAAGGACATTAGCGCATGATCACGTTCTATATTCGCTTAGCAGTTAACTGTATACCTGGGTGCCTGATAGGACACAGAAGTTTGTCTCAGCGGCTCTGTGACGTAACAGGGTTCGCTTTCAACGCTAGACAGCGCCCTAGCGTGTTTATTTTGCGACTCAGTTGTGTTAAGTGAGTTCGCACACATCGCCATATAGAGCTGCGGCACTCCTTCTAGCGGCTCTGTGGATTAACAGAGTTCGCACATTTTGCCGCAGCGCATTACGCCGTTTATTTTGGCGACTCTGCGGGATAAGAGAGTTCGCTTCTTGCGCCATTTCACTAGCAGCAGGCTCCGCCTGCACGGTGGACCCCGGGCTGCGAACGCACCTCTCCACATCATATATTTGGTGCGTTCCGCAGACCCTAACAGCGAGAAATCTTGGTGTACCACTGCTAAGGCTTAATGCGCCCATTAAAACCACTGCTATTAATGGCACTCCTGTCGTCCAGAATGGAGTTGAGTTTGTCACTGAGGAAATATCAATGTCAGTGGGATCGTTACATGCTGAACATTTGTCGTTTTTTGTTATCCATAATTTATCATCCGCTGTTATTCTGGGTATGCCATGGTTACGCAAACATAATCCAGTCATTGACTGGCACTTGGGTGATATCGTGCGCTGGAGCCCAGAGTGTCAGGATAATTGTATATCGCTATCAGTGAGCCAAGTTAAAATCACACCTCCCCCTTTGTACCCTATGCATTCAGAGATTATGAGGATGTATTTTCTGTATTGGAATCAGAGAAATTACCCCCTCATAGAAAGTACGATTGCCCCATAGACTTAGTACCGGATTCTCGCCTCCCTAAGGGGAGAATATTTAACCTCTCTAGTCCAGAACGTCAGGCCATGAAAGACTACATAACAGACAGTTTGCGAAAAGGGTTTATTAGACCATCCACCTCACCAGTGGGGGCCGGGTTCTTTTTTGTGGAAAAGAAAGATGGTGGTCTCAGACCTTGCATTGATTACCGTGAGTTAAACGCTATCACTGTGAAAAACAAATATTCGCTTACACTCATTCCTGATCTTTATAATCAGCTGTTGGGAGCCCGTTGGTTTACTAAACTTGACCTCCGAGGAGCATATAATCTTGTCCTTATAAGAAAGGGAGATGAGTGGAAGACCGCGTTTAACACACCCCTCAGCCACTTGAGTATCTCAGTCAGCACCTTGAAGGTTCAGATGTCAGCCTTAGGGGCTCTTTATGGTTACAATATAGCAGGCAACAGGTGGGTGTCACGATTTATTAAGGCCTGTGAGAGAAGTAATCCAATTCACATTCCATGGCTACCACTGTGGGACTTGAATCTGGTTTTAGACGCACTAACCAGTCCGCCGTTTGAACCGTTAGATATGATATCCTTAAGAAATTTATTATACAAAGTGGCCCTGCTGGTAGCATTAACATCGGCTAGGAGAGTCAGTGAAATTCAGGCCCTCTCGGTAGTTCCCCCCTTTTTGTTGATATTCCAGGATAATATAATCCTCAAGCCAGACCCATCATACCTCCCTAAAGTTGCGTCTAAGTATCATAGGTCCCAAGAGATATTCCTTCCCTCCTTCTATGATACACCCTCAGGGCCGGAGGAAGAGAAATTTCATACTTTAGACGTTAGAAGAGCAGTCTTGGCCTATATAGATAGAACTCAGTCCCTGAGGCAGAGTAGGGCTCTGTTTATATCCTTCCAGTGCCACAAGAAAGGACATGGCATTAAAAAAGCTACCCTGTCTCGGTGGATCAGAGAAGCTATCTGGCTGGCCTACTCCTCGAAGGGCGAAACTCCGTCGGAAGGGGTAAAAACACATTCTACGCGAGCTATGGCATCTTCCTGGGTGGAGAAAGCAGACGTCTCAATAGATCTAATATGTAAGGCTGCAACTTGGTCAGCTCCTTCCACCTTTTATAATCATTATAGACTTGACCTATCCACATCGGCTGACTTAGCCTTTGGTAGAGCTGTCCTAAGCACAGTGGTCTCACCCAGGTGATGGCTCTATGTAAATCTCTCATGTGGGTGCTGTCGTGGCGAAAGGTAAAAAGCCGGATTACTTACCGGTAATGCTCTTTTAGAAAGCCTACGACAGCACCCACTCACTACCCTCCCTGGTAATATTTATCAGAAAAACTATTTATAAAAGTTAATGTGTTAGCTTAAGGCTACTTTCACATTTGCGCTCGGGCGACCTGCGCCTATCTGCGCACGGCCGCCGCTAAGCTCCGCCCCCGGCCGCGCCTCCCCCGGCGGCTCCGCCTATGGGCGCATGACGGCGCATGCGACCTGTGTACCCTATCTTTATCATTGGGTACGCAGGCCGTGCGCAGTATGCGATTGACTGCGCATGCGTCCTTTTTGACGGTGCGCCGAGCGCACTAAAATGCAACATTGTGCGCTTTGGTGCGCTCGGCGCAGCGTCAAAAGGACGCATGCCAGTCAATCGCATACTGCGCACGGCCTGCGTACCCAATGATAAAGATAGGGTACACAGGTCGCATGCGCCGTCATGCGCCCATAGGCGGAGCCGCCGGGAGGAGGCGTGGCCGGGGGCGGAGCTTAGCGGCGGCCGTGCGCAGATAGGCGCAGGTCGCCCAAGCGCAAATGTGAAAGTAGCCTAAGTTATTGAGATTGCCTAATAAGAATTGAACTAACTCCTTGCAGTTCCTCTCGTACTCTGAAAACCTAAACTGAGGAGGAGAGGGGGACCACCTCCTTTTATTCTGTAGGTTTCCTGTTCCTGTGGGCGGATCTCCTCTCCTTTTATTCTGTAGGTTTCCTGTTCCTGTGGGCGGATCCCCTCTCTCATGTGGGTGCTGTGGTGGCAGGGGAGATTAAAATGGTTGCCATACAACCTACGGCCCATGTCCGAGTTCTTAAAGGTCTGGGAGTCATTGACCCGGCCAAATGCCCCAATGTCCACCACAATAAACCGGCTGTCTGCATCGGCAATGGCCATGAGTACCATAGAAAAGTACTTTTTTATAATTAAAGTACTCAGAGCCACTTCTTGGGGGTTTGTTATCCTGATGTGTTTCCCATCCACCGCTCCCAAACAGTTGGGGAAATTGCAGACTGTCCAGAATTTTTCTGCAATATCCATCCACTTTTCCGCGGTGGGCAGGGGCATAAATTCCGGACATAGAACGTCCCACAAAGCTCTGCAGGTGTCCGCAACTATTCCGGACAAGGTGGAGATTCCAAGCCGGTACTGAAAGTGTAGTGAAAGAGGGTCTGGCCAGAAGCCAGGAATCTGCAAAACAGATGAAAAAAATTTGTGATTGTCTAGGCTTTGGCAAAACACTGACATCAAAAATCAATCTGTAGTGGCAGAACTATCATTCTGCAGGCTTTTAGTAAATGGCAGAACAAAAACAATACACGCATTGGTTTTTTAATATTACGTACCGTAATGTAGCGAGGAGCCGTTCCTCAGAAGGAATCTCACGACGGAGCTGTGTGTCCTGTCTCCGGATGGCTCCTTCAACACGAGCAAGCAAATCCCTGAAACTTTCTTGGGACATCCGTGTATGTATAGTCCAAAAATTTCGCCGGGTTTGCCTGGAGCTCGCTGAAGAGGCTGTGGTACGTTCCACGGCTCTCCCAGACTTCAATAATCCGATGTCTCCAAAAACGCCGCTGCTGCTGTCTTCGCCCTCTCTCTCTCTCCCTTTGTTGCTGGCAAGCAAAAGCCAGAAACAGCGCGATATCCATATCCAAGTTTAAGCGAAAACTCTCCCAACGCAGATCCATGGTGACACAGGAAACAGCAGCAAAATCTGAAGAATTCAGCTGAATAGGGTCTATTTAACCCCTTAACACCGCCGATACGCCTTTTAACGGCGGTCATTAAGGGTACTTAAACCACAGCGGAGTTAATTAACGGCGCTGTGGAAAAAGTGAATAGCGCCCCCCCAGAGGTGCATTTTCTCCAGGGTCTCGGCTACCCCCGAGAACCCAGAGAACATGAATCGGGTAGGTTTTTACCGACACCGATGTTGCGATCGCCGTTATTAACCCTATAACGGCGATCGCAACAACAAAAAAAATGTTGTGCCATTTAATTTCTCTCTCCTCTGATGTCATCGGACATCAGAGGAGAGAGAAAAAGGGTCCCTGGGACCCCCATGTGGCCTCCAATCCCTCTCTTCTCGCCCCAGGGCCCTCCGTTGTCCCCCGGTGCCGCCGCCATTGAGAAAATGGTGGGCGCATGCTCAGTGCGCCCGCCGCGATGTGCTGGGGGATGGGCAATTTTCTCTGGGGTCTCGGCTACCGGGGTAGCCGAGACCCCAGAGAACATGATCTGGGTTGGTATTCACCGATCCCGGTGTTGCGATCGCTGCTATACAGCATAACGGCGACCGCAACAAAAAAAATAAAAATGATTTCTCTCCCCTCTGATGTGATCGCACATCAGAGGGGAGAGAATTAGGCTATGGTTCCACGGTCCGGAACCATAGCGCTTTTGACGGAGCGGAAATTCCGCTCCGTCTAAGCCCCGCCCCCTTTCTGACGCGCGCTATTTCCGGAGGTGTTCAGGACACCTCCGGAACACCTCCGGAAAGAGCGCAGGGCTACATAGCCCTGTGTTAATTATGTTGCGGCGACGCACCGTCGCCGCAATACGCGAGGACATGCTGCGGTCTGAAAAGACGCGCCGCATGTCCGTTTACGCAGGTCTGCCACCTGCGTATTGTTACGCATAGTGGAGACGGGATTTCTTGAAATCCCCTCCACTATGCTGTAACATCTGGACGCTGCGTGTTTGGCGCTGCGCCAGCGCACAGCGCCAAACACGCAGCGTATCCTGACCGTGGAAACTCACCCTTAGGGTCCCCAGGTCCCCCGAAACACCCCTGTACCTGTCGGTGTCCTCCGGCAGGTCCCCCTGTCCTCCGATCCTCCCGGTCTTCTTCCTGTAAAAAAAAATGGCGGGCGGCAGATTCAAAATTTTTTTCATTCATTCTCCAGAAAGTACATTTTGATCACTGTGATAAAGTATCACAGTGATCAAAATAAAAAAAACAGTACATAACCCCCCTTTATCGCCCCCTTAGTTAGGGACATATAGTAAAATATAGAAATTATATTTATTTTCATTTTTCCATTAGGGTTAGGGTTATAATTAGGGTTAGGGTTAGCATTAGGGTTAGGCTGGGTTCATACTGCGTTATGGCAGTCTGTTAGACGGACTGCGTTACACCGCGGTATAACGCGGTGTAACGCAGTCCGTTAACGCAGCCATTCACCCCCATTTGAGGGAGCATCGCGACGCATGCCGTAAAGCGGCATGCGTTCGCGACGTGCCATCATTCAGTGATGGAGCCTCGGACGCGGGCTGCAGCGTCTGGGCTCCGTCACCGCTAGCGCAGATGAATCATCTGCTGATTCCTCTGCGCTAACGGGTATAGCATAACGCGATCTCGTTATGCTATACCGTTACCAGCCCGTCAACGCTATGTGTTGAACGGGCTGGTAAAACGCAAAATGAACCTAGCCTTAGGGTTAGGGTTAGAATTAGGGTTAGAATTAGGGTTAGGGTTACAATTAGGGTTAGGGTTAAAATTAGGGTTAGGGTTACAATTAGAGTTAGGGTTACAATTAGGGTTAGGGTTACAATTAGGGTAGGAATTAGGGTTGGGATTTAGGTTAGGATTAGGGTTGGGATTACGGTTAGGGGTATGTTGGGGTTAGGGTTGGAGCTAGAATTGAGGGTTTTTCACTATTTAGGCACATCAGGGGGTCTCCAAACATGACGTGGCGTTCAAAAAGTCAAATGGCGCTCCCTCCCTTCCGAGCCCTACCGTGCGCCCAAACAGTGGTTTACCTCAACATATGGGGTATCAGCGTACTCAGGACAAATTGCACACCAATTTTGGGGTTCTAATTTCTCCTGTTACCCTTGGGAAAATAAAAAATAGCTGGCTAAAAAAATGATTTTTGAGGAAAAAAATTATTTTTTATTTTCACGGCTCTGCGTTAATAAATTTCTGTGAAGCACTTGGGGGTTCAAAGTGCTCACCACACATCTAGATAAGCTCCTTGGGGGTCTAGTTTCCAAAATGGTGTCACTTGCAGGGGGTTTCTACTGTTTAGGCACATCAAGGGCTCTGCAAACACATGACGCCCACAGAACATTCCATCAAAGTCTGCATTACAAAATGGCGCTCCTTCCCATCCAAGCACTCCCATGCCCCCAAACAGTGGTTTCACCCCACATATGGGGTATTAGCGTACTCAGGAAAAATTGCACAACAACTTATGGGGTCCAATTTCTTCTGTTACCCTTGGGAAAATAAAAAAATAGCGGGCTAAAGAATCATTTTTGAGGAAAAAAATGATTTTTTATTTTCACGGCTCTACGTTTATAAATTTCTGTGAAGCACTTGGGGTTCAAAGTGCTCACCACACATCTAGAAAAGTTCCTTAAGGGGTCTAGTTTCCAAAATGGTGTCATTTGTGGGGGGTTTCCACTGTTTAGGCATATCAGGGGCTCTCCAAACGCGACATGGCGTCCAATTTAAATTCCAGCCAATTTTGGTTTGAAATAGTCAAACGGCGCTCCTTCCCTTCCAATCCCTGCCGTGCGCCCAAACAGTGGTCCCCCCCACATATGGGGTATCAGCGTACTCAGGACAAATTGGACAACAACTTTTGTTGTCTAATTTATACTGTTACCCTTGGGAAAATAAAAAATAGGGACTAAACTATCAGGTTTGTGGAAAAAATATGACTTTTTATTTTCATGCCCGGGCGTTATAAACTTCTGTGAAGCACTTGGGGTTCAAAGTGCTCACCACACATCTATATAAGTTCCTTAGGGGGTCTAGTTTCCAAAATGGTGTCACTTGTGGGGGGTTTCCACTGTTTAGACACATCAGGGCCTCTACAAACGCGACATGGCGTCCAGCCAATTCTGCATTGAAAAAGTCAAACGGCGCTCCTTCCCTTCCAAGCTCTGCCATGCACCAAAACAGTGTTTTACCCCCACATATCGGGTATCAGCATACTCAGGACAAATTGCACAAAAACTTTGGGGTCTTGTTACCCTTGGGAAAATAAAAATTGAGGTGAAAAGATTGTTTTTGTGGAAAAAATATGATTTTTTATTTCACGGTTCTATGTTATAAACTTCTGTGAAGCACTTGGTGGTTCAAAGTGCTCACCACACATCTAGATGAGTTCCTTAGGGGTCTAGTTTCCAAAATCGGGTCACTTGTGGGGGGTTTCCACTGTTTAGACACATCAGGGCCTCTACAAACACGACATGACGTCCAGCCAATTCTGCGTTGAATAAGTGAAACGGCGCTCCTTCCCTTCCAAGCTCTGCCATGCACCCAAACAGTGGTTTACCCCCACATATGGGGTATCAGCATGCTCAGGACAAATTGCACAAAAACTTTTGGGGTCTTGTTACCCTTGGGAAAATAAAAATTGGGGTGAAAAGATTGTTTTTGTGGAAAAAATATGATTTTTTATATTTCACGGTTCTATGTTATAAACTTCTGTGAAGCACTTGGTGGTTCAAAGTGCTCACCACACATCTAGATGAGTTCCTTAGGGGGTCTAGTTTCCAAAATGGGGTCACTTGTGGGGGGTTTCCACTGTTTAGACACATCAGTGCCTCTACAAACGCGACATGGCGTCCAGCCAATTCTGCGTTGAAAAGTCAAATGGCGCTCCTTCCCTTGCGACCTCTGCCGTGCGCCCAAAAAGTGGTTTACCCCAACATATGGGGTATTGGCTTATTCAGGAGAAATTGCACAACAAATTTTGTGGTTCATTTTTTCTTTTAACAGTTGAGAAAATAAAAAAAATTGGTTCCGAAGTAAAGTTTTTGCAAAAAAAGTTAAATGTTAATTATTTCCTTCCACATTGCTTCAGTTCCTGTGAAGCACGTAAAGGGTTAATAAACTTCTTGAATGTGGTTTTGAGCACCTTGAGGGGTGCAGTTTTTAGAATGGTGTCACTTTTGGGTATTTTCTATCGTATACACCCCTCAAAGTGACTTCAAATGTGATGTGGTCCCTAAAAAAAAAAATGGTGTTGTAAAAATGAGAAATCGCTGGTCAACTTTTAACCCTTATAACTTCGTAACAAAAAAAAATTTTGTCACAAAATTGTGCTGATATAAAGTAGACATGTGGGAAATGTTATTTATTAAGAAATTTGTGTGACATATCTCTCTGATTTAAGGGCATAAAAATTTAAAGTTTGAAAATTGTTAAATTTTCAAAATTTTTGCCATATTTCCGCTTTTTTCATAAACACAAGTCATATCAAAGAAATTTTACCACTAACGTGAAGTACAATATGTCACAAAAAAACAATATCAGAATCAGCTGGATTCGTTAAAGCGTTCCAGAGTTATAACCTCATAAATTGACAGTGGTCAGAATTGTAAAAATTGGCCCGGTCATTAAGCTGCAAAATGGCTCTGTCACTAAGGGGTTAAAGAAGTCCCATGACACTCGCCCACTCGTTCCCATTGGTGTAGTCTGTTTCGAGGATTTTCTTCCTGTGAAATGTGTGACTCATGCGCCTAAAAAACGCAAACGCATGCAAAACGCTAGATAAACTCAGGCAAACGCTAAGTTTTTTTTGTCGTTATGCGTACATTGATGCGTTAAAAAAAAACATGCGCTTGCAAGTGCTTGCATGCGTTTTCAGTAGCACACGATGCGCTGCGCAAAATGACGCAAATGTGAAATTAACCTAAATAATATTTTTCAACTTTGAAAATACTGTCACTGAAATTCTGCTGTTTGCAGAGGTGGTGCAGAGTTTAAAATCTAATTTTTGGTTGTTAATACTGTGCTCCTTCCACACTATCTGAGCAACATGACTGGGAAAAAGCGAAGCCATGGTGGAAGGGGAATTAGGCTTGGTGTTCAAGGTGTACTTGGGGTAGGTGGTAATGTTTGTGAAAGCACTAGTGAAGCAACGTCACGTCCTATGGAAAGACAACTGACAACTTATGTTACTGTACAGGCTACACCAATACCTTTCTTTGGCGACGCACAGTGGTACGCCTTGTCGATGATGCCCAGAAAGAGTATGTGCTCGAGTGGATGACAAGTGCAGCTTCAAGTGGCCTTTCCTCTTCTTCCTCCACCTCAAAATCACACCCAATATAGTCCACAGATGTGGCACCCAAATCCCCCTTTCTTCCCCCCACATCCAAACTATCCAACAGTTCAACTGACTGTACAGAGCCACAGATGGGTGAGTCTGAAGAGCTGTTCACTCATTCTATGCCATGTTCATCAGAAGTGTACTCAAAAGCTTCGCAGAGTCAAGAGGAGTAAATCTGTACCGTTACCCAAAATTTTTGTAGCTTGGATCAGGGGCAGGAAGAAATACGGTCCGAACAGCATCCTGACTATCATCATCAGACTTTAACCCCTGGGGGGAGGTGATCCTGATGAGTCTCAGATATCTGAGGCTCACGCAGACTGTACTGTGCTGTCAGGGCACGAAGAGAAGGAGGGTGACTCCAATGGCAAGGAATGTGATAACACAGACAACAGCTGAGTAGGTCATCTGAGGAGGAAAATGAGGAGGTTACGTTGCATCATCCGTTGCAGTCACATAGTGATGCAGCCATGACGAGTGATGCATCCTCAGCCACAACTGTGCCTGTGACCAGCAGCGTCCGCGGGTCTGCAGAACGCAGGGATGGCAAGGGTTGTCTAGCCTGGGCCTTTTTTGACACTGCAAAGGATGAGCCAACTCTTGTACTCTGCCAACTTTGCAAATAAATACTGAGTTGAGGTAAAAAGTGCAATAATTTGACTGCTACATGTATGAACCTTCACATGTGCAATCAACATGCTTTACTGTGGGAATCCCATTGCACAAAAATGTGGACCAGCGGAACTCAACAACCATCAGCTGCCCCATCAATCACATCTGCTGCTGCTTCTTCCTCCTCCTCTGTTACCATGCCAACTATTGAGATGTAGGTCTTTGACCACAGAACCTCGGGTTCTTTACCCGATAGAGTCACGCTGACTGAGAGGCTGCCTTCAGCTGTAACGGAAGCCGACATGTCTGCTGTTTTTGACAGATCTCAGAGAATGATCACACCACAAGTTTCTCAATCCACAGTAACATCTCCGCCTGCACCTCTCTCACAATCCATCAGTTTATCCAGTTCACCGTACTCCGCCCTCTCACAGCACTGCAGCCTGCGGTCCTGCAGTTGTGGTCATGGAAAAGATTGTTTCTTCCTAAGCATGACAAAGCTAAGAGGTTGAACTCCACTATCTCCAATTTGTTGGTCATGGAAATGCTGCCTTTCTGCCTGGTGGATACAGATGGTTTCCGAAAGCTGATGGCTGTCGCATTCCCCCATTCCAGTTACCCAATCGCCATTACTTTTCTAAGAAAGCTGTGCCTGCGCTATACCAGCATGTAGCAGACAAAGCACCCTTTCTTTGACAAAATCTCTGTCTGCGAGGGTGCATTTTATCACAGACATTTGGACGAGTAAGCATGGCCAAGGGCGTTACATCTCGCTGATGGGCACTGGGTGATTCTGGTGGCTGTGAGGACAGGAGCTGCTCCACAAGTCTTGAAATCCCCAAGGCTTGCAGGACAAACCTCTATATTTAACACTTCCTCCACTGCTTCTGCCTCCTTTATCTCCCCTAGGGCCTCCACCTGCACCCTCAACCTCTGCCTTCACGAGACGCACGTCTCCTACAGAGGAGGGTGGAAGAGCACCTGGATGACACATTAAATAAGAGGGATACACCAATAGCCAATCACCTCAATCGTGTACATGGAGGGAACACAGATAAAATAAAATTTATGGGGATAGACAAATTTACCCCACATCCAAGAGGGGGTGATTGGGACAAAAGCCTGTTCCAAAAAGAGACTCAGTGGATATTTCGTTCGAAAACTGTCTGCCCTTCAGGTTTGAATGAACAACTATCTTTCTCTTCTTTTCTCTAATAAGGAGTATTAGGGTATTTAGAGAGAAATAGCTGCCGTTGAGTGGGGGCGCCAATGCGCAGGATTTGTACGGTGCCAACCTCCGCGTTAGGTAGGGATAAGATATAGTCTAGGGGAAATATAGGGATTTTGTAAGGATTTACCTTCCCCATATCCCTTAAATAAACCTATTTGTTTTCATATGATTTCTTGGTTGTGAATTTGGTGTACCCTCCGCCACTTAAATATTTGGAACACTTTTCATTGAGGATCCACTGTGTCACATATAGAATTTTTCTTCCTCACTCCCCTCTCCCATCGTTGGTCTAGGAATGTACGTTGTTCTGAACTGAATGTGCCTGTTCCCCGCTGTCAAAGACCACTTACATTAATCTGCCTGTTATAGGTATGGTACTAAACCTTACGGGTCATGAACAGAGTATATGTCTCTTTAATTGTCTGCTCATTGCTTGCATCTATGTAGTGATTTGCAATAGGAGCAAGCTAATAACAATTTGCCACAATGACGACTGGGATAGAGTGTCGGATCGTCTCCGTGATAACCTCCGGGTAAAAGCAAGTATTGAAAGCTGTGTGTGTGTACGCCGGATATGACGCGTGTGTGTCAACACTGGCGGCATGCGCTCCAGCAACCGGAAGTTGTGCTTCAATCAGGGCGTGCGTTCCACTGACAGGAAGTGAGGTATATGCTCCCTGTGAGGTGCACGCTTTTTTAAATGGAAGCAGCATTATGCAGCATCCCAGCAGCCCTACACATGTGATTTGGGCAAGGGCCGTAGTTATGGCCCGCAAAGATGTCTGCTTTAGCATACCCTGGCCACCCGCATCACATACACAAAGTTTCACTGTTTCACTTGCCTGATACTCAGAGGCCTCCTTTAGTTGCAGGAACACGTCTTCATTTAATCTGGCACCTAGAGAGGCAGAGTCAAATTTCAACTTTAAACGTAGAACTTTACTTGTATTCAGTCGTAGCATGTCCACATCAGTTACAACATCAACACAGAGTTCTGCACAGTCCATATCCTTCTCTTTTCCTGTGCTCTGCCCCATGTCCTTCAGTGGGTACCCGGGTCGTATCGTCTCGACAGGTACCGCAGCTTCCTCCCTGTTCAGCTTCACTACGTTTAGGAGTTAATAAGAAGGAGTGTGATGTGGCCATCACAAAAACAACGAAATCGGGCTATTAGAAAAATGACATAATCTTTATTGAAACATATATATACATGTCAAAAGTGCAGGTAAGAGGTAAAAAACAATGCCGGACAGAAGAGTCACAAGGACAGATGCAAATCTGGTACAGAATGGGAGTCGCGCTGGCCCAGGCAATAATATGATGCAAAGCTATATGATGGAATCACAAAGTGGTGTCAATATGATGCATGGTACTCACACCCGCCTACCAAAGGCTAACCTGTGTGAAATATACAGGTACTAGCAAAAAGGTTGTCAAAATACATACAATTGTATGTCCCTTCAGTAAGGCAATGGAGAGGGTATATGAATGAATTACCAAACTACATGCTTAAAGCGGACTAGTGTCATAAGGATCATATTACCTCTCTCTAATGGTGCCGGGTGTGAGCCTGGGTCTGCACCTGTCCTTGTGACTCTTCTGTCCGGCATTGTTTTTTACCTCTTACCTACACTTTTGACATGTATATATATGTTTCAATAAAGATTATGTCATTTTTCTAATAGCCCGATTTCGTTGTTTTTGTGATGGCCACATCACACTCCTTCTTATTGTTTCAATAACGATGGGCTCCTCACTCTAGTCCTGACCAGATGGCACTCATTAAGGGATTTCCCATATATTTAATGTGCCATTATTGGCAATAGTCTCCTTCTGTTTAATTTACGTTTAGGAGTTCCCTGGTCCATTTTGCCCCAGACATGAGGGCATCTGCCCATGCAGTGAGCTGCCACATTCTTTAGCGACCTGCCTGTAGGTACTGCTGCACTTCTGGCCCAATGGCCCTGGACGGCTGAGCTTCTCACTTACAACGTTACAGGGTTGCTGTACTGCTCGGGTTCTAAAGCCCACCCGAGCAATCTGGGCATCCTGGCCCTTACTGACTATAATCCAGGAAATCCTCCTGATTATCCACAGCTAACCCCTCCTTTGTTAACTATTTGTTATGCTAAACTATGTATGCTAATGTGTCCCCATCTAGTGAACGAACTTAGGTACTACATTTTCCCTACAACATCTATATATATGTACATTACACTATACAACATATATTCCTATACACATAGCAGAAATAGATAATTTTACATGCAAGGCATTATCTACATCAAGGAAGGGAGTGGAGTATCACACAGTCCCAGTATACCCCTTACACACATATGCCTGGACACGGCTCCCCTGATGAGTCTTAAGTGATGAAACGTGTCGGGAGGGAGGTTATGGTTAGGATCTCCACCGAAGGATGAAAAGGGAACAATGTGGAAAGGACCAAACCCCCCATTGCACCAGGTGAGAGCGTTCCGTTTATTGCAGTTTTGACTTGACTAACTATAGGTCAATGCAAGCATTCTTTCTACAATTTCTGCAAGTCTTGTTAGAGGGATACCAGGTCAATGTCTGGCTTCCCATATAAGGTATAAAAGTGGTTTCTGATGAGATAAAGATTTAAAGCACATGAATGTGCGGTGATAATTTTTTTAGGTTGGTGATACGTAGCTGGTTGTGCAGCATTTGACACTATTAGCATCACATATAGGCCTATGAATCTCTTCATGGGAACCACACATATTATACCATTCCAGATGGGTTTGTAAGAGTGGTAATATCATTGGTACTTATTTTTTGAGGAAATAAGGACATAAGTCCAATTGAATAAGATGACCCTTATAAACCTTTTTTTTTGGAGAAAATAATCTTTGTCCATTTTTTATTTACACCTTATGAGCACATGATCACTTTTTTATGAGGGCTACTAACAACCCTTTTTATTGATAACTAAAATAAAAGTTATATTTTACCTCTTTTCTATTTCACATATTCTATCTATCTGAGGTACACGTCCTAGCTAAAAAGTTATTGAACATTTTGTTCTTCAAAAATGGATGAGTGACTGGAGCTCACCTCACATGCCTTGGAGGTTTTGCCATGCCCTGCAGCCAGGGTTCTCTTAGAACTTGTCTTCAGCGCTGCTGGTGATGTCCTGACAGATAAGTGCATCCGGTTGTCCCCTGAAAGTGTAGACCACTCAACTTTCATTAAGATGAACAAGTCATGGATCTCCAAGGACTTTTGCACCCCAATCGCAGACTGTACAGACTAGGTGATATTGCATTTTTTAGTGTTATGCATTAATGTCACATTACTGCACTCTGTGATACCTTTAGTGTCACTTCTGTGGCTCCTGCTGCTGCTGATGTTAATACAAATTTGTGGAAATGTGAACACGCATGGTTGGTCTACATCTGCCTGGTTAGCTGTAGTGGGAGATGTGTAGGTCCCAATTATACTATTTCCAGTCTTGTGACAGTTATTCCACTTTGGTGGTGTCAGGCCCTCATTTTTTAAAATGTGAACACTCCTGGTTGGGTGGCCAGCTGCTGGATTGGGTCTAGTGGAAGAACTGCTGGTCTCTATTGTACTATTTCTACTGTGGTGAAATTGATGCCACTTTTGTGGTGTAAGGCCCTCATTTCTTTAATTGTGAACACTCCTTGTAGGGTGTCCATCTGCTGGATTGGGTGTAGTGGAAGACCTGTCAGTCCCTATTATACTATTTCTACTGTGGTGAAATTGATGCCACTTTGGTGCTGTCTGCCAATAATTTTTGCAAATGTGAACACTCCTGGTTGGGTGTCCATCTGTTGGATTGGGTGTAGTGGAAGACCTGTCGGTCCCTATTATACTATTTCTACTCTCGTGAAATTGATGCCACTTTTGTGGTGTAAGGCCCTCATTTCTTTAAATGTGAACACTCCTGGTTGGGTGTCCATCTGTTGGATTGGGTGTAGTGGAAGACCTGTCAATCCCTATTATACTATTTCTACTCTCATGAAATTGATGTCACTAGTGATGAGCGAGTATGCTCATTGCTTGAGTTTTCCCGAGCATGCTCGGGTGGTCTCCGAGTATGTGGAAGTGTTTGGAGATTTAGTTTATGTCGCCGCAGCTGCATGATTTGCGACTGCTAGACAGCCTGAATACATGTGCGGATTCCCTAACAGGCAATCCCCACATGCATTCAGGCTGTCTAGTAGCCACAAATCATGCAGCTGCGGCAACATAAACTAAATCTCCGAGCACTTCCAAATACTCGGAGACCACCTGAGCATGCTCAGGACAACCCGAGCAACGAGAATAATCACTCATCACTAGATGCTACTTCTGTGGTGTAAGGCCCTTATTTCATTAAATGTGAACACTCCTTGTAGGTTGTCCATCTGCTGGATTGGGTGTAGTGACAGACCTTTCGGTCCCTATTATGCTATTTCTACTGTGGTGAAATTGATGTCACTTTGGTGGTGTTTGCCAATAATTTTTGAAAACGTGAACACTCTTGGTTGGGTGTCCATCTGCTGGATTGGGTGTAGTGAAAGACCTGTTGGTCCCTATGATACTATTTCTACTGTGGAGAAATTGATGCCAGTTCTGTTGTGTAAGGTCCTCATTTCTTTAAATGTGAACAATCCTTGTAGGGTGTCCATCTGCTGGATTGGGTGTAGTGAAAGACGTGTTGGTTACTATTATACTATTTCTATTGTGGTGAAATTGATGCCACTTTTTTGGTGTCTTCCAATAATTTTTGGAAATGTGAACACTCCTGGTTGGGTCTCCTTCATGTGTGTTGCCTGTAGCAGTAGGCCTCCGAGACCATCAGGCCTACACTTCCTTGGACTCAACTACCCATGTTACTATTGTAGGGATTGCACTCACTCAGGTGCTGCAGGAGGAAGACAGGAGGCGCGTTGTTTTTAAAAAAAGAATGTGCGGGTTTATTTGCGCCATAAACCCCTAAGCAACAACAAAAGGTTCCTGTCCTTTAGAGCAGGGGTCCCCAACTCCAGTTCCCCATGCCCACAAACAGGTCATGTTTTCAGGATTTCCTTAGTATTGCCCAGGTGATAATTGCATCACCTGTGCAATACAAAGGAAATCCTGAAAACATAACCTGTTGGTGGGCCTTGAGGACTGGAGTTGGGGACCCCTGCTTTAGAGCAGGCAAAACAACACAAATGTCCTTAGCCGGGTTCTGCTCCCCCAGGCCTGTGGGCACACAGTCTGGGCAATTTCCAGCACGCAGACTTAGTCTAGAGCCAACACACAGGAAGGCTTTTCCCTCTCTGTACACAGACCATGTGTCAAAAACAGCCTCCATTATGTAGGCTGTAACAACACCCGCATGTGAGGTGTGTGGGTAGCCAGACCCACCCTTCTCTCATAGCTACCTGCAATCCAGACCCAAGTGCACTAATCGACATCTTAGTGTTTACGTGAAGTACAAAAAAAATACTCCGGGTTGCAGCACAGCGAGCAGCCATCCTTGTGACACATACCTCCTATTGATTAAGTGGCCATTAGCCTCCTTACATTATCCTTAAATTTTTCTGACAATGGTAGTCTACAAAACTGATATTTGTGCCACCTCATTGTGGCTCAGCATGAAAGCAGGTAGAGGTGTTGCATGAATCATCGGGGCTCCCAGCAAAGGGGGCCTACATTGATCCCTCACCCAACTCATCTTAATGTGATGTTCAATTGACATCTATAAATGCTGTCCCACACCCCGAAGCCTCATGCCTGGCTGATTGCTGTAATTTGTACTGTGGGTTAATTGAGGCCACTTTCCTGGTGTCTGTCCCTCATTTGATGTGTTTTGTCAGTATTTGGGGCTGTTATAATGTGTTGTGCATGCGTTTGTTTTTGCCTCCCATTGAGGTGAATGGCGCTCGGTTATGTTCGGCGAATATTCAACAAATTAATCGGCGAATATTGCATATTCAGCGAATGTAATCCAAACCAAACATTGAAATATTCGCTCATCTCTAACCATGTTCACCAAATTCTAAAACTGACCTTCCATTATGATACTCCAAATCATTACGGGTTCGTAGATACTAAACATGTACAGATTATTTTTTATTTAAGTGGTGAAAAAAAATTCAAAGTTTGTTAAAAAAAAATTTGCTTCATTTTCTGAGATCCGTAGCGTCTCCATTTTTCATGATGTAGGACTGGGTGAGGGCTTATTTTTTGCATACTGAGCTGACGTTTTTAATTATACTATTTTGGTGTGTATATGTTCTTTTTATCGCCTGTTATTGCATTTTAATGCAATGTTTCAGTGACCAAAAAAACATAATTCTGGCATTTTTCCTTTTGTTTTGCTATGCCACTTATTGATCAGATTAATTCTTTTTATAGCTAGGTAGATCTGGTGATTCTGAATGCAGCGATACCAAATAGGTAAGTGTTTTGCTTTTTTAATTGCTTTATTTTGAATGTGACAAATGGGGGTGATTTAAACTTTTATATTTTTAATTTTTTTTTACATTTTTAAAAACATTTGTTTTTTACTTTTTACTTGGTTCAATAGTCTCCATGGGAGACTAAAAGCTGCAATAATCCAATTGCCTCTGCTACACACAGGCAATGATCATATCGCCTGTGTGTAGCAAAAATGCTCACTTGCCAAAAATGACAACCAAAGTGGTCTCCTGCAGACCCAGAGTTGTCATGTCAACCCATCGGCGACCCGCGGTCATGTGACACGGGTGCCAGTGGGCAGAATCAGTGATGTGCTTCCGGAGTGATCACATTAACTGTTGCTCTCAGAGATTGATTGCGGCATTTAACAGGTTAACAGCCGTGGCTGGATCGAGATTCCACCTGTGGCTATTAGGGGCACATATAAGTTGTTCAAAACAGCTGACATGTTCCGGGAAAGATCTCCATCAGCGCTGGAGCCTACATCAAAGGGAGAGACATGACATGCGCCGTACATGTACGGCACATGTCGTGAAGGGGTTAATGTAATTGAGACAAATACGGATTTTTGTAAAATTTGTGTAGAATTCAACTCCACTCTAATTTATTCACTCATCTCCACAAATAAATTGAATAATTTATTTGTGGAGATGAAATGAAATAATTGCCAGCTTCAAGTCCACGCTCTCTGCCGCAAAACAAACTTACTTCTCATCTCTCATATCCTCCCTGTCTCACAACCCTAAACAGCTCTTCAACACTTTCAATTCTCTACTCCATCCCACAGCACCTCCTCCCTCTCCTCTCATTTCTGTCGAAGACTTTGCCTCCTTCTTTAAGCAAAAGATTGATACTATCAGAGAAGGCTTTGGCCCGCAGCCCCCAATGCCCCTCTTAGCCACTCAGCCCTGTTCTTCCAAAACCAGCTTCACCACCATGACAGAAGATCAGCTCTCCACTCTCCTGTCAAGATCAC
>JARQOD010000007.1:148676928-148750355 GCA_033576555.1 Oophaga sylvatica
ACAAGATTGGATCATTCAAGACCACAATTACTTCTGGATTGAGTTTGCTGCCTAAAGAAAAGGGGCCGAATAAAATATTTGCACCCCCCACTTTTCACTTTTGATTTCCACAAAAATTTAAATCCCCTTTACTTTCATTCAATTTACTTTTGTCCCACTTGTTGATTCTTCAAAAAAATTTACTTTTGGTATTTTTATGTTTGAAGAATTTTGGGGGGAAGGGGTTGAAAAGTTCCAGGGGGCCAAATATTTTTGCAAGGCACTTATCAGATTACAGGTTTATGTAAATTCCCTCCTTTTGAACCCAAAACCCGCTTTTTTTAGTGCAACCTTTCATCCGACTGCTATAAATCACACAATTTTTGAGGAGTTGCAGGGCCAAAAAGTTCACGGTTCCCCCATCTGAAAGACACTTTTTATTTGAAAGCTGTTTTTAAATTGGAAGAGCTAAGGTCAGGTTGTCACTGAATTTTGTCGACCCCTTTTTGCTTTTGACAACATATACTATGTATCATGGGAAGCGATGGCTTTACAAAAAGGGAGTTAATCCCAAAAAATTTATAAATGTTACAAAATCAGGCACCAAAAACACTTTTGTTAAAAAAAAATAGAACCCCAGAGATTAAACTTTGGGAAAACCCATGCACTTATGCTTTTTTTTTACATTCCCCAAAACGTTCCCCATTTTATATCTGATATTGGTCTCCTTTTGGATTAAAAATTGAGCAACAGTTTTTTGGTCCTTACGGCTCCAGTTAAGGGGGTTTTTTCAGGGGAGTGAGAGGTTTAATGCACCCAGAAGGATTTGGGTTTCTGTCATTTCTATTCAAAAAATGCCCAACCATTGTTTTTAGTTGGGCTTGACATTTAGTACACCAAAATTTAGCTTTTGTTTTCATCAGATCCCACACAAATCCACGCATTGGTGTGCTTTCTGTTCTTTATCTACCCTATAATCTAATATGATATTTTGTGCCCTAAATAAATGATTTTCCTTTTTTCTAAACTTACCAAACCACCTTCACTTGAACCACGTTGCCACTGGGTACTCTTCCATTTTCATCAGTACTTTTAATTTTTAAACCAAAAAAGGGTCAAATTTTTAAGCCATTTTTGGAGCATTTTTCACTCAATGTTTTTTTCCCAAAACCCCGGGCCCCGGGTTTATTTCAAGCTTAAGTGGGCCTATTCCATAAAACCGAAATTTTCATTCAAATATCTTGGGAACTGAATCTGTATGAAAAATGTTGTGCGTTTTTTTAACATTTCAAATATATCCATAGTTGAGCCCTTGCTATTTTATTGTATTGCATTATAGAGTTGAACTTGAAATAACAGCATTTTGGCTTTTCATGTGTCAAAAAATCATCTGAAAAACGAGAGGAACAAATATTTACCAATGTACATTGATCCTACAATATCTGTATATAGTAACTGTTAGTAATATAGTAACTTCACAATTTATTTATTACAGGTTTATATACGTTTTCTAACCTTTTTTTTTTTTACATTTTTTATGTATGCTGAAGGGTCAATTTTAATTTTCATCTAGTTAGTATTTATGAAAAGGGTTTTCCACTACTTGGAAAACCCGTTCTCAATCACTATATTTCCCCTATGTAAAATAATAGCAGCTATTATCTCCCGAGGCTCGCGTAACATTGTAATGTCATGTGAGCCGTGCAGCTAATCAGTGACCATGTCACTCTCACTTCCTTCTAATGTAACTGACATCAGGAGAAAGTCAGAAGGCATCAGCTCTTACTTTTTCCACGTGTAGGGTTTGTCCATAGGAAGTGAAAGTGAAGCGCCAAATGATTGTTTGTAAGGTTCATGTGACATATGAATGTCACAAGAGCCCTAGGAAGCGACGCACTGACATAGCTGAAATGGCGCCAGCACTGGAGGTGAGTATAGCTGCTATTATTTTACATGGGGGATATATAGTGATTGGGAAGGGGTTGTCCAAGTAGTAGAAAACTCCTTTAACATATATTAACTAGATGAAAATTAAAATTAGCCCTTGAATATTCATAAAAAAATTTAAAAAAATATTTTTGTCCCTTAAGGCCGTGCTAATTTATGATTGCATGAAATCAAAGTTCCCAAAAGTGTCAGGTTTGGATGTGATTTTCTCTTCACTCAACAGAGTGTAACTGTTTATAAGTATTAAGAATAGTAAGGGTCCTCCTCATATTTGTAACAATATATTCATTTACAAATATTTCAAGTAGAGTGTAGCCTTAGTTTCATTTTATGTCAGCTAACGAGACTGGATGAAGTCCTACCAGGCTTTACTACTATTTTTTTTAAGTAGCACTGTTGTGCATTGTAGTTTTTCAAGTAAATGGTTATTCTCAAGTTCTTATGTGAGGAAAAAGTGAAAAGTGATTGTAAAAACTTTGTAATTTATTTGTTAATAAGAATATTGTCTGTTCTCAGCAATAGAGCATTTTTTCACGTCATTGTGTATCGCTTGCTGCCTGTCAGTGGTAGCTGTCTCCTAGGCAAGGAGCGCAGCACATGCAAGCTCTCTGCTATAGAGCTTGTAAGCGCTGCTCTGAAGCAGGTCGAATCTCTGGAACAGGCTCGTTTCAGTGTCACTTCACTCCTCCAATACTGAAGATGCAAAGCTTGAAGCACTGGAGGGTGCACATTTGGATCAATGGCCCAAATCATGCTGCAACTAAACTGTCAATAGAGCAGGCATGCACAGGAAGTGTTCAGGCAGGAGAAGGTTGTGTTTCTGACATGTTGAGATAAGCCCTTTAAATGGAACCTGTAATGTTGAAAATGTATCTAATTTGCTGGCTGGATGTTATAAAACAAGATGAGCTGATTGGAATGAACAGTTTCAGTAAAACTTACATTTTATGTATTGAAATCCTTGGAGTTTGTAGGCATATAAGTCTAGTGGACAGTCCTATTCAGTAACTGACAGCAGGACCGCCCTGTAGACTAACACAATGTTCCCCAACTCCAGTCCTCAAGGCCCACCAACAGCTCATGTTTTCAGGATTTCCTGTGTATTGCACAGGTGATGCAATTATCACCTGGGCAATACTAAGAAAATCCTGAAAACATGACCTGTTGGTGAGCCTTGAGGACTGGAGTTGGGGAACCCTGGACTAACACACAAATACCAAGGATTTTAAAGAATAAAATACAAGTATTACTGAATCTTTTCCAAAAAGACTACAAATCATTCTGCTCTGCTTCTCCTCTATACCATGCTGTCCACAAATCGAACTGCATGCATAACATTAGTACCCTTTAAGGCTAAATTCACACTTATATTTGAATATTTCAATTTTCATTGTTAACAGAAAAGAGATTGTCCTTTCTAATAGTTCTAATCAATTTCACAGTGAAATATATGGCTACTGAATTACAGATCACATTTTGCTCAGAAAATGTGTGAATTTGAAAATGAATGAAAAAATGTATTGTTAAAATGTATTGTTTTAGGT
Organism: Oophaga sylvatica; assembly: GCA_033576555.1. Classification (NCBI taxonomy): domain Eukaryota; kingdom Metazoa; phylum Chordata; class Amphibia; order Anura; family Dendrobatidae; genus Oophaga; species Oophaga sylvatica. The sequence continues at coordinate 148,680,399 of JARQOD010000007.1, forward strand.
AGCATAATTTGTCTTCCATCTGTTGTAAGACAATTAGGTAGGATTTTTATAATGATGCTTCGGCCAAAATTAGATTGGAAAGTGAGATTTTGCCTCCAGAATAAAGGATTCTGATGCTAATTGTGAAGACATTTTTTTTTACTTTACCTAAATTAAGTAGAGTTATCTCCAAGTTGAAAGTGTAAGAAAACAGTTTTAACCCCTTCACGACATGCGCGTACATGTACTGCGCATGTCATGTTCCTCCCTTTGATGTGGGCTCCGGCCCACATCTTTCCCAACACATGCCAGCTGTTTTGAACAGCTGACATGTACCCCTAACAGCCGCGGGTAGAATTGCGATCCACCTGCTGCTATTAACCCGTCAATCTCTGACAACAGCATTTAATATGATCGCGCCGGAAGCGCATTACTAATCCCGTCAATAGGCGCCCTTGTCACATGACCACGGGTCACCGATTGGTTGACATGACAACCCGGGGCCTACAGGAGACCCATGTGGCTGTCAGTGCCGAATTATTATGAGCACCGCCTAGTGGTCGGCACTCATAGTAAGCGAACATTTCTGCTACACACAGGCGATCTGATCATCGCCTGTGTGTAGCAGAGGCGATCCAACAACTGCAGCTCCTAGTCTCCCATGGAGACTATTGAAGCATGCAAAAAGTAAAAAAAATTAAAAAATATTAAAAAATAAAAAAAGATAAAATTTCATTCACCCCATTCAAATAAAACAATTAGAAAAATTAAAAATACGCATATTTGGTGTTGCCGCGTTCAGAATCGCCCAATCTATCAATATAAAAAAAGAATTAATATGATCGGTAAATGGCATAACAAAAAAAAGTAAAAAACACCAGAATTATGTTTTTTGGTCCCCGCAACATTGCATTAAAATGCAATAACGGGCGATACAATGATCATGTCCACAACAAATTGGTACCATTAAAAACTTCATCCCAGCACTCAAAAAATAAGCCCTCAACCAGCCACAGATCAGGAAAAATGGAGATGCTACAGGTCTCGGAAAATGATGCAATTTTTTTTTTAAACAAACTATGGACTTTTTTTCATCATTTAAATAAAAAACAACCTATACATGTTTGCTTTCTACCAACTGATAATGACCTCGAGAATCATAATGGTCATCCAGCTTTAGCATTTGGTGAACATGGTAAAAAAATAATCCAAAAAGTAGTTGTGGAATTACACTTCTTTTGCAATTTCACCGCACTTGGAATTGTTTTCCTGTCTTCGAGTACATGACATGGTAAAATTAATGGTGTCGTTCAAAAGTACAACTCATCCCACAAAAATCAAGCCCCATATTGCCATATTGATGGAAGTTATGACTCTGGGAAAAAGGGGAGCGAAAAGTAGAAATGCAAAATCAAAAAAGGGCTGTGGCGTGAAGGGGTTAATCGCATTTATTTGAATGTGTAGGCAGCATTCAAGACTTTTCTTGGCTTCAGTTAAAGGAAGAATAAAGAAAGTGGAACAACTCAAAAGTTATGCAAGGTACAGAAATTAAAAAAAAATAATTGTATTGCTTTGTTTATAATAAATGTTTTCCATATAAAAGTGAAATACTGGGTGACTGGGTGTTACAGATTCAATAAATAAAACGTCCTTATTATTAATACTAAAACTTAGGGGTATGTTTTCCTAAAAGATAAGTAAAAGATAAGATTATTATATTAATACATGATAAAGATGAGGCTGTTGGTGTACCTTAAAGTAACCCAATGTAAGGGTAGGTCTACAGTTAGAAACATAACACAAGTGCTATATAAGTATAGAAGTGCAGAAAGTTGAAAAAAGGTAAAGTTTGCTCACAGTAAGTATTAACAGATTTGTAAATGACTCCATATGAACTTTTTTGCATTTATACATTTTTTGCATTATCCAGTTGTATTGAACAGCATGGTTTAATGGCCTTTTCTATAAAATTAAAATTAAAATGGTGAAAAACTCTGTCAAACTAAGATTATGCACAACTCTAATGTATTGTAAATGCACAATGTATCCTTAGTTATAGCAATGTGACAAGTTTAAGGATGCAAGATGCATCAGAAACATTTCAGAGTTTGTGTCGATCCTCACAGTTGAATAAATGTTATGACCCCATGATGTCCCAATAAAGAGAAGCTTTGTTACTCCTAAATGCTGGATATTGCTATTTTCCAGCTTAGGAAAATGCTCAGCTGGGACATGATCCATGCGCCAGAGGGAAGATGTGAACAGCAGGCAGCTGGTTCATGACTGTTCATCAGTCTGTACTATAATTCATCAGCATGAACAGCTACAGTATATGAATGGCAAAGGTTATCAGCATTCAATTGGATAATAGTGCTAGTTATATTGCTACATCATTTATATATGCATTAGATATATACAAATATTTAATATATTATATTCTATATTACAAGCATAAATTATGCTGAAATCGTGCTATAGATTGACCACAAGGAAGGAGATTTGTGAAATTGGTATCTAATAATTTGCATTTACTGTTTGTGCTTGGACGGTTAGCTGATTAGCAATCTGCAAAATATTTTAAGTTTACTCTCTGCCTCAATGAAAGAGAGCATATAAATAATGTTCTCCAGGACACCTATTTTTTCCTTCATATAATACATTCTCAGAGGGTTGATTTAATGAGAATAGGACATCTGAGCTGCTATCGATCCTCTAACTGAACTTTACAGTGACCACTTTCCTTCTGATAAAATTTGTTTTTTTTACATAACTGTCTATTTTCCTAGTGGTCAGTACATTAATGTTTATTTAAATAGCAAGTATTTGATAGTAAGACAGAGGCCTATGTAACAAGTTTGCTTCTAATATGCGCCTTTGATCCAGCCACAGAACTCATTTCATATATTTCTACTGACATGTATTTTCGTTAGTTTGCAATGGGCCAAAAACCTTCCCTTGAGAGCGCTATGTTGCAAAAATGACTTCAAACTTTCATCTATTCTGTCTTGAAATTACAGAAATACAGTCTAAATGTTCATCAAGTGGTAAAAGGTATACATTTTATTGTAAAAAGCAGTGTTAAATCACAAACATTTGCCTGAAATAAATGTTATTACGTACGTTTTAATCATATAACTAATCCATTTCAATCCGACACAAAATCCATTCATAGAAACACACACTTTAAAAATAAAAATAGTTCTGTGCTTTTTTACATAGCACTGAAGTAAATTTATAAACTAAGCAGAGAAGCGAATGACAGTTTGCAGCAAACAGAATGGAAATGTTCGTACACAATATATATTTTTTGTAAATTAGCCAGCTGCTTCAACCAAGAATAGTCTGTAACTTATATATCACATCCCCTGACTTCTAAACTTTTTTCCCATGTGATTTTAATGATTTTACATGGGCACTTACAAGTTTCACATGTGTAATACAATCCACACAAATGTATTGCTTTCTCAACACTGTGAAAGGATGCAGTGCTAGGAAAGCAGCCTAGAAGTATGTAGCGAGAAAAAGCACAGTATTAGTATTCTGGAAATAATGAAAGAACTAGAAGTTTTCTTGCTAGTTATTGTTATCCTTTACTTACTCTCTGTGGACATAGTGATAATGGTCTCAGTTGTGGCATGATAATCATCTTCCTCCAAAGATCCTTCACTGCTGTCATCACTTTGGACATCATACTGATCAATTAGCTCTTCTAATGGTGGTGCTTTAGGCAAAAGATGCTTTATTGCATCCTTACTGATGTTGGGTGCTTGTTCCAGTCGCAGTTTACTTAGTATCTGCATTTTTATGGCTTCTAGCCTTGAAGATTTGCTGTTCTGCCTCCAGTTACAAGAACTGCAAAGGGTGTCTTCTGTTCCTTGATTGCTGCTGTTCAGATCCACTGAAGTAAGTGCTACAAGAACACCTAAGTAAATACAACTACAAACACGTACCTTTATCATGTTCTCTCTAAAATAAAAAATATTGCTTTCTTTTCTATATTTTTAGTTTTTATATTATAAAAAATAATTGCTTTAAGAAAAATAAGAATTCTGCAAAATAAAAAAACTGCAGTGTTGAATCATGCACTTCTTAGGTGTACTTTTATACTCCAACTTGGGCTATGATTTTGCCATCATAGCCAGTGATTGGCTGCTGCACAGACAATGAATTTTATTGGCAAGAGATAGATTCATGCTGTCAGAGGAAGGGTTTTCAAATTGCTCAGCTTTTCATGGAAAGTTTTGAGTTTTTTATGAATGTAAATTCATATTCAAATAAAGTTTCTTTAAGTCTCTTAAGTTTGCTATTATATCAACACTATTTCTTCACACTTTAGAATGTTTTATTCATTTTTTTCATTATTAGCTTGGAAATAATTTTATTCTTCATTAATCTAAAACTACATTTTCATTTAATACAAATAAATAGACTTGAATAATGATTATGATGGGATTTGAGGTTTAATAGCTTTAACATGCAAACAATGTAATACTTATATTTAAATATAATGTTAAAACCTGTTGCATTGTTATTCTTGTAAGATGACAGACACTATCAATGAAAACTGATGGCCTCCATTATTAGTGACGTCCATTTGGCACCACTAGTGTCTTGTCAAGTAATTGATCAGTTCCTGGCATGAATTTTATTTTTGAGTTTTTAACTCAAACTCGCACTGAAACGGGTACAGAGTAAAAAAAAATATTTATGCTCACAGTACTCCCACAGACACAGGTGGCGAATAGAACAATTTTTTTATGCACAGCAGTCCCACAGACATGGGTGCAGATTAGAAAAATGTGTTTATACTCACAGTACTCCCACATACATGGTTGCAGAGTAAAAAAGAGTTGCTTAAAAGCACACTGCTCCACAGACATGGGTGCAGAGTAGACAAATTTGTTTTTATGAACAGTACTCCCAAAGATAGTGCAAAGTAAAGAAAAGTGACTTAAAGGCACATTACACCCACAGACACAGGGGCAGAATAGAAAAATTTTGTTTTTATACACAGTTCTCCACAGACATGGATGAAGAGTTAAGAAAGTAGCTTAAGGACACACTAATCCCACAGTAATGGGTGCAGTATAGAAAAATTCATTTTTATGCACAGTACTCCCAAGACACGAGTACAGAGAAAAAAAGTGGCTTAAGGGCACACTACTCCCAAAAACACTGGTGCAGAGTAGAAAAATTTGTTTTTGCACACAATACTCACACAGATACGGGAGCAGAGTTAAAAAAAAGTGGCTTAAAGGCACACTACCCCCACAGACACTTGTGCTGAGTAGAAAAATTAGTTTTTTACGCACAGTCCTCCCACATACATTGGTGCAGAGTAAAAAGCTTTACAGTTCGGGTTCACTCATCTCTTGTCATAATTAGAGATGAGCAAATATTTCAATGTTCGGTTTGGATTGCGATCGCCGAATTTGCAATATTCGCCAATTTATTCATCGAATATTCACTGAACAAAGCCAAACGCCATTCACGACAATGAGAGGCAAAAACAAACGCATACACAACACCTTCAAACGGGCCCAAAAGCTGCAAAAACACATCAAATGAGGGACAGACACCAGGAAAGTGGCCTCAATTCACCTATAGTACAAATTGAAGCAAGGCACGGAAGCAATCAGCCATTAGTAAGGTATCGGGGTGTGGTCCAGCATTTACAGCTTGAAATTGAACGTCAAAATAAGATGAGGTGGGTGAGGGATCGATGTAGGCCTGCTGTGCTGGGAGTTCAGATACCACATGCAACAGCTCAACCTGCTTTCATGCTCAGCCACACTCATATGGCACAAATATCAGTTTTGCAGACTAATATTGTCAGAAAAACCTAAGGACAGTAGTAACATGGGTAGTTGACTCTAAAGAAGTGGTGGTCTCGGAGGCCTACTGCTACAGTCAACACTCATGAAGGAGACCCAACCAGGACTCTCCACTAGAGATGAGCGACTTAGCCTCCGGGAGGGTCGAGTCTGGTTTTGGACCACCTGACTTTCAGAAAAGTCGATTCGAACGAAATCGGCCGACTATCGGAAAAAGTCGAAGGTCCGACTGAAACACGAAACCCAATGCAAGTCAATGAGGAAGAAAAGTCAGAAGGGAGTGGAGGACAGTAAACACATCTACAGTGCTCATTTCAATGCCAACATCAATTCTTATTACTTAAGCTTGTAAACCTTAATTTACTCAATAATAATAGTTACGCATTGAAAACTGGGAGTTATTTGGCTAAAGTTGTGGGGGGGCAGGGTTGGCTCCAGGTTTTCGTGGGCCCCGGGCCAAAGAGTCTCAGTGGGCCCCTTTAACACATACCACAATTCATGATGCTACGATACGGCAGAGAAATATAGGTATTGTACAATGTCAAATACTTCACTTTTTACATTACATGAGTGATATCTATTTTAAATTCTACAATAGCTCAAAAAACGGACAGTATATTCCTAGATACTGTATTATAACCACTACATAGTGCACCATACAGAATAATGAGCCCCATATATTGCTCCATACATACAGTAATTGGTCCCATATAATGTTCCATACAGTATATGATGAGCTCCACATAATGCTACAGTATATGCTGGTCCCCATATAATGTGACATACAGTATAGGACGGTCCCCATAGAGTTTAATGAGCCCCACATATTGCTCCATACAGTATAATGAGTCGCAAATAAAGCTCCATACAGTATATGATGGGCCCCACATATTGCTCCATACAGAATGGGCTCCATATAATACTCCATACAGAATAAGTCCTATATGTGCTCCATATGATGCTCCATGCCCTATATGATGCCCCATAAATAATGAACCCCATATGATGCTCCAGTATATGATGGGCACCATTGATGATGCTCCAGTGTATGATGGGCCTATATAATGCTCCATATATAATGGGCCCCATATGATGCTCCAGTGTATAATGGGCCTATATAATGCTCCATATATAATGGGCCCCAATTATAATGCTCCAGTTTATAACGGGCCCCGTATATGATGCTCCAGTGTATGATGGGCCCTATTTATAATGCTCCAGTGTATAATGGGCCATGTATATGATGCTCCAGTGTATGATGGGCCCCATTTATAATGCTCCAGTGTATTATGGACCCCATGGATGATGCTTCAGTGTATGATGGGCCTATATAATGCTCCATATATAATAGGCCGCATATGATGGTCCAGTGTATAATGGGCCCCTGTATATGATGCTCCATTGTATGATGGGCCCCATTTATAATGCTCCAGTGTATAATGGGCCCCATATATGATGCTCCAGTGTATGATGGGCCCCATTTATAATGCTCCAGTGTATGATGAGCCCCATTTATAATGCTCCAGTGTATGATGGGCCCCATGGATGATGCTCCAGTGTATGATGGGCCTATATAATGCTCCATATATAATGGGCCCCATTTATAATGCTTCAGTGTATAATGGGCCCCGCATATGATGCTCCAGTGTATGATGGGCTCCATTTATAATGCTCCAGTGTATGATGGGCCCCATGGATGATGCTACAGTGTATGATGGGCCCATATAATGGTCCATATATAATGCGCCCCATATGATGCTCCTGTGTATAATGGGCCCCGTATATGATGCTCCAGTGTATGATGAGCCCCATTTATAATTCTCCAGTGTATGATGGGCCCCATGGATGATGCTCCGGTGTATGATGGGCCTATATAATGCTCCATATATAATGGGCCCCATTTATAATGCTCCATTGTATAATGGTCCCTATCTATGATGCTCAAGTGTATGATGGGCCCCATATATAATTCTCCAGTGTATAATGCTCTCCATATTTTGCTCCAAACATTAAAAAAAATTAAATACCTCTGCTCGCTGGCCACTGCTCTACTCTGGACTCCTCAGCGTCACCATCTTCAAGCTCTCTGCACTTGGACTGTTTAGGCAGAGGGCGTACAGACGTGATGTCATCGCGCTCTCTGACCTGAATGTCACAGTCAGGAAATGCGGAAGACGTCACAGCGGTGGAGCAGGGAGAGGTAAGTATTGCAAGTGCTGGGGCCCTGAGCAAGCAGGGGGGCCCACTCATGGGCGACGGCACTGGCACAAGGCCCCTCATAGTATGCCGGTGTCCCTGACGGCGAGTGGGCCCCCCACCATCAGAGACATTGGCGTACCATGAGGGGCCCTGTGCCAGTGCCGTCGCCCAAAAGTGGGCCCCCCACCTGCTCAGGGCACCGGCACTTGCCCAGGTGCGCCAGGTGCTGACACGGCCCAGGGGGGGTACAGCCCAGTTAGGGAGGTGGAAAAACTGGCATATGTTGAGGTGTAGGCTGGACATTCAGCAACTGCAAATGGAGGAATTGGAGAAGTCGGAGGAAGAAGAGTACAAAGCGAGCCATTTTGCTGGCAATCTATGTGTCATCAGGGGAAGGTGGTACAAAATCCTTTGAAACCCAGGCAAGGTTCATTTTAATGAAGTTGAGATCACCAACATTTTGGGTTGACAGCCGGGTTCTTCTTTCTGTCAGGATTGATCCAGCAGCACTGAAGACTCTTTCTGATAGCACACTACCAGCAGGGCAAGCGAGCTCCTGTAAGGCATATTGTGCCAATTCAGGCCAGGTGTCCAGTTTACAGGCCCAGTAGTCAAAGGGGAATGAACTGTGAGGGAGAACATCGATAGGGGAGGAGAGGTCATTTTGAACCATAGTTGACAACTGCTGTCTCCTGTCTGTTGCAATCAATTCAGTATCAACAGTCGTGTGAGCGGTACACGAGAAATCAGTCCACAACATGGTCATGAAACTCCTGTCTCCAACGCCACTTTGGCTGTGTGCACCACAAACACCACTTCCATTTGGCCCAGTACAGCTCGCGGTAGAACCTGCACCGCTGCTGTGTGCTGGGAATGCCTCTAACAAACGGTTTACCAGAGTTGCTTGTTTGTTCGCCAATTTTAGCTCTAGGTTCCTCTGTGGCATGATGTTCTGTAATTTGCCTTTATAGCGTGGATCCAGGATGCTGGCCAACCAGTAGTAATCATCATTCATAATTTCGGCAATGCGGGGGTCCCTTTTTAGGATCCGCAAGACATAATCACACATGTGGGCCAATGTTCCAGGTGTAAGTGATGCACTGCCAGTGGTGGGTGGAGGAGCACTTTCTGCCAAATCCACATCCCTCCAGTCACGCACAAACCCTGTACCTGACCTTGGCAAGCCAACATTTTCTCTTGCCCCCAGAAAAGCATCCTCCTCCCCAAAATACTCATCCCCTCATCCTCCTCTTCCTCCACCTCGTCCAGGAGCAGACAATGGCTGACTGTCATCAAGGTTTCCCTCCTCCTCCTCTTCTTCCTCTCCGCTGCAGACACCTGATCCTTAATGTGCGTCAAAGTTTGCATGAGCAGACGCATAAGTGGGAAGCTCATGCTTATGATTTTTCGTCTGCGCTTACCAGCAATGTGCATTCCTCAAAACACTGAAGGACTTTACAGAGGTCTTTCAGCTTTGACCACTGCACACCCGACAACTCGATGTCTGCCCTCAAACTGCCTGCCCGTGCATCCTCTCACAAATGCATTACTGCCTGCCTCTATTCGCACAGCTCCAACATGGCGTGTGGTTCCACTTTTGCAACTCTATGATTAGGTGGTGCTTGGAGGTGGACGATTGTGCAGCCTCTGATACTGGGGTCTACGAGAGAAGGGATGTGCGAGCAATTTCTGCACCTTATGGAGCAGGACTGGTACTCAGGATAATGATTTAGGAAGCACTGCACCACCATTTAAGTGTGAGCCAGGCAGGTATGTGTCTGGGGTTTTGCCAGGGCTATGCACTCACCGTTTCATGACCAGGCTGGTAGATGTTAGATTGCCAGCTATGACTCAGTTTCTCGCTGAAAGTAGTCGGCCAGTACCTCCGTGGTGTCTGTTGTCGCCCGAAGACATAATTTTTAAAACAGCCTGCTGACGCTTACCACTAGCTGTTCGATAGTGGGACAACTCGTGTGCAACACTGGCAGCTGCAGATGGAGTGCTCATGCGACTGCGCTCTGTCAACGATCTTTTGCTTATGGATGAGGAGTGTCGAACACCTTCAGCCAACTGTTGCTTATACCGTAGGCTAGGCAGCATTGTCCCACCGCCGCTGTCCCCTGTGGACCCTGCATCCACCACATTAACCCAGTGCGCAGTGATGGACACGTAATGGCCCTGACCATGCCTACTGTTGTGATGTGCACCTTTCTACTCACTGATTGTTTGAGTGCATTGACAATGAGGTCTTTCACATGCAGGTGGAGGGCAGGGATGGCTTTTCTAGAAAAGAAGTGCCGACTGGGTAGGTCATAGCATGTGACAGCGTAGTCCATAAGGTCTCGGAACGCTGCGCTTTCAGCCAAACGGAAGGGCATCATCTCTAATGAGATCAGTTTGACAATGAAGGCGTTCAAAGTCAGTGTAAGCAGATGAGAGGATGAGTACTTTCTTGTCCTACTCAGAGTGTCAGCTAGGGTGAGCTGGACTTGAGAAATGCATATGGGGGAACTAGCGATGGACATGGCGGACTGAGAAGGGGTTGGTGATGGTGATGGTGGTGGTGGTGATGGCCTAGATTCAGTCTTTTGTTGCAAAAAAAATGTGATTCCCAGACTGCTTTGGCTTTGCGACGACACCACAACATTTCTTGCTGGTGGTGTGCTAACCAGTGGGTTTACAGTGGGGGAAGTCATGCAGCGTTGCTGGCTACCTTCAGTCGGAGCAGATGCACATGTGCTACCTGAGGTTTTGTAGTCCGTCCACGCTTGAAAGTGCATGGTGCTTAAATGTCTAAGCATGCAACTGGTATTCAAATTTTGGAGATTTTTCCCTCAGCTAAAGGTCCTTCCACACTTCTTACAGATAACCTTTGTCTCATCAATAGGATTTGGGTCAAAAAAGTGCCACACTGCACTCTTCCTACTATGGGATACATTTTCAGGGCTTGTACGCTGTGCTAATTTGACCGTCTGGCCAAGCTGTCCTGCAACTCTATTTGTTTTTTAACACGTTTTTGGACTACTACGGGCCTGCCAGATACCCCCAGCTGCGATGTCGATGCCTGTTGCAGATCCTCCTCTTCTGACCTATTGCCAGCGGCACCTTCTTCCCCCAATGGATGCCAATCCGGGTTAACAACTGGGTCATCCATCACCTACTCTTCAATTTCATCTGCACCTTCCTCTGTGTCACTGTGTAAGGTGGTATAGTATGCGGGAAGGGGCACTTAAGTTTCATCAGGATCAGATTCTGGCTCAGTAGACTGCGAGGGCAATGCAGTGCTCTGGGTGAATGTACCAGCAGAATCATCTAGCAGTGGCTGTGCATCAGTGCACTTCATGTCAGATTCATCTTGGACTGGGGAATTCAGGATTTGACTTGATAACCCAGGCATGGTATGTGAAACGAGCTCCATGGAGTAATCTGAAGTGTGGCCTACCGCATCCTTCACTTTTGGTGTCAGTGAAGGACACAAGGAAAGGTGTTCCTGACCAGGAGCCTGCACTGACGACTCAGTGCTTGCAGTTTTTAAATTTCAAAAGAGAGGCGATAGAGCTGTAGGCTGTTTCGGCAATGTAAGCCAAAACCTGTTCCTGATGCTCCGGCTTTAAAAGCGTTTTACCTACTCCAGAAAAGGGAGCATTCCAGACCTTCTGGAGCCAGATGATGATGCAGGCTCAACACCTCCTGCCTTAGATGCTATTGTGCTTTTGGCACTACCTGCAGATGCACCAACACCACCATCAGTACCAGCTGCCCCCGCCCATGTCCGTGGCCTCTTCCACCATACTTCCTCATGTTTGGGAAAATGTACCAAAAATACCAGCAGATATATGGTCCTGTATCAGAAGCGTACAGCTGTATACAGTGTAGGGGAAAATTTAAATCTCCGTATATATTTCTGGAGTCACACACAGACTCTCACAGTATCAGTATGGATTAGACCAGAATATAAAAAGCTGAAAAAGGGTACTGTATCTGAAGATACCAGGTGTATATAGTATAGGGGAAAATTGTAAATCTCCGTATATATTTGTGGAGCCACACACAGACTCTCTCAGGCTCAGTATGGATTAGACCAGAATATAAAAAACAGAAAAAGGGTACTGTATCTGAAGACACCAGGTGTATATAGAATAGGGGAAAATTTCAATCTCCATATATATTTCCGGAGTCACAGACAAACGCTCTCAGGCTCAGTATGGATTAGACCAGAATATAAAAAGCAGAAAAAGAGTATTGTATCACAAGATACAAGGTGTATATAGTATAGTGGAAAATTTCAATCTCCTTATATATTTCTGGAGTCACACACAGACGCTCACAGGCTCAGTATGGATTAGACCAGAATATAAAAAGCAGAAAAAGGGTACTGTATCACAAGATACCATTTGTATATAGTATAGGGGAAAATTTCAATCTCCGTATATATTTCCGGAGTCACAGACAGACGCTCTCCGGCTCAGTATGGATTAGACCAAAATATAAAAAGCAGAAAAAGGGTACTGTATCACAAGATACCCGGTGTATATAGTATAGGGGAAAATTGTAAATCTCCGTATATATTTGCGGAGTCACACACAGACGCTCTCAGGCTCAGTATGGATTAGACCAGAATATAAAAAGCTTAAAAAGGGGACTGTATCACAAGATACCAGGTGTATATAGTATAGGGGAAAACTGTAAATCTCCATATATATTTGCGGAGTCACACACAGACGCTCTCAGGCTCAGTATGGATTAGACCAGAATATAAAAAGCTTAAAAAGGGGACTGTATCACAAGATACCAGGTGTATATAGTATAGGGGAAAACTGTAAATCTCCATATATATTTGCGGAGTCACACACAGACGCTCTCAGGCTCAGTATGGATTAGACCAGAATATAAAAAGCTGAAAAGGGGACTGTATCACAAGATACCAGGTGTATATAGTATAGGGGAAAACTGTAAATCTCTGTATATATTTCCGGAGTCACACACAGACGCTCTCTCAGTATTGATTTGACCGTAATACAAAAGGCATAAAAAAGGTACTTTATCAGAAGATACCCGGTGTATATAGTGTAGGGGAAAATTTCAATCTCCGTATATTTTCCGGAGTCACACACAGATAGTCAGCATGTATTTGTCCGTGATCCCAGCCGGTACACGGTAGTGTGTGAGGAGCGTACAGCTCTATACGGTGTGGGAAAAAATGAACGCTCAATAACTGTGCAGCAAAAAAAGAATAAAGGTATTAATGCTGTGTAAAAAGCAGTCTGCACAGCAGTGTACACACAGCAATACAGCTAGCAGGCAGCCTAATAACCAGCGCTGCTGCACACAAGAAAATCCTCACCTGTCACTGCACACTAACTGTACAGCACAATTGTTATCAGCACAAGCACAGAAGAACTTCTCTTTCTTGCCCTAACTCTCTCCCTACTGATAAACAGCGTTAGCAGCCTCTCCCTACTGTTAAGATCGGCAGAAGTAAAATGGCGGTTGGCGGTCAGGGCTTTTATAGCCACTATGATGCCCCCAAAGCAAGCCAATCACTGCAATGCCCTTCTCTATGATGGTGGTACACGTCCTTGCTCATTGGCTGAAAAAAGGTGCCTGCAAGCATTATGGGAAAACCGACTTTGGAGCTCGGGTCAACGACCGCATGGCCGACTTCACGCTATGGTCGGGTTTCGCTCGGCGACTTATGAATCTGAGTGACCTGTTTCGCTCAACTCTACTTTCCACATTTCCCAAAATTATTGGCAGACACCACCAAAGTGGCATCAATTTCACAAGAGTAGACATAGTATAATAGGGATCGATATGTCATACACTACAGCCAACCTATCACATGGACACTCATCCAGGAGTGTTGACATTTCCAAAAATTAGGGCCTGACATCATTAAAATGGCATCAATTTCACCAGAGTAGAAAGAGTACAATGGAGAATGATATCTCTTACACTACAGCCAACCCAGCAGATGGAGAAACCAAATCAGGACTCTCCATATTTCCAAAAATTATTGGCAGACACCACCAAAGTGGCATCAATTCCACCAGAGTATAGATAGTATAATGAAGAACAATACCTCTTTCACTGCAGCCAACCATGCAGATGGACACCCAACCAGCAGTGTTGACATTTCCAAAAATTAGGGCCTGACACCACTGAAGTGGCATCAATTTCACCAGAGTAGAAATAGTATAATGGTGAATGATATCTGTTTCACTACAGTCAACCCAGCAGATGGAGAGACTCAATCAGGTCTCTCCACATTTCCAAAAATTATTGGCAGGTACCACCAAAGTGGCATCAATTTCACAAGAGGAGAAATGGTATAATAGGGATCAATATTTCTTCCACTACAGCCAACCCATCACATGGACACCAAACCAGGAGTGTTGACATTTCCAAAAATTAGGGCCTGACACCACTGAAGTGGCATCAATTTCACAAGAGTAGAAATAATATCATAGGGACCAACACATCTCCTGCTACAGCCAACCCAGCAGATATAGACCCAGTCAGGAGTCTTCAAATTTCAAAAAATAAGATGACACAACAGAAGTGGCATCAATTTCAAGAAAGAAGAAATATTATAATAAGGACCGACATGTCTTCCGCTACAGCCAAGCCAGCAGATGGAGACCAATCATGACTGTTTACATTTCCACAAATTTGTGTTAACATCTGCAGCAGCAGCAACAGCAGGCACAGAAGCCACACTAAAGAGATCACAGAGTGCAGTTATGCAAGATTGATGCAGCACACTAAAAAATGCAACATCGCCTAATTTGTACAGTCTGCGATTGGGGTGCAAAAGTCCTTGGAGATCCAAGACTTGATCATCTTGATGAAAGCTAGGTGGTCTACACTTTCAGGGGACAGCCGGCTGAACTTATCCATCGAGACACCATCAACAGCACTGAAGATATGTTCTGAGAGAACGCTGGCTGCTGGGCATGATAAAACCTCCAAGGCTAATGAGGCGAGCTCAGGACACTCATCCATTTTTGAAGACCAAAATGTGAAAGGGTACAAACCCTTCCTGATACTATTGATATTCAGTTCTAGATACTCCTGCACAATCCTCTCCATTCATTCACCACATGTCAGACTTGGACTCTGTTGTGCTGGTGCACGAGCTGGTCTAAAAAAAAGAGGCAAAGGACTCACAGAAATTGCTTCTTCCACTTACACGACTGCAGCAGCTGCTAATGTTTTGGCGTTGACGAATTGACATGCCAGAGTTTGGAAGTCTAGACCTGCGATTCACACTGTGTGCCTCATTGCTGTCTTGGGGAAAACCTTTCAGAAGGTTGTATAAAAGCATGTTTCGATACTCCAGTATTTACGGGTCCCTTTCCTGAGGGAAGCATTTGGCAAATTTTGGTCTTATAACGTGGATCTAACAGAGTGGCAATCCAGTAATCAGGACTATTTCGAATCATAACTATACGGGGATCATGTTGCAGATAGTGCAGCAAGAAGGCACTCATATGTCGGGCTCTTACATGAGGTCCAAGCCCATGCTGTGTTAGTGGCTGGGTAACACTGATGCTTGTTTCCACCATCCCCTACTGCCAGCCATGAACAACATAGAGGGGATGATTAACCTCTTCATCTCCTGACAGTTGCTCATCCAACACCTCTTCCTCCTCCATTTGTTCCTCAAATCTTGCACCTTCACTAACAGTTTGTCTGTTATCACAAGCCCTCCTTGACTGCAGTAATCCACGCTCTCTTGGCACCCGCCTGTGTGATGACAGTCTGGAACTTTGAGACAGTGATATCCCTTCTGCATCCTCCTCTTCTTCCTCCTCTTCCTCTGGGACCACCACCACCTCCCGAAGACTATTCAAAGTCTGCTCCAGCATATAGATGAACGGAATTGTGATTCTGATGATGGCATCATCAGCGCTAACCATCTTAGTAGCCATTTTGAAACTGTGTAGAAGGCTGCAGAGGTTCTTAATCTGTGCCCACTCTGTAAACTTGATATGCACCATGTCCATACTGCATTAGCCCAGGCTATACGACATGACATACTGTGTCAGGACTCATTGCTGCTGCCACAGTCACTGCAACATGTGCAGAGTGGAGTTCTACCATGTTGGCACATCGCATATCAACCTGTTAACTGGCATTGACAAATACCTCTGTATCGATGCAAGTCGATGACCTGAGGAGTGACAACGGTGGAAGTTAGCACACATCTTCCAAGCTTTCTGCAGCAGCTCACCCATACAAGAATAGTGGCGAAGAAAATGCTGTACCACCAGGTTCAGGTCCTGAGCAATGCAAGGCACGTGTGTGAGCCTGCCTCACCATAAAGCTGCAACCAGGTTCGCACTGTTATCGAACATATCCTTCCCTGGATGCAGGTTCAGCGGAGACAGCCATTTCTCAAACTCATCTTGGAGAGCTGTCCACAACTCTTCAGCTGTATGACTGCAATCTCCAAGGCATGTAAATTTTAACACTGACTGATTGCGGTCAGCCCTCGCTGCGCAGTACGGAGGTGGTGGGGATAATCTCTGCACTGGTGGAACGCGTGTCTCAATAAGGCAGACGTTGATGGCGCAGGTGGAGGCTCTAGATGAGGTAGAGAAGGAGGCAGAATGAGTGGAGGAAGTGTGAAATATAGAGGTTTGCCCTGAAAGCCTAGGGGATTTAAAGACTTGAGGAGCAGCTCCTTCCTCATAGCCACCAGAGTCACCCAGTGCCCAGTCAGCAAGGTGTAATGTCCTTGGCCATGCTTACTCATCCAAGTTCTGTGGTGATATTCATCCTGACAGACAGAGATTTAGTCAAGAAATAGGTTATGTTGTCTGCGATGTGTTGGTGCAGTGCAGGCACGGCTTTCTTAGAAAAGTAATGGCAAATGGGCAATTGGTACTGGGGGACTGCGACGGCCATCAGCTTTTAGAAACAGTCTGTATCTACCAGGCAGAAAGGCAACATTTCCGTGGCCAACAGACTGGAGATAGTGGAGTTCAACCTCTTAGCTTTGTCATGCATAGGAGGAAACAATCTTTAAGTGACTACAACTGTGGTACCGTGGGCTGGCTGCAGTGCTGAAAGAGGGAGGAGTATGGTGAACCAGACAAACTTCTGGACCATGAGAGACATGCAGGCATGTTACAGTGATTTGGAAAGTTGTGGTGTGCTCTTTCTCTGAGATCGGTTAAAAACAGCAAGCATGTCCACTTCCGCTACAGCTGATGGTGGGCTCTAAGTCAGCGTGACTGGAGCGTGTGAGGAACCTGGGGTTCTGCTGTCGAAGACCTGTGTGTCAATAGTTGGCACGGTAACAGAAGAGGAGGAAAAAGCAGCAGATGAGATTGATGGAGCAGCTGATGGTTGTTGAGGTCCGCTGGTCTGCATTTTAGCGCAGTGGGATTCCCTAGAGTAACACATGTTGATTGCGCATGTGAAGGTTCATGCATGTAGTAGTCAAAAAACTGCACTTTTTTCCCCTACTCAGTTTTTTTTTGCAAAATTGGCAAATAACGTGAGTTGGCTCATATTTTGCAGTGTCAAATAAAGCCCAGGCTAGTCAACCCTTGCCCCACTGCGAGCTGCAGACTCGTGGCACTGCTGTTCACAGCCACAGTTGTGGCTGAGGATGCATTGCTCGTAGTGGCTGCATCACTACATGTCTGCAACGTATGGCGCAATGTAACCTCCTCATCTTCCTCCTCAGATAACCTACACAGCTGTGTGCCTCTATGTTCACGCCAACTGGGATCTAGTACCTCACCATCATCCTCTGGGTTATCACATTCCTTGCCATTGGAGTCACCCTTTTTCTCTTCTTGCCCTGACAGCACAGTAGAGTCTGCGTGAGCCTCATATATCTGAGACTCATCAGGATCACCTACCCCCAGGGGTTAATGTCTGATGACAAGGGTCAGGATGCTGTTCGAACAGTACTTCTTCCTACCCAGGATCAAAGCTAAAAAAAATTTGGGTAATGGTGCAGATTTCCTCCTCTTGACTCTGCAAAGCTTTTGAGTACCCTTCAGATGACCATGGAATAGAATGTGTAAACAACTATTCAGACTCACCCATCTGTGGTTCCGTACAGTCAGTTGTACAGTTGGAGAGTTGGGACATGGGGGGAAGCAAGGGTAATTTGGGTACCATCTCTGTGGACTGTTCTTTGTGTGTTGTTGAGGTGGAGGAAGAGGAGAGGCCACTTGAAGCTGCACTTGCCATCCACTCCAGCACATGCTCTTTCTGGGCCTCATCTGCAAGGCGTACCGCTGTGCATCTGCCAAAGAAAGGTAGTGGAGTAGCCCGTCCTGTAACAGAAGTTGTCAGTTGTCTACATAGGATGTGACATTGTTGGTTCACTAGTGCTTTCACAAACATTACCACCTACCCCACGTACACCTTGAACACCAAGCCTAATTCCCCTGCCATCATAGCCTCTCTTTTTCCCAGCCATGTTAGTGTGGTAGGACCACATTATTAGCAACAAAAAATAGATTTTTAACTCTGCAAACAGCTGAATTTCAGCGGTATTAAATTACAAGGTGAAATATGGCGTGCTGAATCATGTTAGTCATAGATGAAAGAATTGTTTGAGTGTGGATGAGGCCTGTATGACAAAGAAGATATGCTTCAAACAATTTGAAAGTGAGATGTTCCCTACTGTATGACATTAGTAACAGAAGAATTTTTCTGTGGCTTCTGGACCAGACCTCTATAACACACTAAATGCTACAAACAATTTCAAAGGGAGATGTCCCTACTGTATGATGTTAGTAACAGAAGAATTTTTTGGGGGGCCTCTGGAACAATCATCTGTAACACACTAGATGCAACAAACAATTTGAAAGTGAAATCGCCCCTACTGTATAACGTTAATAACAGAAGAATTTTGGGGGTGCTTCTGGAACAGGCCTCTATAACACACTAGATGCCACAAACAAATTGAAAGTGAGATGTCATCTACTGAATGACGTTAGTAACAGAAGAATTTTTTGGTGGCCTCTGGATTTGGCCTCTATAACACACTAGATCAGTGGTTCTCAATCTTTCTAATGCCGTGACCCCGCAATACAGTTCCTCATGTTGCGGTGACCCCCAAACCAAAAAATAATTACAGTCCTCCATACAATATTATGGGCACCACATACTCCTCCATACAGTATTATGGGCCAAATATAATGCTCCATAAAGAATACTACTCCCCATATAATGCTCCATACAAAATATGGAGCTCTCCTCTGCACTGTGCTGCGTTCTGTGTTGTGAATGGGTTTGAGATGAGTTCTGAGCAGAGGCTCCCTCTGGTGGTTACAAGCGGTACTAGTGAGGATTGGGAATCAGGTGTTACTGATTGGTCTTATTTAAGGGAATCATTTTCCCATCAGGGTTGCCGGTGATCAATTGTTCTGGTCTGAATCTTCTTTCCAGTTTCCCTTGTAGCCTGCTGTGTCGTGTCTGCATCTCCTGCTATCAGATAAGACAATTTCTTATTTTGTGTTTTTGCTATATTTTTGCATTTTGTCCTGCACTTCTGTGGGGGCCTTCTGGGTCCCCTCCGGGGGCTTCTGCCCTCTCAGTTTAGTCCAGCCACTGTGTTTTGTAGTTTTGCTTTTTCCAGTTTTTTCAGTGGCTGCTGTTTTTTTTACACCAGAGAACTAATTTAGGTGGTAGAGGTCGTGTGATCTCAGGTGATTTTGAAATTAGTAGAGTTGGTGTTTTTCAGGGTTTTCTGGGATTGCAGTAAGTACCCTTCCTGTCCTTTTCTATTTAGATAGTTTGGGCCCCAGCGTTTGCTCATACTATTTTCTTTCTGTGTCAGTATTTCCTCTTGTCTAACCGCCATTACATGTTTGGGGGCTTTCTATTATCTTTGGGGTTCTGCTCCGGGCAGATAGCTTTCCTATTTCTATCTTTAGGTGTAGTTAGTTTCTCAGGCTGTGACGAGGCGTTTAGGACCATCGTAGGAACGCTCCACGGCTGCCTCTAGTTGTGGTGGTTAGTCAGGGTACTGCAATCCCATAGATTCCAACTGCTCTGGTGTATTTCCTTTTTTACCTGCACTCCTCAGCTACCGTAACAAAACAGTATCACCGGCCTGAAAAAATTGTATGGTACTCACAGAAGGGAAAAAATATTTTGAAGGAAGAAAAGTTGTCAGAGATATTTTTCTGTTTGTTGCATTTTTTTTTTTTTTTCCTCTGTATCTCTGGGTGCTGGGGAGGATCTTTTCTCCCAATGGAGTTTGCACAGTTGTCTGGCCGTGTGGATCAGCTTGCCACTGAGGTTCAGAGTATTGCTGCATATCTTGCTAGGTTGCCTGTTGTGGAACCTAGGATCCCCATGCCAGATTTGTTTTTAGGGGATCGAGCTAAGTTTCAGAATTTCAAAAATAATTGTAAATTGTTTCTTGCCTTAAAATCTAAGTCCTCAGGAAACGCAGCGCAGCAGGTTCAAATTGTCATCTCTCTCCTGCGCGGCGATCCTCAGGATTGGGCTTTTTCCCTGACACCTGGGGATCCTGTTTTGAGTGATGTTGATGCATTTTTTCAGGCTTTGGGGTTATTGTACGATGAGCCTAATGTCACTGATCAAGCTGAAAAAGCCTTGTTGGCATTAAATCAGGGGCTTGATGACGCTGAGTTATACTGTCAGAGATTCCGTAGGTGGGCAGTCCTGACCAAATGGAATACGACGCTTTGGCGGCCCTTTTCCGGAAGGGTCTGTCAGATAATGTAAAGGATGTTATGGTGGGATTCCCTGTCCCCTCTGGTCTCAATGATTCTATGTCATTAGCGATTAAATTGACAGACGTTTGCGTGAGCGGAGAAGTATGCGTGGAGTGGTGTTGCCTTGTGAGCCAGCTGCTGAGCCCATGCAGTGTGATGGAGTGGTGTCTGGGGCACAGCGTCATGAGTTTCGAAAGCGCAATGGGTTATGTTTCTACTGTGGTGATGCCTCTCATGCTATTTCAGTCTGCCCTAAGCGGGGAAGACGTTTTGCACGCTCAGTTGTCTTGGGTAGTGTTCAGACTAAGTTTTTATTAACTGTCACTCTGATATGCTCTCTGTCCTCATTTTCTGCTCAGGCTTTCGTTGATTCTGGAGCAGCTATTAACCTGATGGATTATGATTTTGCTAAACGTTGTGGATTTCCCTTGATACCCCTACAGAAGTCTATTCCCCTACTGGGGATCGATTCTACCCCTTTGGCTGAGAATAAACCCCAGTTTTCTACTCAGGTGATAATGAGGGTTGAACCTGATCACCAGGAGTGCTGCAAATTTTTGGTTCTATATAATCTGCATGACATTATCGTGCTGGGTTTCCCTTGGTTACAGTCTCATAATCCTGTTTTGTATTGGAAATCTGTGTCTGTAACCAGTTGGGGCTGCCAATGTGTTAATACCAACACTCCTGTTTTTTCTGCCTCCCCCAGGCTGAGGATGTTCCTGACTTTTTGTTTGATTTTTCTGATGTGTTTAGCGAAAGTAAATCTGCATCCTTACCTCCCCATAGGAGCTATGACTGCGCTATTGAATTAGTGCCAGGTAGTAAATTCCCTAAGGGTCGCCTTTTTAACTTGTCTGTACCTGAACATGACGCTATGCGGTCTTATATCAAGGAATCATTGGAGAAGGGTCATATCAGACCATCCTCTTCACCCTTAGGTGCCGGTTTTTTCTTTGTGGCCAAAAAAGATGGTTCATTAAGGCCGTGTATTGATTATCGTCTCTTGAACAATATTACTGTGAAATATCAATACCCGTTACCCTTGATTTCTGACCTGTTTTCCAGGGTGAAAAACGCTACTTGGTTTACCAAGCTTGACCTCAGGGGGGCGTATAACCTTATTCGCATTAAGCACGGGGATGAATGGAAGACGGCATTTAACACCCCTGAAGGGCATTTTGAGTACCTTGTGATGCCCTTTGGGCTCACTAATGCTCCTTCCGTCTTCCAGTCCTTCATGAATGACATTTTCAGGATTTTGTGGACAAGTTTCTGATTGTTTATTTGGATGATATCTTGATTTTTTCTAATGACTGGGACTCTCATGTGAAACATGTTCGAACTGTATTCCAGATTTTGAGAGAGAATGCTCTGTATGTGAAGGGATCAAAGTGTCTTTTTGGCTACAGAAGATCTCATTTCTGGGATTCATTTTGTCCCCATCTGTTATTGAAATGGACCCGGTCAAGGTTCAGGCCATCTGTGATTGGGTCCAACCTACTTCATTAAAGGCTCTTCAGAGATTTTTGGGTTTTGCCAATTTTTATCGTAAATTTATTGGTAATTTTTCTGTTATTGTTAAACCATTAACTGATTTGACCAGAAAGGGTTCTGATGTGGTGAATTGGCCTCCTGAGGCAGTCTCTGCGTTTCAGGAACTTAAGCAGAGATTCACTTCTGCTCCTGTTCTACGGCAGCCTATGTTTCTCTGCCATTTCAGGTGGAGGTTGATGCCTCTGAAATTGGGGCAGGTGCCGTTTTGTCCCAAAAAGATCCAGAGACCTCTAAAAGTAACCCTTGTGCCTTTTTCTCTCGAAAATTTTCTCCTACTGAACGTAATTATGACGTGGGTAATCGGGAGTTATTGGCCATGAAGTGGGCTTTTGAAGAGTGGAGACATTGGCTGGAGGGAGCCAAACATCAGGTGGTGGTCCTTACGGACCATAAGAATCTGGTCTATCTGGAATCTGCCAAGCGACTCAATCCTAGACAGGCCAGGTGGGCCTTGTTTTTTACACGTTTTAATTTTGTGGTTTCCTTTCTTCCTGGCACTAAGAATGTTAAGGCGGATGCCCTCTCGAGGAGTTTCCTTGCGGACTCTCCTGAGCTATCTGATCCCTCTGTTATTTTGAAGGAGGGTGTAGTTCTTTCCGCCATCTCACCCAATTTGAGACTTGCTCTGGAGGGGTGTCAGGAGGATAGGCCCGAGCGCTGCCCTGTTGGAAAATTGTTTGTCCCGGACCAATGGAAAAAGAGTGTGATGTCTGAGATTCATTGTTCCGCATTGGCTGGGCATCCCGGAATTTTTGGTACCAGAGACTTGGTTAGTCGGTCCTTTTGGTGGCCTACCTTGTCTCGCGATGTCAGGGAATTTGTGCAGTCCTGCGGGACTTGCTCTCGCTCCAAGCCTTGCTCTCGCTCTAGTGGTTTGTTGATGCCATTGCTGTGCCCAAGAGACCATGGACCCATATCTCTATGGATTTCATTTCCGATCTTCCTGTTTCTCAGAGAATGACCACCATCTGGGTAATTTGTGATAGGTTTTCCAAAATGATACATCTTGTGCCATTACCTAAGTTGCCTTCCTCCTCTGAATTGGTGCCGTTGTTCCTTCAGCACGTGGTTCGTTTACACGGCATTCCTGAGAACATTGTGTCTGACAGAGGAGTCCAGTTTGTTTCCAGATTTTGGAGGACTTTTTGTTCTAAACTGGGTGTTCAATTGTCTTTCTCCTCGGCATTTCATCCTCAGACCAATGGTCAAACTGAGAGAACAAACCAGACATTGGAGACTTATCTAAGATGCTTTGTGTCTGCTGATCAGGATGACTGGGTCTCTTTTTTGCCTTTGGCTGAGTTTGCTCTTAATAATAGGGCTAGCTCTGCCACTTTGATGTCTCCGTTTTTCTGTAATTCTGGGTTTCACCCTCGATTTTCTTCAGGACAGACGGAGGCTTCTGTCTGTCCAGGTGTTGACTCTGTTGTTGAGCGTATGCAGCAGATTTGGGACCAGGTAGTGGAGAGGTTGTCCCTCTCTCAGGAGAAGGCCCAGCGGTTTGCTAACCGGCATAGGACTGATGGTCCTCGGTTTAAAGTGGGGGACTTGGTCTGGTTGTCCTCAAAGAATATTCCTATGAGAGTAGCATCTCCTAAATTTAAGCCTAGGTTCATTGGACCTTATAAGATCATGGAGATTATTAATCCTGTTTCTTTTCGTTTGCTTCTTCCAGGGACATTTAAGATCCATAACGTGTTCCACAAGTCCTTGTTGAAGAGGTTTGTTGAGCCAGTGGTTCCTGCTGCTGTGCCTCCTGACCCTGTTTTGGTTGAGGGCAATCTGGAGTATGTGGTTGAGAAAATATTGGATTCTCGTTTTCTAGACGAAGACTCCAGTATTTGGTTAAATGGAGAGGTTATGGTCAGGAAGATAATTCTTGGGTGTTTGCTTCGGACATCCATGCTAGGAGACTTATCCGTGCGTATCATAGAACTCATCCTGACCGACCTGGTTGCTCAAATGAGGGTTCGGTGACCCCTCCTCAAGGGGGGGTACTGTTGTGAATGGGTTTGAGATGAGTTCTGAGCAGAGGCTCCCTCTGGTGGTTACAAGCGGTACTAGTGAGGATTGGGAATCAGGTGTTACTGATTGGTCTTATTTAAGGGAATCATTTTCCCATCAGGGTTGCCGGTGATCAATTGTTCTGGTCTGAATCTTCTTTCCAGTTTCCCTTGTAGCCTGCTGTGTCGTGTCTGCATCTCCTGCTATCAGATAAGACAATTTCTTATTTTGTGTTTTTGCTATATTTTTGCATTTTGTCCTGCACTTCTGTGGGGGCCTTCTGGGTCCCCTCCGGGGGCTTCTGCCCTCTCAGTTTAGTCCAGCCACTGTGTTTTGTAGTTTTGCTTTTTCCAGTTTTTTCAGTGGCTGCTGTTTTTTTTACACCAGAGAACTAATTTAGGTGGTAGAGGTCGTGTGATCTCAGGTGATTTTGAAATTAGTAGAGTTGGTGTTTTTCAGGGTTTTCTGGGATTGCAGTAAGTACCCTTCCTGTCCTTTTCTATTTAGATAGTTTGGGCCCCAGCGTTTGCTCATACTATTTTCTTTCTGTGTCAGTATTTCCTCTTGTCTAACCGCCATTACATGTTTGGGGGCTTTCTATTATCTTTGGGGTTCTGCTCCGGGGCAGATAGCTTTCCTATTTCTATCTTTAGGTGTAGTTAGTTTCTCAGGCTGTGACGAGGCGTCTAGGACCATCGTAGGAACGCTCCACGGCTGCCTCTAGTTGTGGTGGTTAGTCAGGGTACTGCAATCCCATAGATTCCAACTGCTCTGGTGTATTTCCTTTTTTACCTGCACTCCTCAGCTACCGTAACACAACAGTTCTGCACTGTTACGGCTCAGGAAAGGGCACTGTGGAAAGACTCCCCATTATCATCATCATTGCCTCCCCATGATCATCATCGTCTCCCCATCATCATTCATTATCATTGCCTCCCCATCATCATCATCATTGTCTGCCCATCATCATTGGCTCCCCATCATCATCATCATTGCCTGCCCATCATCATTGGCTCCCCATCATCATCGCCTCCCCATTATCATCATCATCATTGCCTGCCAATGATCATTGGCTCCCCATCATCATGATCATTGCCTGCTCATCATCATTGGCTCCCCATCATCATCGCCTCCCCAATATCATCATCATCATTGCCTGCCCATCATCATCGCCTCCCCATCATCATCATCTTTGACTGCCCATCATCATTGGCTCCCCATCATCATCGTTGCCTCCTTCACCACCATCACTGCCTCCCCCATCACCATCACACATACAGCACCACACACAGACAGTACCGCAGCACTCTCTCACATACATACACGCAGGCAGACACACACACACACTGATACACACAGACACATACACCTCACATTTCACCTGTCCGGCGCCCGCGCTCTCTGCCACAGCCGGCCGCTGAATGATGACGTCATCCAGCGCCGCTGCTGTGACAGCAAGCCCTACAGGCGCCCCCTGGAGCCCGGAGCTACGGAGGCACGGGGAGAGGTAAGTATTGCGCCGCCTGCTCAGGCCGGGTCCCCCCTCTCCCCGCACAGTGGACTCACCGACCCGCCACTCAGCTCCGGAGGGTCCCAGGCCGCTGCACTGTGACTCCGTGGGAGGAGGAATTGCTGCTGCTGCCACGCCGCCCCACACACGTACTGCCTGGGGCAGACCAGCCTCCGCCCGCCCACGCTACGCCCGCGCCCTACGCCCGCCCACACTACGCCCTGCTACGCCACTGGGCTAAAGCCATCGGAAATATGCTGTATATATGGCTCCGCTCCCATCCTCCCATCCTGTATACATGGCTCCGCTCCCCCTCCCATCCTCCCATCCTGTATATATGGCTCCGCTCCCACCCTCCCATCCCATATACATGGCTCCGCTCCCATCCTCCCATCCTGTATACATGGCTCCGCTCCCCCTCCCATCCTGTATATATGGCTCCGCTCCCATCCTCCCATCCTGTATACATGGCTCCGCTCCCCCCTCCAATCCTCCCATCCTGTATATATGGCTCCGCTCCCACCCTCCCATCCTATATACATGGCTCCGCTCCCATCCTGTATACATGGCTCCGCTCCCCCCTCCCCATCCTGTATATATGGCTCCGCTCCCATCCTCCCATCCTGTATACATGGCTCCGCTCCCCCTCCCATCCTCCCATCCTGTATATATGGCTCCGCTCCCACCCTCCCATCCTATATACATGGCTCCGCTCCCATCCTGTATACATGGCTCCGCTCCCCCCTCCCATCCTGTATATATGGCTCCGCTCCCATCCTCCCATCCTGTATACATGGCTCCGCTCCCCCTCCCATCCTCCCATCCTGTATATATGGCTCCGCTCCCATCCTCCCATCCTGTATACATGGCTCCGCTCCCCCGTCCTCCACCATACTTACCCTCCTCGCTCCGTCGCTGCAGGTCCCTGCGTCCCTGTCGGCCTCGTCAGCTTCCTCCTGTGCGCAGCGGTGACGTAATACCGCTCATTAAGGGCATGAATATGGACGCCACGCCTATGGGAGTGGCGTCACGTCCATATTTATTACCTTAATGAGCGGTACTATGTCACCGCACTGCCAGGAGGAAGCTGACGCCGCCGACAGGGATGCAGGACCTGCAGCGACGGAGCGAGGAGGGTAAGTATGGATGTCTAATGAAGCCGGCGGCTGCAGCTGTCACTACAGTGCTGCAGCCGCGGCTCCTTTACGCGACCCCTGTGTTTTGGTCGTTCGACCCCCGCAGGGGTCGCGACCCACAGGTTGAGAACTGCTGCACTAGATACTAACATCAATTTGAAAGTGAGTAGTGATTAGAGAGCACTAAAATGCTCGGGTGCTTGTTGCTCGAGTCGAGCAAATTGGAATACTCAGGTACTCGGACAGAACAACGAGCCCAATGTAAGTCTATGGGAGACCCGAGCATTTTTTCCGTGATCCCCCCTGGGGTCCTTTTAAGGTCTAAAAACTTCTGAAAATGATGGAAACACTGCTCAAATGACACGGGAACATCATGGCAAATGCCCCTGACTCCTAGGTCACAGCTGTAAACAAAGTTGTCAGAGTTTCACACCATTTTTACAGGCACACCAAAAACCATACAAAACGAAAGCAAAATGAATTTTGCTGGGAAATATGCTAAGGAACATCCTTTCCAGGATAATGTCTTGTATACGAGGAAAAATAATTAACCCAAAACAAAAATGTTTCCCCACCACTTGGGCTATGTTCACATGCAGCGTTTTTGATGCGTTTTTCAACTTTAGCATTGCTTTCAACCAATACAAATGCATTCACTAGGAAATGTCATTGAAACATTTAATACCCTAGCTGGCCATGTGGTGTGTGACACATAAGCAGACACATCTTGTTTCACTTATGAAGGAAGGACTCTTAAAGTCCCGGAGCCTATTTTTAGAATGCCAACAGGCGGCATTAATATTCTTAAAGGGCCATTATTAAACAGTGGATCTCATATACTGTTATTGCCTATACAGTGAGTGGATGGGCTGCCAAGAATTACGACGCACCCCAATACCCCTTTCACGAGAGGTACAGGAGGGCTTCCTGAAAAAATGTTGCATTGAATGCAAGGCCTGGCCTGCCCCAAAGTTACATGCACCCCAATAAGCTTTTGAAGCCACGTACTGGGTGGGCACGGAAAACATTACTTAATCATTTTGTACTCTACTCTTTTTATGATGACTGCAAAGACTGCCCTGCTACCAGTCATATGAACCCCAATAAGCCTTGAACCCAGGTACTGGTGTGCAATGGAAATCCACTTGCACTTCTTCAGTTGGTCAGCCATACCTCTTTTCTTATGCATTGACTGCAAGTCTGGCCTGCTATCAAGTCATATGCACTCCATTAGCCTTTGACCGCCAGGTACTAGATGGCATAAAAACTCCCTTTACATTATTCATTTTGACGTCTCATACTGTTGTCTTATGCATTGACTGCAAGGCTGCATGCTACCAGTCATATGTCCCAATAGCTTTTGAACGCAGGTATGATGGGCACAGGAATCATGCAATTATCATTTTTACTCCATCTCTTTTCTATATTGCCGCAAGGCCTGGCCTCCAAGTACATGACCAATAAGCTTTTGAAGCAAAGCTAAAACTCTTTTCTTATGCATTGACCTGCAAGGCCTGGCTGCCCCAAGTTCATGCCCCAATAGTTTTGAACACGTGCTAGATGGCCACAGGAAAACCCACTTGAATTATTCATATTGTATCATCCCACTGTTTTCTATGCATTGACTGCAGGCCTCGGGCTGCCCAAAGTTACATGCCCCATAAGCTTTTGAAGCACGTACTGGATGGCCAAAGGAAATCCACTTCACATATTCATTTTGGTACTCCCAATGTTTTCTTATGCATTAACTGCAAGGCTGGCTGCCCAAAGTTAAATGCACCCATAAGCTTGAGCCACGTGCTAGATGGCCACAGGAAAACCCGCTTCAATTCTTCAATTGGCCTGCCAGCTGTTTCCTATGATTGAATACAAGGGCCTGACCAATTTGCATGCACCCAATCCCCCTGGAAGAAACATAAAAAAAAATGTTCCCATTACAAAGTAGAGGTCTCACTTGTAATGCCCATACACTAAATTTGCGCTGACACATTTCCCTGGGTGGGTCACACTCACTGTTATAACAGTTATTTTACGGTCAGCATAACCACCATCCTTGTTAAGAATTCAACTGGCTGTCAGCAGCACAGACATGTCACCGGTGATCTAGTGGCGTGGATGATGGGTGGGAATGCTCATAAAAATGCCAAATACAAGGACGTGGGTCTCCTAGACTGTATGCCATACACCATACATGGTGATGTATGTGGGTGGGAGATGAGGAGAAGACATCAGTACCAATCAGGAAGCATAACCATGTGCGATGTGAAGAGGTGCATGGGAATACACCTCCAAAAGTAACTGTATTGGATTTACAAGTTCGCTGTTTCATTTGTTGGTGTCGACAAGTCTGGCCAATCCAGCTCTTGTTATTTTATAGGAGTTAAAGCCTGTCTGGCATTTTCCAAGACAGGAAAATGTGCTTACGTGATAATTCCACCACAGCACTAAAACCTTAAAAAAACGCTAGTGTAGAAGGCCAGACTCCGGGTTAAACCTTCATGACATGTGTTGAGTTGGTACCCAATATTAAAGCACTGAGGAATCACAGAGGACATTGGTATGGTCAGCAGGACTCCTAGCATCTTAGAAACATTCCATTCTTGTACATTACTCCAATGGTGGGCTGAGTTAAACTGTCCCAGAACATTTGCCAGTGTTCCCTGCTCTGCTGATTGGAGTTGTGTCTCTCTCATGTACTCCTGTGTTTCCCATACTGTTAATGTTGCTGCAATTTTGAGTGAATTTTTTAATAATTCACACAATGGCCCTGTGGCCTTGGAATCAAGGATTGAAAGTTCTCCTTGTAGTTGGGTCTAAGGATGTCACTACCAGTAATGGACTGGTACCCAAATTTTTACATGCTAGGGTCACGGGATAGTCAGGCACCACATAAAGTATCAGCTGGTAAAGGCCAGCCTTCCCGTTCTTCACACAGGTGTATCCAAGTCCTTCAATCTCCTCCTTTTCTCCCTGTCTCAGGCCATCAGGTGAATCATACAGTATACAGTTGATGTTGTGACTGATCTATAGTGCATGAAAGAGTCTTGTTCTTCCTCTTCTCACTTCTCTGTCGAACCAATCAATAGGGTGAACATGAGGCTGGGCTGTGTGTAATTACCCTACATGGTTCCTTGCTCCATGTCCTAATGCTCCGCCTGCAATGCATCCTCTTTCATTGTGAGCAGAGAGCTTTTTAGAATGCAGAGAAGCAGGATAGTGACGCTAATTATGGCGTCATCGCCATTCACCATCTTGGTGGACTCCTCAAAGTTTTGGAGGATGTTACATATGTCTGACATCCATGTCCACTCCTGAGGTCTTATGTGTGGAGTCAAACCTGAATAACAACGGCCTTGTTGATACTGGTATTCAACAACTGCCCTCTTCTGCTCACAAATCCTTTCCGACATATGCAATGTAGAGTTCCAACGAGTGGGGACATCACACACCAGTCAGAGAGCCGCAAGCTGCAATCACTGCTGAAGCACGGCAAAGGCAGCTGAAGCTGCAGCTGACTTTCTAAAATGGGCACACAGGCGGCGTAATTTAATGAGAAGATCCGGCAGCTGCGGGTAGCTTTTTAGAAAACATGGAACAACGAGGTTAAGCACATGGGCCAGGCATGGTACGTGTGTCAGTTTGCCTCGCCTCAGAGCCGCCACCAGGTTCCTGCCATTGTCATACACATCCATGTCTGGCTGGAAGTTCAGCGGTCTCAGCCACAGATCTGCCTGCTCTTTCAGAGCTGTCAACAACTCTTCAGCATTGTGTGGTTTGTCACCTAAGCATATTAGCTTCAGCACAGGCTGCTTCCACTTGGCTTTGGCAGTTCTGCAGTGCTTCCAGCTTGTGACTGATGTGCTCATTTCAGTGATGGAGGCTGAAGAGGAGGAGGAGGAGCAGGAGCTGTACACTGTGGAGGCAACTGTTGTGAATGTGTTAGAAATGAATTCTGAGCAGAAGCTCCCTCTGGTGGTTACAAACAGTACTGAACCATTCAATGAAGATTGGCAATCAGGAGTTACAGACTGGTCTTATATAAGGGAGGTTCCCTCCCATCATGGTTGCCGGTGATCAATTGTTCTTGTCTCAACTGTGGTTCCTGGTTCACTTGGAAGCTTGCTGAGTCTTGCCTCTTCTCTTGCTCTCAGATAAGATATTTTCTGTTTTTATTTTTGTGCTTGCTTTTTGCATTGTTCCCTGCACTTCTGTGGAGGTCAGCCAGGTCCCTCCGGGGGCTTGTGCTCCTCTCAGTTTATCTGAGCCACTGTTATTTGTTCATTTGCCTTTTCCAGTTTTTCAGTGGCTGCGGCTTAGTTTTGTTACACCAGAGAACTAATTTAGGTGGTAGAGGTCGTGTGATCTCAGGTGTTTTTGCAATTAGTAGAGTTGGTATTTTTTAGGGTTTTTTGGATTGCAGTAAGTGTCCTTCCTATCCTTTTTCTTTCTAGGCAGATTGGGCCCCAACGTTTGCTCTTACTATTTTCTGTCTGTGTCTGTATTTCCTCTTGTCTAACCGCCATTACATGTTTGGGGGCTTCCTATGTTCTTTGGGGATCTGCTCCGGGGCAGATAGCTTTCCTCTTTCTATCTTTAGGTGTAGTTAACCTCTCAGGCTGTGACGAGGCATCTAGGACCTACATAGGAACGCTCCACGGCTGCCTTTAGTTGTGGTGGTTAGTTAGGGTACTGCAATCCAGTCAACCAAATTATAACAGGCAACCCTGATTGATGTAGGGCCCGCAATACTTGGCATCGGGAGGACGTGTTCCATCCCAAGTTCTGACTTTGTCCCGTCTTCCACTGTGTTAACCCAGTGTGCCGTCAGTGAGATATACCGTCCCTGGCCACAAGCATTTGTCCACTTGTTCGTGGTTAGTTGTACTTTCCCAGTAACTGCATTATTGAGGGCATGGGTAATGTGGGACACGTGCTTTTGTAATGTCAGGACGGCACAGCGAGAGAAATAGTGGCGGCAGGGGACCGAGTACCTTTGGACGGCTACCGCCATCAGGTTGCGGAAAGCTTCCGTCTCCATGAGCCTAAAAGGCAACATTTCAAGTGCAAGCATACGAGAAATGTGTGAATTTAGTACTGCTGGCCTGTGGGGGTGTTGGCTGCGTATTTCCGCTTATGTTCCAATGACTGGGGTATGAACAACTGAAGTCTGCGTTGGGACAAGGATGTGGACATGCTTGATGATGGTGCTATTTGAGTTTGGGAAACGGCAGGTGCAGGGCAGGAGGCATCTTCGCATGCACCGTGGACAGTGGTGTCACCCGCAGACACTGTTTCTGGAGCCTGGTTTTTGGCCCACAAAGTTGAGTGCCTTGCTGCCATGTGCCTGATCATGCTGGTGGTGGTAAGGCTGGTAGTTTTGCTACCCCTGCTGATGCTGGCATGACAGGTGTTGCAAATGGCCTGTTTGGGGTTATCAGCAGAGTCTTTAAAAAATAACCAGACTCGGGAAGACCTAACAGTTGGATTGGCAACTTCCGTCATGTTGGTGTTACGGGGAACGGTTGCCCGCCTTCTGTCTGCAACCATCACACTGCTTCTTCCTGCCTGAAGGGGTGCTATGCCTCCCTCCCCCTGTGTGATGCTGTCCTCGCTCTGCATGTTCTCCTGCCAGGTTGGGTCAGTTATTATATCATCCACCACCTCATCTTTCACTTTCGCACCCTGGTCCTCCTCCTGACTTTCTGGCAATTGTGTCTCATCATTGTCCACCTCTTGTGACCATGGCTGCTCAAATATTTGGGCATCGCTACATGGAATCTCATCTTGCCCCGCTTCAAGTGGACCGGGCAAGAGGCCCGAATCTATTAATGGAATAGTGAACAGCTCTTCGAAGTGTCCGAGAGTCGGATCAGTTGTCTCAGGGCACTCAGCATAGTGGGAGGAAGGAGGATCATGGTGAGGAATATGTGATCCAGATTCACGGCTACTCAGATTTGACCATGTGGAAGACAGGGTTCTGGTGGTGGTGGCCATGTATTGGAAGTATTATCCGCTATCCAACCAACGACCTTTTCACACTGCTCTGGCTTCAATAGTGCTGTCTTGCTGCGGTCCCCTAGGACTTCAGACACTAAGGTCCACCAAGAAGATGTGGGTGTTTTTTGTGGCCTAATGTCAGCTAGCCCATTGCCTCGGCCTCAACATGCACCATCACTATCATGCCCACTTCCCCGTCCCTTGCCTTGCGCCTAGCCCATTGTAAATGGACTAGAATATTTTACACGTTCACTACAAATGGCTGAATTGGGAGCGAACTTGTATGTGATACGTGTGCAGGAAAACCACACTGTAAACTATCTTGACTGGAGTTAACAATGTTTTTTTGGTTATCAAATTGGTGTCAATAAGTATGGTAACAGACAGCAAAAACACTAGAATATGTAGGCCTAAAATGGCCCAAATTTTCTCTAGTCACCTTCCAAGACAGCATAGGAGGTTTTCTCCATACCCTAATGGGGGACAGGAAGCTCAAAGAGGTTAAAAGCCCCTCCCATCTCCTATTAGCCAGTGTCTTTCCTGTCCCCAATGGGGCATCGAGAGGTTCCTGGTGTGCTGCGTGGCCGGCGATGGCGGTGATACCTGTTAGTGCTAGAAGCGGGCAGTGGTGGTATTGGGATTGCCCTCCTCCTCCGTTCTGCTCCCGTCTCCCTCGTGGATTCTGGGACCTCCAGTCTGGCCCACCTGCATCCCCTTCCCAGAGGCCTCTCTGAGCTCTCCAGTGTCTCTCCCTCCTCTGCACGCCGTTCAGAGCTCGAGGACACTCGTGCGTCGCTGCCGAGTCCTGCGTTCCAGCGCGTGGCGCATGGGCCGGGGGTGGCGTCGGCATCGCTCATGCGTCGCTTCCGGGTCGGCGTTCCAGCATGGATGGACGGCCCGGGGGTGGAGTCGGCGTCACTCGTGCATCGCTTCCGATCCTGCGTTCCAGTGTGGAACGCACGGGCGACTTCCGGTTTCTGGCCCTGCGGCTCCTGGATGCCGGATCACGTGCGAAATACGCTGTACACCATGCCTGCTTCGGACCTTGGAGGGGAGGGGGCTGCTGATTGCCAGCGCTGGGGACAGAGTTTACAGCTTACTTAAACCTGCCTGAAGATGTCTCCCAGGTAAGACTGATCCCACAGCATGGAGAGCTCGTCCTGCCCTGCACCTGCAGAGCCCAGCGCTCCCCCAGCCCCAGTAAGTGTGGCTAGGGTTAGGTCCGATACAGAGTTTATGGGTCTGGCTCCCCTATT
This sequence comes from Oophaga sylvatica, assembly GCA_033576555.1. Taxonomy (NCBI): domain Eukaryota; kingdom Metazoa; phylum Chordata; class Amphibia; order Anura; family Dendrobatidae; genus Oophaga; species Oophaga sylvatica. Next base: position 148,714,590 of record JARQOD010000007.1, read on the forward strand.
TATACTTCTCTCCCTCTATTCGAGAGAGACAAGTCTACCCATAAAGCCTCTACTAGATGCAAATGTGCCATCTGCAGCTTGAAGCTTCCCTAAGATGGGAGAAAAAGCTATGCCAGTCCTGTACGGAAAAGGTGGTCAGGGCAGAACACCCCTCACTGATGGAGGAAATCCGTACAATGGTTAAACAGGAGGTGCAATCCTCATTAGCCGCATTTACCACTCCCCCACCACCACCCTCACCTGGTCCATCACTCCCTAAGAAAAGGAAGTTTCAGGTGAAGCACTCTGATTCAGATTCAGACGTTTCTGGTGGGTCATATTCAGGTAGATGGGAGGAATCTCTACCCCTTAGAAATCCTGAAGTCAGAAAATATCTTTTTTCCTCAGAATATATTGAGGAGTTGGTGGTGCAGTAAGTAGCACCATGGGGTTAGAGGAAGAACCGATTCCTCAGTCCATTCAGGACGAACTATTTAGTGGCCTACTTGAAAATAAACAGACTGGCTTTCCCGTTCATAAAAGTATAGTGGATATAATTAACCAAGAGTGGGAGCTTCCAGAAAAACGACTATCTACTCCATCAGATTTTAAAAACAGGTTTCCACTGGATGATAATCTGATCAAATGGGGTATCCCCAAAGTAGATGTTCAAGTGGCAAGGGTGGCAAAAAAGACCGCCTTACCCTTTGAAGACTCCTCCCAGTTATAGGACCCCATGGATAGGAAAATCGAGAGTCTTCTTAGAAAGTCTTTGGAAACTTCCATCTCGGCTCTCAGGTCTAATATTGCATCTACCTATGTAGCTAGGTCCCTCTTCCGCTGGTTGGATGAGTTGGAGGACCACCTCTCCTGGGGGACTCCTACAGGGGACGTACTGGACTCCCTGCCTATCGTTCAAAAAGCAACGGGGTTTTTGGCTGACGCCTCTATGGAGTCAATCTGTATAGCGGCTAGATCCCTTGTCCAGACCAACTCGGCCAGAAGGGAACTCTGGTTGAAGATGTGGAGCAGGGATGTAACCTCAAAAGGGAAACTATGTTCCATTCCCTTTAAGGGCGAGTATGTGTTAGGGCCTGCACTTGATGAAATCCTGGAAAAGGCCACGGATTGGAAAAAGTCCCTTCCTGAGCAGAGAACACCCAGGAAGTGTTTTTTTCGGCCCTCCCAGTCTCAGCCCACCCAATCCAGGGGAAAGGGTAAGACGGTGAGATGGAGCTATGCTAAGGGGAAACCCAGGAACATTCTTGTCCCCCAGCAACCACAGCAAGAGAAACCATGACTCCGATCCGATGGGGGGGAGGCTCTCGAAATTTCATCTCAGTTGGCAAGCTATTTCCAACAGCCGCTGGGTCCTGAATGTTATCCAGGAAGGCCTCCTAATAGAGTTTGAATCCTCCCCCCGGGTCTTGAGAGTCACCTCCCCTCCATCTCGGGAAGCTCAAACCCTTATGATGTCGGCACTACATGAGCTAGTGTTCTCAAAGGCGATATCCCCGGTTCCATCAAATGAGCTGGGAATGGGTCATTATTCCTGTCTATTCATAGTGAAAAAATCCCAGCTCCATTATGGCAACTATAGACCTAAAGGATGCCTACTTCCATATCCCTATACACCCCCAATCACAGGAAATCCCTAAGATTTGCGGTCTGACTGAATCAGAGAGTGCTTCTCTTCCAATTCAATGTGCTTCCCTTCGGGATCTCCTCGGCCCCAGGGGTCTTCTCCAGGGTCATGGCGGAGGTAGTGGCACATGTATGGAAACAGGGTATCACCATTGTACCCTACCTGGACGATCTCCTGATAATCGGTCCTGATAGAGTCAAGATTTTTCTCTCTGGAACCAACCTCAGGTAATGCTTCAGGTAGGCGCCTATCAATGGGAGAAATAAAGAGAGACACACACAGAGCTTGTCTTTCCAAATAGTCTCCTCTTGTTCCCCTGTGATGTATACCTGCCACCTGTACCACGGTTTTTACAGCATTATTAAATGCATCCGGAGGTATATTCACCATAACAGGAGTCGGCTTTTGTTGCTTCTTTACTTTTCTACTGTTAATCTGGTCCTCTATCCCCCTAAACATGGGAAGGAATTACATATGCATTCTGGTACCCTCATCACTTTTGTTTAAGATCTTCTTTAAATCCTGTCAGAAACATATTTGTAGAAATCTGACTTCTCTGGGGTTTTTTCAAGTCATAGTTAGGAGGGAAGGGTTGTCTGCAAGTGAAATATTTCCTAATTTCTCCCCTCCATAGGAATTAAATTTGGTGCTGTTCCTTACCAGAGTGGAGAAACTGTCTGTGGACCCCTGTGGCAACTCAGGGTAATGAGTATAGAGGAGAAACATCATATACAAATCAGCTAGTTTGCATCTGTGGAGATATGAGGATCAGACCTCCTCCCCATGACTGGCACTTATGGGGCCCCTGGCAGCTGGTATATCACCGGGGTCTACCAGAGATGGGGTGGAGATGAGATCTTATGGGTACCCAAGCAATGAAGCAATAATCAGAGAGACACACTGCTCGTTGTCTTTCCAAATAGTCTCTAAAGTTTATTGACAGGGTGATCTTTTATAGTACAAGATTAAAGGGAAATGAGGTTACATAACAATTGGCAGAAAGAATAGGGAGTTGCACAATAAGTTACACAATAAGATGTAAGATGCATCATGGGACACAAGATTATTAATTGACCAAATATGGGGATACTTCCTAATTTGAATATGTTCTAGTTCAATAGTTCAATTTCTCAAGGATATTTTGGCAATAGAGGCGACACAGGCACCATTTTTGGGGTGTTTTATTGTCTATTTTACTCAAGATTTGGACACAACAACATGTCTTTCATAATTTCTGGGAATCTGACCTTCACTATTTCTGGGAAAAGCAGGAACTGACCACAATTATAAAAATGTCAAAAATGTTAAGCTGTAGATAGATGTTAACCATACTCCACCATAGAACTATTTACTGGTATTATTTTATTTTAGAGAACAGAAATTAACCACTTCTTTACCAGTCCCTCTGCCGAGATACTCACGGTCCAGGTATCCAGAACCTTGGACATACTACAAGGGCTGGGCTGGGTTCCCAATCTGAAAAAATCCCAGCTCCAACCAACAAGGACAATAAGGTTTTTGGGAGTCCTCCTAGACTAGAGAAGTCAAAGGTCCTTTCTACCAGAAGATCATCGCCAAAACCTAACTGCAAAAATTCTGAAATTCAAAAGACGGAGATCACCTACCCTAAGGACGGCCATGTCCCTCCTAGGGTCAATGACGGCTTGCATACAGTCAGTGTCATGGGCTCAGGCCCACTCCAGAATTCTGCAGATGCACATTCTAGGAAACTGGAATGGAAGTCCCAATTCACTGAACAAGTGGATCCGAACGACGGCGACAGTAAAATCCTCCCTATCTTGGTGGTTAAATCAATCAAACCTAAGCAGGTGTGTGGGCTGGATACAACACCCCCTGATCACAGTGACAACAGACGCCAGCAGGAGAGTCTGGTGAGCCATGGTGTCGCAGATTCCTTTCCAGGGGCTCTGGAGTCAATAGGTGAGCGCCAGATCCTCCAACTTCAGGGAGCTGAAGGCAGTGGAGAAGGTGCTTCTGGCATCAAGCAGTCGGGTCTTAGGACGCCACATCAGGGTGTACTCTGACAATATGACTGTTGCAGCCCATCTCAACCACCAGGGAAGTTCAAGATTCAACGCTCTGAGAGGGATCTCAAGCTGGATCTTTTGGGCCGAAAAAAATCTCATCTCCCTGACCGCAGTACACCTAAAGGGGTCCGCAATACACAGGTGGATTTTCTGAGCCGCCGGGACATCCACCCCGGCGAGTGGAGCCTGAAGAAGGAGGTCTTCAACAAGTTGGCAGACAGATGGGGGCTACCCAAAGTAGACCTACTGGCCTCATGCCAGAACATGCAAACCAAAACCTATTTTTCCCTAAATCCCAAGGACGCCTTCGCCCACTTATGGAGATTTCAGCTGGCATATATCTTCCCCCGATACTGTTGCTGGCAAGAGCCCTTCGGAAAATTGAGACGACCAAGTACCAACTATCTTGGTAGCCCCAGTGCGGCCAAAGAGGAGCTGGTACCATCTCATCATGGAACTCCAGGTCGACGGTCCGGTTCTCCTTCCACTGTCAGACGATCTTCTCCTGCAGGGTCCTCTTCGTCACCCGGACCCCGAAGACTGAATCTGGCTACTTGGCTGCTGAAGCCCGGGTGTTGCGGGCTGGAGGGCTCTCTGAGCCGGTAATAGCCACTCTGCAAAGGTTGAGGAAACCCGTTACCAATGCCATAAATGGTAAGGTATGGAAAAAGTTCTCCTCGTGGTGTCACCCTCATACACCAGACCCCATCCACCCAAATATAGCCCAAATTCTGGACTTTTTGCAAAAGGGACTTGAGCTGGGTCTTAAATCAAGTACGTTAAAAGTCCAGGTCTCCGGTCTAAGTGCCATCTTCGACCAGGACATAGCCAACCATTGATGGATTAAAAGATTTATGGTATCTGCACTTAGGTGTCAGCCAAAAAGACAAATGGTAGTCCCATCGTGGGACTTGAACTTGGTCCTTAAGGGCCTCACGGGCCCTCCTTTCGTGCCCCTATCTTCCTGTACTCCTCAGCACCTCTCATGCAAGGCAGCATTCTTGGTCGCCATAACTACAGCTAGGCATGTAGGGGAGCTACAGGCTCTATCTGTCAAAGAGCATTATTTAAACATCAGAGAGGACTCCATTATACTTCGTCATGACCCATCTTTCCTTCCAAAGGTGGTGTCGGAGTTCCATCGATCGCAAGACATAGTCCTCCCGTCCTTCTGCCAAAACCCGATGAATCCAAAGGAAGAATCCTTCCACACTCTGGATGTCTGACGTATAATCTTACACTACCTGGAACAATGTAAAACCGATCAGAATTGATCAGAATCCTTTCGTCCATCTCCGGGACCGAAATAGGGGTAAAAAGGTGGCAAAAAGTACTATTGCCAACTGGATAAAGAAGGCCATAGCTGAAGCGTATACAGTCCAGAACATAGACGGTACATATGGGCCTAAAGGCTCACTCTACCAGATCCACCTCAGTCTCCTGGGTCGAAAGAGCTGGTGCATCTACAGAGCAGATCTGCAGGGCTGCAACGTGGTCATCCTTACACACCTTTTCCAAACATTATAGATTGGACTTCTGGTCCAATCGGGATCTTGTCTTTGGCCGGAAGGTACTCCAGGCCGTGGTCCCCCCCAGTATAGAATTGGTTGTTATTCCTTCCTATGCTATCGTGGAAGGTGACTAGAGAATATAGAATTATACCTACCGGTAATTCAGTTTCTAGGAACCTTCCACGACAGCACGAATTCCCTCCTGATATTCTAAGAATCTAAAGGTAACCGATGCTATGGTGTTAGTTAAAAGGCACTGGCTAAAGGGAGGTGGGAGAGGCTTTTAACCTCTTTGTGCTTCCTGTCCCCATTAGGGTTTTGTAGACAACCTCCTATGCTGTCGTGGAAGGTTCATAGAAACCGAATTACTGGTAGGTATAATTCTATTTTTAGCACATATAGATGAGGCCTGTCACGAAGATACCACACTGACAAATATGTGGCCTGTATTTTTTATTTTTTAAATGCAAAATAGTGCTGTATAGAACTAGAGTAACAGACAGGAAAAACACTGCAGTATTGGCCTAAAATGCCCAAACTTGGAGCACACACATATATGAGACTTGTCACGGAGATACCACACTGCCAAATATGTTGTTAAGGGCCTGCGGAACGCACCTAATAGATATTATGGAGAGGTGCGTTCCCAGACCGGAGTCCACCGTGCAGGCAGAGTCTGCTGCTAGTAAAATGGCGCAAGAAGCAAACTCTGTTATCCCGCAGAGTCGCCAAAATAAACGCCGTAACACGCTGTGGCAATATGTGCGAACTCTGTTATTCCACAGAGCCGCTAGAAGGAGTGCCGCAGTGCTATATGGCGATGTGTGCAAACTCACTTAACACCACTGAGTCACAAAATAAACATGCTAGGGCGCTGTCTAGCGTTGAAAGCGAACCCTGTTACGTCACAGAGCCGCTGAGAAAAACTTCTGTGTCCTGTCAGGCACCCAGGTACATAGTTGACTGCTAAGCGAACATAGAACGTGATTATGCGCTAATGTCCTCTCGGGAGACACCTGCAATCTATGGCGTCTGAACGCCAGGCCCTGCATACGGCAATCAAACTCCTCACCGGTTATGCCGGTAATCTAGGGCATCTAGGACACCGACCCTGACCAGCTAGCATACCAAACTCCTCACCGATTAAGTCGGTATTCTAGGGGCTTATTTCAGCCGGGCCCTAACCACACACATGCATGACCACACTGGCGCAAAGCATATGACGATTGATATTAGCGCATGGCGGACCAATAGGAGCTGCTTCAGTACCTGAACATGTGACCCCTGATCTCCAATGAGAGATCTTACCCTGGGCATGCTCAGAAGGGGAAACGCAGGACTTCATCCCAAAGACGTCTGCTCCAGCACTGGCTATAATAGCAGATCCAGGAGAGGCAACAGTAAGTCTCTGCACAGTACTGGAATGGGCAAGACGCTGGGACTGACGCCTCTGCTGAGCAGGATCCACTGTGGCTGGAGACGAATGGGGGACTGCAGCGGGACTGGTTCGAGACTCCCCTTGTGCAGCAGCGGGAACTCGAACCCTAACATATGTGGCCTGTATTTTTTATTTTTTAAATGCAAAAAAGTGCTGTATAGAACTAGAGTAACAGACAGGAAAAACACTGCAGTACCAGCCTAAAATGCCCAAATTTGTAGCACACAGATATATGAGGCCAGACACGGAGATACCACACTGCCAAATAAGTGGTCTGCATTTTTTGGGGTCTGCTAAATAGTGCTGTATAGAACTAGAGTAACAGACAGGAAAACCACTGCAGTACTGGCCTAAAATGGCCAAACTTGGAGCATGCAGATATATGAGTTCTGTCACGGAGATACCACATTGCCAAATATGTGGCCTGTATTTTTTGGGGGTCTGCTAAATAGTGCTGTACAGAACTAGAGTAAAAGACACAAAAAACACTGCAGTACTGGCTTAAAATGGCCAAACTTGCAGCACGCAGATAAACGAGTCCTGTCACAGAGATACCACACTACCAAATATGTGGCCTGTATTTTTTTTTTTAAATGCAAAATAGCGCTCTATAGTACTAGACTAGTAGAAAGGAAAAACACTACAGTACCGGCCTAAAATGCCCAAACTTGGAGAACGCAGATATATGACGCCTGTCACGGAGATACCACACTGCCAAATATGTGGCCTATATTTTTTGGGGATCTGCTAAATAGTGGTGTATAGAACTAGAGTAACAGACAGGAAAAACACTGCAATACTGGCCTAAAATGCCCAAACTTGGAGCAAGCAGATATATGAGGCCTGTCACGGGGATACCACACTGCCAAATATGTGGCCTGCATTTTTCCTTTTTTTAAATGCAAAACAGTGCTGTATAAAACTGGAGTAACAGACAGCAAAAATACTGCAGTACTTAAATACCCAAACGTGGAGCACGCAGATATATGACGACTGTCACGGAGATACCAAACTGTCAAATATGTGGCCTGTATTTTTTATTTTTTTTAAATGCAAAATAGTGCTGTATAGAACTAGAGTAACAGACAGGATGTCATGTATAGTGTACAGTTCCTATAGCGTCTTGTGCTTGGGTGCGAGGAAAACACATGAGACATAAGTTGATATGAAATTACTTGTATTACTTCATACAAGCATGCAGAAAAGGTCACACAGTTTGCAGGAACAGAGGCAGGAGAACACAGCAGGCCAGAGTAACTTCAAGCTCTACAATAACTCTCCAAGCAGGTTCAGGATCTCTTCTCTGTACCGTAATTCCTCTGCAAACATGGATTCACCAGACAGCAGGTTTCCAAAGTCCAAAAGTGTTCCAAAGTTCCTCAGTAGGAAATAGCTGGAGTCCAAAATCCTAGGTTTCCAGGAGTCAGGTCACAGGCTGACTGAGGCTTGATTCAGGAGCACTGATTGTTCAGCTGAGGCTGCTTAAGAAGCAAGAGGGAGAGAATCAGGGCGGGAACATGAAAACTGGAAACTCCATATTAACTGAGGGCAAGAGCTGCAGAAAGACAGAAAGCAAAATGGCCGACGGGAAACTGAGTTTCAAGGAACATGTCAAAAGAGACAAAGAACCTTACACAGGAAAACACTGCAGTACCTGCCTAAAATTCTCAAACTTGGAGCATGCAGATATTATGAGGCCTGTCATGCCGATACCACACTGCCAAATATGTGGCCTGTATTTTTTGGGGTCTGCTAAATAGTGCTGTATAGCACTAGATTAAATGACAGGAAAAACACTGCAGTACCGGCCTAAAATGCCCAAACTTGGATCACACAGATATATGAGGTCTGACACGGAGATACCACACTGCCAATTTATGTGGTCTGTATTTTTTGAGGGTCTGCTAAATAGTGCTGTATAGAACTAGAGTAACAGACAGTAAAAACAATGCAGTACTGGCCTAAAATGCCCAAACTTGGAGCACGCAGATATATGAGGCCTCTCACTGAGATATCACACTGCCAAATATGTGGCCTGTATTTTTTTTTTTTAAATGCAAAATAGCGCTCTATAGTACTAGACTAGCAGAAAGGAAAAACACTACAGTACCGGCCTAAAATGCCCAAACTTGGAGCACGCAGATATATGAGCCTCTCACTGAGATACACACTGCCAAATATGGGCCTGTATTTTCATTTTTTAATGTAAAATAGTGCTGTATAGAACTGTAGTTACAGACAGGAAAATCACTGCAGTACCGGCCTAAAATGGCCAAACTTGGAGCACGCAGATATATGACGCCTGTCACGGGAGAACCACACTGCCAAATATGGGGCCTATATTTTTTTGGGGTCTGCTAAATAGTGGTGTATAGAACTAGATAACAGACAGGAAAAACACTGCAGTACTGGCCTAAAATGCCCAAACTTGGAGCAAGCAGATATATGAGGCCTGTCACGGGGAAACCACACTGCCAAATATGTGGCTGTATTTTTTTGGGGTCTGCTAAATAGTGCTGTATAGAACTAGATTAAAAGACAGGAAAAACACTGCAGTACCCGGCCTAAAATGCCCAAACTTGGATCACACAGATATATGAGGCCTGACACGGAGATACCACACTGCCAATTTATGTGGCTGTATTTTTTGAGGGTCTGCTAAATAGTGCTGTATAGAACTAGAGTAACAGACAGTAAAAACAATGCAGTACTGGCCTAAAATGCCAAAACTTGGAGCATGCAGATATTGAGGCCTGTCACTAAAATACCACATGCCAAATATGTGGCCTGCATTTTTTGGGGATCTGCTAAATAGTGCTGTATAGAACTAAAGTAACAGACAGGAAAAACACTGCAGTACAGCCTAAAATGCAAAAACTTGGAGCATGCAGATATATGAGACCTGCCATGGAGATACCAAATGCCAAATATGTGGCCAGTATTTTTTGGGGTCTGCTAAATAGTGCGTATCGACTAGAGTACCAGACAGAAAAAACTATGCTGTACCGTCCTAAATGCCCAAACTTGGAGCACACAGATATATGAGGCCTGTCACGGAGATGCCACACTGCCAAATATGTGGCCTGTATTTTTTTGGAGTCTGCTAAATATGGTGTATAGAACTAGAGTAATAGACAGGAAAAACACTGCAGTACCGGCCGAAAGTGGCCCCAAAATTGGAGCACGCACATATATGAGGCCTGTCACGGAGATACCACACTGCCAATATGTGGCCTGTTTTTTTTACTTTTTAAATACAAAATAGAGCGTATAGAACTAGAGTAACAGACAGGAAAAACACTGCAGTACCGGCCTACAATGCCCAAACTTGGAGAACGCAGATATATGAGGCCTATCACGGAGATACCACACTGCCAATTATGTGGCCTGTATTTTTTATTTTGTTAATGCAAAAAAGTGCTTTATAGAACTAGAGTAACAGACAGGAAAAATACTGCATGTACCAGCCTAAAATGCCCAAACTTGGAGACGCAGATATATGAGGCCTGGCATGGAGATACCACACTGCCAAATATGTGGCCTTTATTTTTTAGGGCTGCTAAATAGGCTGTATAGAACTAGAGTAACAGACAGGAAAAACACTACATTACCGGACTAAATACCCAAACTTGGAGAACGCAGATATTGAGTCCTTCACGGAGATACAACACTGCGAAAATTAAGTGGCCTGTTTTTTTTTACATTTTAAATACAAAATAGAGCGTATAGAACTAGAGTAACAGACAGGAAAAAACTGCAGTACCGGCCTACAATGCCCAAACTTGGAGAACGCAGATATATGAGGCCTTCACGGAGATACCACACTGCCAATTATGTGGCCTGTATTTTTTATTTTTTTAAATGCAAAATAGTGCTTTATAGACTAGAGTAACAGACAGGAAAAATACTGCAGTACCGGCCTAAAATGCCCAAACTTGGAGCACGCAGATATATGAGGCCTGTCATGGAGATACCACACTGCCAATTATGTGGCCTTATTTTTTATTGTTTTAATGCAAAATAGTGCTTTATAGAGCTAGAGTAACAGACAGGAAAAATACTGCAGTACCGGCCTAAAATGCCAAACTTGGAGCACGCAGATATATGAGGCCTGTCATGGAGATACCACACTGCCAATATGTGGCCTTACTTTTTTTGGGGGTCTGCTAAATAGTGCTGTATAGAACTAGAGTAACAGACAGGAAAAACACTGCATTACCGGCTTAAAATGCTCAAACTTGGAGAACGCAGATATATGAGGCCTATCACGGAGATACCACACTGCCAATTATGTGGCCTGTATTTTTTATTTTTTTAAATGCAAAATAGTGCTTCATAGAACTAGAGTAACAGACAGGAAAAATACTGCAGTACCGGCCTAAAATGCCCAAACTTGGAGCACGCAGATATATGAGGCCTGTCATGGAGATACCACACTGCCAATTATGTGGCCTGTATTTTTATTTTTTTAAATGCAAAATAGTGCTTTATAGAGCTAGAGTAACAGACAGGAAAAATACTGCAGTACCGGCCTAAAATGCCCAAACTTGGAGCACGCAGATATATGAGGCCTGTCATGGAGATACCACACTGCCAAATATGTGGCCTTTACTTTTTTGGGGGTCTGCTAAATAGTGCTGTATAGAACTAGAGTAACAGACAGGAAAAACACTGCATTACCGGCCTAAAATGCTCAAACTTGGAGAACGCAGATATATGAGTCCTGTCACGGAGATACCACACTGCCAAACATGTGGCCTGTATTTTTTAATTTTTTTAAATGCAAAATAGTGCTGTATAGAACTAGAGTAACAGACAGGAAAAACACTGCAGCAGCGGCCTAAAATGCCCAAACTTGGAGAACGCAGATATATGAGGCCTGTCACAGAGATACTACAGTCATGGCCAAAAGTTTTGAGAATGACACAAATATTATATTTTCACATGATCTGCTGCCCTCTGGTTTTTATGTGTGTTTGACAGATGTTTTTATCACAGACAGAAATATAATAATTGCAAACATATGAGTAACAAAAGCTTATATTGACAGTTAGAATGAGTTAATGCAGTAAGTCAATATTTGCAGTGTTGACCCTTCTTCTTCAGGACCTCTGCAATTCTCCCTGGCATGCTCTCAATCAACTTCTGGACCAAAACCTGACTGATAGCAGTCCATTCTTGCACAATCAATGCTTTCATTTTGTCAGAATTTTTAGGTTTTTGTTTGTCCACCCGTCTCTTGATGATTGACCACAAGTTCTCAATGGGATTAAGATCTGGGGAGTTTCCAGGCCATGGACCCAAAATCTCTATGTTTTGTTCCCTGAGCCATTTGGTTATCACCTTTGCTTTATGGCAATGTACTCCATCATGCTGGAAAAGGCATTGTTGATCGCCAAACTGCTCTTGGAGGGTTGGGAGAAGTTGCTCTTGGAGGAAATTCTGGTACCATTCTTTATTCATGGCTGTGTTTTTAGGCAAGACTGTGAGAGAGCCGATTCCCTTGGCTGAGAAGCAACCCCACACATGAATGGTTTCAGGATGCTTAACAGTCGGCATGAGACAAGACTGGTGGTAGCGCTCACCTTGTCTTCTCCGAATGAGGCGTTTTCCTGATGTCCCAAACAATCGAAAAGGGGATTCATCAGAGAAAATAACTTTACCCCAGTCCTCAGCAGTCCACTGCCTGTACCTTTTGCAGAATATCAGTCTGTCCATGATGTTTTTTCTGGAGAGAAGTGGCTTCTTTGCTGCCCTCCTTGAGACCAGGCCTTGCTCCAAGAGTCTCCGCCTCACAGTGCGTGCAGATGCACTCACACCTGCTTGCTGCCATTCCTGAGCAAGCTCTGCACTGCTGGTAGCCCGATCCCGCAGCTGAAACACTTTTAAGAGACGGTCCTGGCGCTTGCTGGTCTTTCTTGGGCGCCCTGAAGCCTTTTTGGCAACAATGGAACCTCTCTCCTTGAAGTTCTTGTTGATGCGATAGATTGTTGACTGAGGTGCAATCTTTCTAGCTGCGATACTCTTCCCTGTTAGGCCATTTTTGTGCGTTGCAATGATGACTGCACGTGTTTCTTTAGAGATAACCATGGTTAACAGAAGAGAAACAATGACGCCAAGCACCAGCCTCCTTTTAAAGTGTCCAGTGGTGTCATTCTTACTTAATCATGACAGATTGATCTCCAGCCATGTCCTCATCAACACCCACACCTGTGTTAATGGAGCAATCACTGAAAAGAGGTTAGCTGGTCCTTTTAAGGCAGGGCTGCAATGATGTTGAAATGTGTTTTGGGGGATAAAGTTCATTTTCTAGCCAAATATTGACTTTGCAAGTAATTGCTGTTAAGCTGATCACTCTTTATAACATTCTGGAGTATATGCAAACTGCCATTAGAAAAAGTGAAGCAGTAGACTTTGTAAAAATTAATATTTGTGTCATTCTCAAAACTTTTGGCCATGACTGTACACTGCCAAATATGTGATAAATACATGGCTATGAACATGGAAAGGAATCATGACCTCTAAATGGAGATACCCGCCATAGAATTGCACAAAATTAAGGAAAAAACATGAGAGCTTAAATCTCCCTTACCTATGAAATAGTAATAGTGAATAAAGTCCCATATCAAAAACCGTACTTTATATTAGAGAAACAGACAGGAAAAACACTGCAGTACCTGCCTAAAATGGCCAAACTTTGAGCACGCAGATATATGAGGCCTGTGAAGGAGATACCACACTGCCAAATATGTGACCTGCATATTTTATTTTTTTAAATGCAAAATAGTGCTATATAGAACTAGAGTACGTATAAAGCAGATTGACCAATATAAAACTTAACTTTTAATTACTAATTAAAATGTACAAAAGTGCCAAAAGTGCTGTAAAAGTGCTGGTGAAAAAAAAAAAAACACAATGCGAATAAAAATAAGATACATGACACAGCCACTGGTTCACCAAAAACCTTTAGCAGAAAATTATTAACCCGTATAGAAACTGAAACCCCCTAATAGTACACTGTAGAAGCGTTTGTAAAGGGGAGATGTCAGAGTTAGTTTTCTTAATTACGTGGTATAGTATACCTATATTCTGCAGGTTCACTAAATCCGCACCTTGATGGGATTCTAGTGACTCTCAACGTGCTCAATCAAGTCACTGTATGAGAGTGTAAGCAGAGTATATTAGCTTGTGTGCTGGATCACAGATATCTTATACTAGATGGGCAATCGTTTGATGAATACCAACATCCCATATAATCCCAAATATCATGCACTATATGCTGCCAGATATGGTTTTGATGGTAGATAAGTTGCTCTCTGTGCCAGGAAGCCCCAATAATGTGATGTCTCATCATATAACAAGTTAATATGCGGTGGTATCAGGTTATAATGTCTCATCTATGTAGCTTTGGGGTAAAATGTAAATCCCAAAATATATAGCCCTCACGGTGAGTTTTTAATATAACGTATACTCATCTGCGGCATCCTATGTATGAGCATCGCTTCTCATTGTGAATGCTCCTCTGGGGGAGACCAACCACAGCCATAACAACCTAAAGACTTCACTGGGTGGTCTCTACCCGTGAAATGTCTCCCGACGAGTTTCATCGTTTAAAGAATCATCAGGGGAAAGGTAACATTCATCTATGGTTAGGAGACAAGGCGTGACGCCATATTATACGACCTGCCTTTTATCAATTCCAAAATCCCGCCACTTTCCCTTCGTTTCCGCACACTGACGCTAGCACTTCCGGTTATTGGAACGCATCAGGTCAAACTTGAACCGTGCGCATCATTTCCGGTATTCGTCATCCAGCCGAGAAACATAATTTCGGGTTTTACGTGCCGGTATCTTCTGATACACTTACATAATGCCGATGTAACCATGGTAACATATACTCATATGTATTTACCCCAATATATGTCCAGTTGGATTATGGTGTATTAATGGATAATGAACATAAGTCACATCCTTCTATACAGGACAAATTAGATTCATATTGAATCTTTCCTGAGGGATGTATTCGTAGAGTCCTATAGACGTCGTCAATATGTGAAACGTCAATAGGCAGCGCCCTATTGGTGAACACTCACAGGGAATGAAAAATCCGTTTATGGTATACACTTTTATGGAACCAAAGCGCTTCATAATTCTCATAAGACATCAGGAGGTTACTAAAAAAAAGGGGGGGGTGGATGTGGGATATGAGGCAAACACAGTGACGGACCTTCATAAGGTGTATAATGCAATTTAATATTAAATCATGTTGTAGGGAAATCCAACTTGAGATTAATTGGACGAGGGGATCTATTAGTTTTTTGACCTTTAATGGGAGTAGAAATGGCGAAATAAGGAAAGAGACAGCGGGTTACTCTTGAGGTGGGGAGATATGTGTGGAGTGCTGGATAATCAACACGACGGACCTTCTTGTGGAAAGGATAGTATGGGGTGCACACTGCGTTCGCTCCTATTGATCACTCACTGGTACATCCCTACCTCACGTGGAGGTTGGCACCCTAGAACCAGCGCAGTGGTGCCCCCACTCAACGTCGACTCTCCCTAGAATAGTCGCCCTATTGCGCCTACATTAAAGGAAAGAAGAAAAGGTTAATTGTTCGTTAAGACCCTTAGGGTTCACTGTTTGTAGACAAAAGATCCAAAACGTTTCTCTTTGGAGGATACGTTTGTCCCAGTCTCCCCCTCTCTGGGCTTTATGAATTTTTTCAATTCCATAAAGGAGATGGCTTTGAGATCACCACCGTGAACTTGGTTAAGGTGGTTAGCTACCGGGGTATCTCTTTTATTGATGGTGTCTCTATGATGTTCCCCTATCCTTTTCCTCATTTCTCTTCTGGTTTTGCCTAAGTATTCGGGGCCACACCTAAAAGTGATTTTGTAGACAACTCCTACCGATTTACGAAGATAAAACAATCTAAATATTAAAAATATTGGAGGAAGAGAAACCAATCACAAACTAAAATGTTTTTATACAAATGCACAAAGCATGGGCAACAAACAAGGAGAATTGGAACTACTAACGCAGGAGAAGAAGTATGATGTCATTGGAATCACTGAAACTTGGTGGGACAATACACATGATTGGAATACAAGGCTAGAAGGATACAACTTATTTGCAAGAAACAGACTTGATAAGCGAGGAGGAGGTGTCGCATTGTATGTTAGAAAAGCGTATATCTGCACAGAGATTGAGGCTTCAGAGACTGGTAGTTCTGTGGAAACTGTTTGGGTAAGAATACAAGGACAGAACAATGGAAAGGACACCATTGTAGGCATTTACTACAGGCCACCTATGCAAGCTGAAGATATGGATGAACTCTTTATGCATCAAATGGCCAAGTTCTCCAAAAAATATGACATAGTGGTCATGGGAGATTTCAACTATCCAGACATTTGTTGGGAATCTCTCTCAGGCAAAACTAACAGGTCAAGGAAATTCTTATCCTCGCTTGCTGACAACTTTATCTTCCAAAAGGTAGGGGAGAAAACAAGGGGATCTGCTACCTTGGATCTAATCCTTATAAACAGGGAGGAAATGGTTGAGGAGGTAAGAGTGGCTGGGACCCTAGGAGGTAGTGACCATGCTATTTTAGAATTTTGGATAACAAGAGGAGGAAGACCCGTGAAGACTCAGACGTCAAGGTTAGATTTCAGAAAGGCAGATTTTAAGGGACTCAGAAAGAGAATTGGAGGGATCCAATGGCAGGATATCCTTAAGGACAAAAATGTCCAGGAAGGATGGGACATCTTGAAAAATGAGATTCTCAAAGCACAATCGTTAACAATTCCAAAAAGAGGGAAGAATGGGAAGCATTTAAGGAAACCAGGATGGATGAACACAGAACTTAAACACATGCTAAAAAGGAAGAAAGAAATGTTTATCAAATGGAAAGAGGGAGGCATATCTAAAGAAAAATATAATGCCATCTGCAGAACCTGCAGGGCACAAATCAGATTATCTAAAGCTGACAATGAATTAAGGCTTGCAAGAGATGTCAAAAGCAACAAAAAAGGATTTTGGGGATACGTCAAAAGTAAAAAAAAAGTCAAAGATGCTATAGGATTTTTACAGGATGCAAATGATGAAATGGTAAGAAAGGATGTTGAGCAGGCTGAACTTTTAAATTCCTATTTTGCATCTGTTTTCTCTCAGAAAGGAAATGTAACATCAACTGATCTTCACTGTCCTATTAAAGGAATAGAAGAATCCAGGATATCTATAAACAGAAAGACAGTGAGGAAACACTTAGCTAACCTAAATGAATTCAAGTCTCCAGGTCCAGATGAATTACACCCCAGAATACTGAAGGAGATAGCACAAGAAATTCTTGAACCACTGTCCATAATCTTTGAAAATTCTTGGAGAACAGGAGAAGTCCCAGAAGACTGGAGAAGAGCAAATGTTGTTCCTATCTTCAAAAAGGGAAGAAGGTGGACCCAGGGAACTACAGGCCGGTGAGTCTGACTTCTATACCAGGAAAGATCTTTGAACAAATTATTAAAGAACATGTATGTAAGTACCTGCATAAGAATGAAGTGATTAAACAGAGTCAGCATGGGTTTGTAACTAATAAGTCATGTCAGACTAACTTAATTTCCTTCTATGACAGAATCACTGACTGGGTGGATCAGGGAAATGCCGTTGATATAGTATATCTTGACTTCAGCAAAGCATTGACAAAGTATCTCACACAATCCTTATTGAAAAAATGACTAAGTATGGAATGGACAAGGCAACTATTAGGTGGATTCATAACTGGCTTAGTGATCGGACTCAAAGAGTGGTCGTAAATGGCTGCACATCCAGTTGGAAGAATGTCTCAAGTGGGGTACAACAAGGCTCTGTTTTGGGCCCTGTATTGTTCAACATCTTTATCAATGATTTAGATGAAGGAATTTAGGGTAAACTGATCAAATTTGCTGATGACACAAAGCTAGGAGGGGTAGCTAATACTAGAGAAGAGAGAGAGAGGATTCAAAAAGATATAAATAAACTGGAGCAGTGGGCAGCAACTAACAGAATGGTTTTTAACAGGGAAAAATGCAAAGTACTACATCTGGGCAATAAAAATGAAAAAAGCATATACAAAATGGGAGGAATAGGGCTAAGTAACAGCACATGTGAAAAAGACTTGGGTATACTAATTGATCACAGACTGAACATGAGTCAACAGTGTGATGCAGCAGCAAAAAAGGCAAATACAATTCTAGGATGTATCAACAGAAGCATACAGTCTAGATCACGTGAGGTCATTATTGCCCTCTACTCCTCTTTGGTCAGACCTCATCTGGAATACTGTGTCCAGTTTTGGGCACCACATTTTAAAAAAGACATCAACAAACTGGAGCAAGTTCAAAGAAGAGCCACCAGAATGGTGACCGGTCTGCAAACCATGTCCTATGAGGAACGGTTGCAGGATTTGGGAATGTTTAGCTTGCAAAAAAGAAGACTGAGAGGAGACTTAACAGCTGTCTACAAATATCTCAAGGGCTGTCACATTGCAGAAGGATCATCTTTATTGTCATTTGCACAAGGAAAGACTAGAAGCAATGGGATGAAACTGAATGGGAGGAGACACAGATTAGATATTAGAAAAAACTTTTTGACAGTTAGGGTGATCAAGGAGTGGAACAGGCTGCCACGAGAGGTGGTAAGTTCTCCTTCAATGGAAGTCTTCAAACAGAGGCTGGACAGACGTCTGTCTGGGATGATTTAGAGAATCCTGCTTTGAGCAGGGGGTTGGACCAGATGGCCCAGGAGGTCCCTTCCAACTCTACCATTCTATGATTCTACAATTAATAAATTGTTTGATCGGATAAACCTTCTTGGTGACCATGCCAGTGAAGTCCTTTCCTTGTTGGACCGCTTCACAGTACTTGCAGTTACCACATCTGTAACACCCTATGGGTTGATTACCCAATCATGTGGTATTGTTCAGTGTATCAGGGATAAAATGGCTGTGGACCAACCTGTCTTTCATGGAACGCCTTTTCTGAAAGTAATTTGTGGGGTTGCGGAGATGACGTTTGTCAAATCCTTATCCATACAAAGTATTGGCCAATGTCGTTTGATGATATTTCTTAGGTCTTTAGTTCCATAAAAGTGTATACCATAAACGGATTTTTGATTCCCTGTGAGTGTTCACCAATAGAGCGCTGCCTGTTGACGTTTCACATATTGACGACGTCTATAGGACTCTCCGAATACATCCCTCAGGAAAGGTTCGATATGAATTTAATTTGTCCTATATAGAAGGATGTGACTTATGTTCGTTATCCATTAATACACCATAATCCAACTAGGCATATATTGGGGTAAATACATATGAGTATATGTTACCATGGTTACATCAGCATTATGTAAGTGTATCAGAAGATACTGGCACGTAAAACCGGAAATGATGCTTCCCGGCTGGATGACGAATACCGGAAATGATGCGCGCGGTTCAAGTTTGACCTGATGCGTTCCAATAACCGGAAGTGCTAACCTCGGCATCCGGAAACGAAGGGAAAGCAGCGGGATTTTGGAATTGATAAAAGGCGGGTCAGATAATATGGCGTCACGCCTTGTCTCCTAACCATAGATGGATGTCACCTTTCCCTGATGATTGTTTAAATGATGAAACGCGTCGGGAGACATTTCATGGGGTAGAGACCACCCAGCAAAGTCTTTAGGTTGTTATGGCTGTGGTTGGTCTCCCCCAGAGGAGCATTCACAACGAGAAGCGATGCTCATGCAAAGAATGCCGCAGATGAGTTTATATTAAAAACTCACCGTGAGGGCTATATATTTTGGAATTTACATTTTACCCCAAAGCTCCTTAGATGAGACACTATAACCTGATACCATCGGCATATTAACTTGTTATATGATGAGAGATCACATTATTGGGGCTCTATGACACAGAGAGCAACCTATCTGCCATCAAAACCATATCTGGCAACATATAGTGCATGATATTTGGGATTATATGGGATGTTGGTATTCATCAAACGATTGCCCATCTAGTATAAGATATCTGTGATCCAGCACACAAGCTAATATACTCTGTTTACACTCTCAAACAGTGACTTGATTGAGCACGTTGAGAGTCACTAGAATCCCATCAAGGTGCGGATCTAGTGAACCTGCAGAATATAGGTATACTATACCACGTTTTTAAGAAAACTAACTCTGACTTCTCTCCTTTACAAACGCTTCTACAGTGTACTATTAGGGGGTTTCAGTTTATATATGGGTTAATAATATTCTGCTAAAGGTTTTTGGTGAACCAGTGGCAGTGTCATGTATCTTGTTATTTTATTCGCACTGTTTTTTTTTTTTTTGCACCAGCACTTTTACAGCACTTTTGGCACTTTTGTACATTTTAATTAGCAATTAAAAGTTAAGTTTTGTATTGGTCAATCTGCTCTGTACATACTTTATCACGATTGAACATTACTGCCCCTGCTTATAAATAGAAATAGAGTAACAGATAGGAACAACACTGCAGTACCGGCCTAAAATGCCCAAACTTGGAGCACATAGATATATGAGGCCTGTCATAGAGATACCACACTGCCAAATATGTGGCCTGCATTTTTTATTTTTTTAAATGCAAAATAGTGCTGTATAGAACTAGAGTAACAGACAGGAAAAACACTTCAGTACCTGCCTAAAATGCAAAAACTTGGAGCACGCAGATATATGAGGCCTCTCATGGAGATACTACACTGCCAAAAATATGGCCTGTATTTCTAATTTTTTTAAAAGCAAAATAGTAAAATAGTGCTGTATAGAACTAGAGTAACAGACAGGAAAAACACTGCTGTTTCGGCCTAAAATGCCCAAACTTGGAGCACGCAGACATATGACACCTGTCATTGAGATACCGCACTGCCAAATTTGTGGCCTGTGTTTTTGGGGGGTCTGCTAATTAGTGCTGTATAGAACTAGAGTATCAGACAGGAAAAATACTGCAGTACCAGCCTAAAATGCCCAAACTTGGAGCACGCAGATATATGAGGCCTGACACGGAGATTCCAAATTTGTCGTCTGTATATTTTGGGTGTCTGCTAAATAGTGCTGTATAGAACTAGAATAAAAGGCAGGAAAAACACTGCAGTACTGGTCTAAAATGCCCAAACTTGGAGCACGCACATATATGAGACCTGTCACGGAGATACACTGCAAAGTATGTGGCCTGTATTTTTATTTTTTTAAACTCAAAATAGTGCTGTATAGAACTAGAGTAACAGATAGGAAAAATACTGCAGTACAGGCCTAAAATGGCCAAATTTGGAGCAGGCAGATATATGAGGCCTGTCACAGAGATACCACACTACCAAATATGTGGCCTATATTTTTTATTTTTTTAAATGCAAAATAGTGCTGTATAGAACTAGAGTTTCAGACAGGAAAAACAGTGCAGTACCGGCCTAAAATGCCCAAACATGGAGCACGCAGATATGAAGCCTGTCACGGAGATACCACACTGCCAAACATGTGGCCTGTATTTATTATTTTTTTTAAATGCAAAATAGTGCTGTATAGAATTGAAGTAACAGACAGGAAAAACACTGCAGTACCGGCCTAAAATGCCCAAACTTGGAGCACGCAGATATATGAGACCTGTGATGGAGATACCACACTGCCAAATATGTGGCCTGAATTTTTGGGAGGTCTGCTAAATAGTGCAGTATAGAACTAGAGTAATAGACAGGAAAAACAGTGCAGTTTTACCAGCCTAAAATACCCAAACTTAAAGCACGCACATATATGAGACCTGTCACGGAGTTGCCACACTGCCAAATATGTGGCTTGTAATTTTTATTTTTCTAAATGAAAAATAGTGCTGTATAGAATTAGAGAAAAAGACAGAAAAAAACACTGCAGTACCTACCTATAATGCTCAACATAAAGCACGCAGATATTTGAGGGATGTCATGGAGATAGTATATTGCCAAATATGTGGCCTGTACTTTTTAGGGGTCTGCTAAATAGTGCTGTATTGAACTAGACTAGAGTAAAAGATAGGAAAAATACTGCAGTACTGACTTAAAATGCCCATACTTGGAGCACGCAAATATATGAAGCCTGTCACTGAGATACCATTCTGCCAAATATGTGGCCTGTATCTTTTTGGGGTCTGCTAAATAGTGCTGTATAGAACTAGAGTAAGAAACAGGAAAAACACTGCAGTATCGGCCTAAAATGCTCAATCGTGGAGAACGCAGTTATTTGAGGCCTGTCATGGAGATATCTCACTGCCAAATATGTGACCAATATTTTTTGGGGTCTGCTAAATAGTGCTGTATAGGACTAGAGTAAAAGACAGGAAAAATACTGCAGTACTAGCCTAAAATGCTCAAGCTTGGAACACCCAGATATATGAGGCCTGTCATGGAGATAGCACACTGCCTAATATGTGGCCTGTATTTCATATTTTTTTATATGGAAAATAGTGCTGTTTAGAACTAGAGTAACAGACAGGAAAAACACTGGAGTGCCGGCCTAAAATGGCAAAACTTGGAGCACGCGGATATATGAGGCCTGTCAAGGAGATACCACACTGCCAAATATGTGGCCTGTATTTATTTTTTTTAATTCAATACAGTGCTGCATAGAACTAGAGTAACAGACAGGAAAAACACTGCAGTTCCGGCCTAAAATGCCCAAACTTGGAGCACGCAGATATATGAGGCCTGTCACGGAGATACCACACTGGTAAATATGTGTCTTGCATTTATTGGGGGGTGGCTAAATAGTGCTGTATAGAACTATAGTAACAGACAGGAAAAACACTGCAGTATCGGATTGAAATGCCCAAACTTTGAGCACGCCTGTTATGTTAGGTAGCTGAGGAGGACAGGAACAACAGCCGGGCAGCCAAACACCTGAGATGTTGGTAACTAATGGGTTGCAGATTCCTAAACTAATCACACAACTAGAGGTAGCCGTGGAGCGTTCCTACGTTGATCCTAGACGCCTCGTCACAGCCTGAGAGATAACTACACCTAAAGGCAGAAAGTTGAAAGCTATCTGCCCCGGAGCAGATCCCCAAAGAAAATAGGAAGCCCCAAACATGTAATTGCGGTTAGACAAGAAGAAAGCACGGACACAGACAGAAAATAGAATGAGCAAACGCTGGGGCCACAAGCTGACTAAATAGGATAGGACAGGAGAGATTACTTTCTGCAACCCAGAAAACCCTACAAAAATCCAACAATTCTGATTACAAAAATACTGAGATCACACGATCTCGCCACCCACTAAATCAGATCTCAGTGTGAACAAAACCAAGCCGCAGCTTCTGAAAAAGCAGGAAAAAGCAAATGAAAAAACAACAATGGCTACAGACAAACTGTGAGGAGCACAGGCCCCAGAAGGGGACCCGGCTGTCCTCCACAAATGTGCAGAAAACTATGCAAATAACAAGCACAAAAAGAAAAGCAGAAAATATCTTATCTGAAAGCAGAAGACGCAGGCAAGACACCAGCAAATTTCCAAATGAACCAGGGAACACAATTGAGACCAGAACAATTGATGACCGGTGACCATCATGGGAGGGAACCTCCCTTATATCAGTCCAGTCAGTGATCCCAGATTGCCATTCCTCACTGGAAGGTTCAGTACTGTCTGTAACCACCAGAGGGAGCCTCTGCTCATTCACAACACACGCCCATATATGGGAACTGTCACGGAGATGCCACACTGCCAAATATGTGGCCTGTATTTTTTCTTTTCCTAAATGAAAAAGAGTGCTGTATAGAACTAGAGAAACAGAAAGGAAATACACTGCAGTTCCTGCCTAAAATGCTCAAACTTGGAGCACGCAGATATATGAGGCATGTCTAAGAGAAACCACAATGCCAAATATGTGGCCTGTATTTTTTGGGGGTTTGCTAAATAGTGCTGTATAGAACTAGAGTAGCAGACAGGAAAAACACTGCATCACCGGCCTAAAATGCCCAAACTTGAAGCAAGCAGATATTTGAGGCCTGTCACGGAGATACCACACTGCCAAATATGTGACCTGTATTTTTTGGGGGTCTGCTAAAGAGTGTTGTATAGAACTAGAGTAACAGACAGGAAAAACACTGCATCACCGGCCTAAAATGCCCAAACTTGAAGCAAGCAGATATTTGAGGCCTGTCACGGAAATACCACACTGCCAAATATGTGGCCTGAAGTTTTTTGAGGGCTGCTAAATAGTGCTGTAGAACTAGAGTAAAAGACAGGAAAAAAACACTGCAGTACCGGCCTAAAATGTTCAAACTTGGAGAGCAGTTATTTGAGGCATGTCTCGGAGATACCACACTGCCAAATATGTGACCTGTATTTTTTGGGTGTCTGCTAAAGAATGCTGTATAGAACTAGAGTAAAGACAGAAAAAATACTGCAGTACTGGACTAAAATGCCCAAACATGGAGAACGCAGATATATGAGGTCTGTCACGGAGATACCATATTGCCAAATATGTGGCCTGTATTTTTTTGGGGTCTGCTAAATAGTGCTCTATAGGTCTAGAGTAACAGACAGGAAAACACTGCAGTACCCGCCTAAAATGCCCAAACTTGGAGCACGTAGATATATGAGGTCTGTCACTGAGATACGACATTACCTTTTATGTGGCCTGTATTTCTTATTTTTTTTATTTGAAAAATAGTGCTTTATAGAGCTAGAGTAACAGACAGGAAAAACACTGAAGTACCGACCTAAAATGGCTAAGCTTGGAGCATGCAGATATATGAGGCCTGTCACGGAGATACCACACTACCAAATATGTGGCCTGTTTTTTTGGGAGTCTGCTAAATAGTGCTGTATAGAACAGGAGTAGCAGAGTGGAAAAACACTGCAGTACCAGCCTAAAATGTCCAAACTTGGAGCACGCAGGTATATGAGGCTTGTCACGGAGACATCACACTGCCAAATATGTTGCCTGTATTTGTTATCTTTTTAATGCAAAATAGTGCTGTATAGAACTAGAGTAACAGACAGGACAAACACTGCAGTACCGGCCTAAAATGTCCAAACTTGGAGCACGCAGGTATATGAGACTTGTCACGGAGACATCACACTGCCAAATATGTAGCATGTTTTTTTAAATTTTTTTAATGCAAAATAGTGCTATATAGAACTAGAGTAACAGACAGGACAAACACTGCAGCATCTGCCTAAAATTGCCAAACTTGGAGCTAGCAGACATATGAGGCCTGTCACGGAGATACCTCACTGCCAAATATGTGGCCCGTATTTTTTATTTTTTTAAGTGCAAAATAGTGCTGTTTAGAACGAGAGTAACAGACAGTAAAAACACTGCAGTACCAGCCTAAAATTGCCAAACTTGGAGCACGCTGATATATAAGGCTGTTATGTTTCGGTAGCTGAGGAGTGCAGGCAAAAAAGGCAATACACCAGAGCAGTTGGAATCTATGAGATTGCAGTACCCTGACTAACCACAACAACTAGAGGCAGCCGTGGAGCGTTCCTACGTTGGTCCTAGACGCCTCGTCACAGCCTGAGAAACTAACTACACCTAAAGATAGAAATAGGAAAGCCATCTGCCCCGGAGCAGAACCCCAAAGATAATAGAAAGCCCCCAAACATGTAATGGCGGTTAGACAAGAAGAAATACAGACACAGACAGAAAATAGTATGAGCAAACGTTGGGGCCCAAACTAACTAAATAGAAAAGGATAGAAAGGGCACTTACTGCAATCCCAGAAAACCCTGAAAAGCACCAACTCTACTAATTTCAAAAACACCTGAGATCACACGACCTCTACCACCTAAATTAGTTCTCTGGTGTAACAAAATCAAAACAGCAGCCACTGAAAAAACTGGAAAAAGCAAAGGTACAAACATCAGTGGCTGAACTAAACTGAGAGGGCAAAAGCCCCCGGAGGGGACCCTGAAGGCCCCCACAGAAGTACAGGACAAAATGCAAAAATCAAGCACAAAAACAAAAAGAAGAAAATGTCTTATCTGTTAGCAGGAGATGCAGACACGACACAGCAGGCTACAAAGGAAACAGGAATCAAGGATTCAGACCAGAACAATTGATCATCGGCAACCCTGATGGGAAGGTGACTCCCTTATATAAGACCAGTCAGTAACACCTGATTCCCAATCCTCACAATCTTCACTGGACAGACCAGCACCGCTTGTAACCACCAGAGGGAGCCTCTGCTCAGAACTCATCCCAAGCCCACTCACAACAGTACCCCCCCTTGAGGAGGGGTCACCGAACCCTCATTTTAGCAACCAGGTCGGTCAGGATGAGTTCTATGGTACGCACGGATGAGTCTCCTAGCATGGATGTCCGAAGCAAACACCCAAGAATTGTCTTCCTGATCATAACCTCTCCACTTAACCAAATACTGGAGTTTCCGTCTAGAAAAACGAGAATCTAATATTTTCTCAACCACATACTCCAGATTGCCCTCAACCAAAACAGGGTCAGGAGGCACAGCAGCAGGAACCACTGGCTCAACAAACCTCTTCAACAAGGACTTGTGGAACACGTTATGGATCT
Organism: Oophaga sylvatica; assembly: GCA_033576555.1. Taxonomy (NCBI): domain Eukaryota; kingdom Metazoa; phylum Chordata; class Amphibia; order Anura; family Dendrobatidae; genus Oophaga; species Oophaga sylvatica. The sequence continues at coordinate 148,740,746 of JARQOD010000007.1, forward strand.
TAAATGTCCCTGGAAGAAGCAAACGAAAAGAAACAGGATTAAGAATCTATATGATCTTATAAGGTCCAATGAACCTAGGCTTAAATTTAGGAGATGCTACTCTCATAGGAATATTTTTTGAGGACAACCAGACCAAGTCACCCACTTTAAACCGAGGACCATCAGTCCTATGCCGGTTAGCAAACCGCTGGGCCCTCTCCTGAGAGAGGGACAACCTCTCCACTACCTGGTCCCAAATCTGTTGCATACGCTCCACAACAGAGTCAACACCTGGACAGACAGAAGCCTCCTTCTGTCCTGAAGAAAATCGAGGGTGAAACCCAGAATTACAGAAAAACGGAGACATCAAAGTGGCAGAGCTAGCCCTATTATTAAGAGCAAACTCAGCCAAAGGCAAAAAAGAGACCCAGTCATCCTGATCAGCAGACACAAAGCATCTTAGATAAGTCTCCAATGTCTGGTTTGTTCTCTCAGTTTGACCATTGGTCTGAGGATGAAATGCCGAGGAGAAAGACAATTGAACACCCAGTTTAGAACAAAAAGTCCTCCAAAATCTGGAAACAAACTGGACTCCTCTGTCAGACACTATGTTCTCAGGAATGCCGTGTAAACGAACCACGTGCTGAAGGAACAACGGCACCAATTCAGAGGAGGAAGGCAACTTAGGTAATGGCACAAGATGTATCATCTTAGAAAACCTATCACAAATCACCCAGATGACGGTCATTCTCTGAGAAACAGGAAGGTCGGAAATGAAATCCATAGAGATATGGGTCCATGGTCTCTTGGGCACAGGCAATGGCATCAACAAACCACTAGAGCGAGAGCAAGGCTTGGAGCGAGAGCAAGTCCCGCAGGACTGCACAAATTCCCTGACATCACGAGACAAGGTAGGCCACCAAAAGGACCGACTAACCAAGTCTCTGGTACCAAAAATTCCGGGATGCCCAGCCAACGCGGAACAATGAATCTCAGACATCACACTCTTTTTCCACTGGTCCGGGACAAACAATTTTCCAACAGGGCAGCGCTCGGGCCTATCCTCCTGACACCCCTCCAGAGCAAGTCTCAAATTAGGTGAGATGGCGGAAAGAACTACACCCTCTTTCAAAATAACAGAAGGATCAGATAACTCAGGAGAGTCCGCAAGGAAGCTCCTCGAGAGGGCATCCGCCTTAACATTCTTAGTGCCAGGAAGAAAGGAAACCACAAAATCAAAACGTGTGAAAAACAAGGCCCACCTGGCCTGTCTAGGATTGAGTCGCTTGGCAGATTCCAGATAAACCAGATTCTTATGGTCCGTAAGGACCACCACCTGATGTTTGGCTCCCTCCAGCCAATGTCTCCACTCTTCAACTCTTCAAAAGCCCACTTCATGGCCAATAACTCCCGATTACCCACGTCATAATTATGTTCAGTAGGAGAAAATTTTCGAGAGAAAAAGGCACAAGGGTTACTTTTAGAGGTCTCTGGATCTTTTTGGGACAAAACGGCACCTGCCCCAATTTCAGAGGCATCAACCTCCACCTGAAATGGCAAGAGAAACATCAGGCTGCCGTACAACAGGAGCAGAAGTGAATCTCTGCTTAAGTTCCTGAAATGCAGAGACTGCCTCAGGAGGCCAATTCACCACATCAGAACCCTTTTTGGTCAAATCAGTTAATGGTTTAACAATAACCGAGAAATTACCAATAAATTTACGATAAAAATTGGCAAAACCCAAAAATCTTTGAAGAGCCTTTAATGAAGTAGGTTGGACCCAATCACAGATGGCCTGAACCTTGACCGGGTCCATTTCAATAACAAATGGGGACAAAATGAATCCCAGAAATGAGATCCTCTGTACGCCAAAAAGACACTTTGATCCCTTCACATACAGAGCATTCTCTCTCAAAATCTGGAATACAGTTCGAACATGTTTCACATGAGAGTCCCAGTCATTAGAAAAAATCAAGATATCATCCAAATAAACAATCAGAAATTTATCCACAAAATCACTGAAAATGTCATTCATGAAGGACTGGAAGACAGAAGGAGCATTAGTGAGCCCAAAGGGCATCACAAAGTACTCAAAATGCCCTTCAGGGGTATTGAATGCCATCTTCCATTCATCCCCGTGCTTAATGCGAATAAGGTTATATGCCCCCTGAGGTCAAGCTTGGTAAACCAAGTAGCGTTTTTCACCCTGGAAAACAGGTCAGAAATCAAGGGTAACGGGTATTGATATTTCACAGTAATATTGTTCAAAAGACGATAATCAATACACGGCCTTAATGAACCATCCTTTTTGGCCACAAAGAAAAAACCGGCACCTAAGGGTGAAGAGGATGGTCTGATATGACCCTTCTCCAATGACTCCTTGATATAAGACCGCATAGCGTCATGTTCAGGTACAGACAAGTTAAAAAGGCGACCTTTAGGGAATTTACTACCAGGCACTAATTCAATAGCGCAGTCATAGCTCCTATGGGGAGGCAAGGATGCAGATTTACTTTCGCTAAATACATCAGAAAAATCAATCAAAAAGTCAGGAACATCCTGAGCCTGGGGGGAGGCAGAAGAAACAGGAGTGTTGGTATTAACACATTGGCAGCCCCAACTGGTTACAGACACAGATTTCCAATCCAAAACAGGATTATGAGACTGTAACCAAGGGAAACCCAGTACGATAATATCATGCAGATTATACAGAACCAAAAATTTGCAGCACTCTTGATGATCAGGTTTAACCCTCATTATCACCTGAGTAGAGAACTGAGGTTTATTCTCAGCCAAAGGGGTAGAATCGATCCCCAGTAGGGGAATAGACTTCTGTAGGGGTATCAAGGGAAACCCACAACATTTAGCAAAATCATAATCCATCAGGTTAATAGCTGCTCCAGAATCAACGAAAGCCTGAGCAGAAAATGAGGACAGAGAGCATATCAGAGTGACAGTTAATAAAAACTTAGTCTGAACACTACCCAAGACAACTGTGCGTGCAAAACGTCTTCCCCGCTTAGGGCAGACTGAAATAGCATGAGAGGCATCACCACAGTAGAAACATAACCCATTGCGCTTTCGAAACTCATGACGCTGTGCCCCAGACACACTCTATCCACTGCATGGATTCAAAGCAGGTCACAAGGCAACACTATTCCACGCATACTTCTCCGTCACGCAAACGTCTGTCAATTTGAATCGCTAATGAATAGAATCATTGAGACCAGAGGGGACAGGGAATCCCACCATAACATCCTTTACATTATCTGACAGACCCTTCGGAAAAAGGGCCGCCCAAAGCGTCGTATCCCACTTGGTCAGGACTGCCCACCTACGGACTCTCTGACAGTATAACTCAGCGTCATCAAGCCCCTGATTTATGCCAACAAGGCTTTTTCAGCTTGATCAGTGACATTAGGTCATCGTACAATAACCCCAAAGCCTGAAAAAAATGCATCAACATCACTCAAAACAGGATCCCCAGGTGTCAGGGAAAAGCCCATCCTGAGGATCGCCGCGCAGAGAGAGATGACAATTTGAACCTGCTGCCGCTGCGTTCCCTGAGGACTTAGTTTTAAGGCAAAAAAACAATTTACATTATTTTTGAAATTCTGAAACTTAGCTTCGATCCCCAAAAACAAATCTGGCATGGGGATCCTAGTGTAATGTATGTAGTACAGTTCATATAGCGTCTTGTGCTTGGTGCGATGAAAACACAGGAGTCACAGGTTTGATATAGAAAACCTGTATTACTTCATACAAGTTGGCCAGAAATAGTCACACAGTTTGCAGACACAGAAACAGGAGACACGCAGGCCAGAGTAATCCAAGCTCAGCAATCACTCTCCAATACAGATTCAGGATCTCTTCTCTGTTACCGTAGTCCATGCAAACGTGGGTTTTCAAAGAGCAGGGTTCAGAGTCCACAAGTGCTTCAGAGTTCTCAGTAGGAATAGTGGAGTACAAGGTCCAATGCTTACAGGAGTCAAGTCACAGGTTCACTGCAGGCTAGATTCTGAAGCACTGATTGCTCAGCTGTGGTGCTCAAGAAGCAAAGGAGAGAATTCAGGGGCGGGGAACATGCAAGCTGGAAAACTCCATTTTGACTGAGGGCAAGATAGCTGCAGCAAGACAGAAAGTAAAAATGGCTGACGAACAAACTGAGTTTCAGGAATATATACATAGAACCTTACATTACTCCCCCCTTAAGGACAACCTCCGGATGACTCAGACCAGGCTAATGTGGGTACCTCTGATGAAAACTGAAGAAGCAAGGAGGAGATTAACGTTATTGACGGTCCCATGAGTTGTCCTCCACTGGGTAGCCCTTGCATTTAATCAGATATTTTAACTGATTTCTATACAACCTGGAATCTAAAATCCTTTCCACCACAAATTCTTCCTGACCATCGACTAGCACTGGGTCAGGGCAAGGAGAGGGAACGTCCAGGAAACGTATTGGGTGTCGCAGCCTTAGTAGGGATACATGAAAGACAGGGTGGATCTCATAGTTCTGGGCAGTTGAAGACGACAAGCAACGGCACTTATAATTTTACTGATTTAATAGGGTCCAATGTACTTATGTCCCACTTAGACGATGGAATCTTAACTTAAGATTTGGTTGACAGCCAGACCAAGTCTCCTACTTGAAAGTGGTGCAGGTTTACGAAATTTATCTGCTGCTTTCTTGTACCTTTCTTGAGCTGATTCCAGATTTTCCTTTAGAAGATCCATATTCTCTGTAAAGAGTGATTCTTTCAGCCACTGCTGGGTAAAGGCGTTTCTTGGGAAATCGTGGTAGAATGTTAGGATGATAAACCTAGATTAGAGTAAAAAGGAGACTGTTTAGTGGAGGCACTCTGAGAGTTTGTTATACGGAACTCAGCTAATGGAAGTAGATCCACCAATCATCCTGTAGGTGGCCAGTAAAGCAGCGGAGATACTGCTCCAGGGTTTGATGGTTCGTTCGGTCTGTCCATTAGTCTGGGGATGAAAAGCAGAAGAAAGGTTTACTTTAATGTCCAATGCTGCACAGAAATTTGCCAAAACCTAGAAGTGAATTGCACCCCCGATCCGAAATAACCTCATCCGGTACTCCCATGTAAGCGAAACACATCTTTAATCATCAAATCTGATGTCTGTTTTGCAGTGGGTAAGCCGACACAAGGGATTAAAATGAGCTGCCTTTGTTAGACGGTCAACCACCACTAGAATGGTAGTTCTTCCCTGAGAGGTTGGTAACCCACAATAAGTCCATAGAATGGATCCCCACGGGCGGGACGGGGTGGGAAGAGGCTGTAACAGACCAGTTGGTGAGGAGCGAGGTGTTTTGCATCTTGCACAGACCTCCATGAAGTGACATAATTCAAAACATCCTTCCTGCAAGTGGGCCACCAAAAGAACGAGAAGAAATTCCTGCGTCTTTAGAATTCCTCTATGCCCAGCTATCTTGGAATCGGAAAGAGTTGCAATACTCTTAATCTGACTGTTTCAGGAATATACAGACGTTGTCCCTGAATCCACAAAACCATTCTTAAAGACAAGATTACGTCCTTGGGGGTTGTGCCAAAAAGGAATCCGCATGGTATGCTTCCTTGATGTCCTTAAGTAGGTCTTGATTATGAATTACTCCTAGGAATCTAGAGTCAGGAAGAATAGTCTTAGGGGAGTATTGGACGTGTCTCTGCTGAGTAATCCTAGAGAGTGCATCAGCCTTTCCATTGCGCGATCCTGGTCTATAAGAGATGATAAAATTAAATTGGTTTAAGAAAAGATTCCAGCGAGCTGGCGAGGAGTCAGGCACTAGCCGACTGATAAACTCAAGGTTACGATGGTCTGTCAGGACGACTATTTGCTGTGCAGCTCCCTGAAGAAGGTGTCTCCATTCTTTGAAGGCGGAATAATGGCCAACAACTCTCTATTGCCACATCGTAGTTCCTCTCAGCCGAAGACAACTGCTGGAAAAAAGGCACAGGGATGCAAGACATTCTTCTCACCTGTTCTCTGAGAGAGTATAGCTCCAACGGCACAGTCTGAAGCATCCACTCTATTATGAAGGCAAGCTCGGGGTTGGGATGTACTAGGATAGGTGCAGTGGTAAATTTATCTTTTAGACGGGAAAATGCTTCCTGGGCTTGGGGAGTCCAGGAAAACCTAGACTCTTTCCGGGTAAGTTGAGTGATAGGTGACACTACTCAGAGAAAATTTCTAATGAAACGTCTATAGAAGTTGGCAAACCCGATGAAGCGCTGTTACCTCCTTCACATTTCTAGGACTTGGCCAATCCTTGATGGCTTTGGGTTTTGCTTCCATCCATACTAATTCCTTGTGTAGACAGTACATACCCCAGAAAATTGAATTTCGGTCCTATGGAATTCACACTTTTCAAGTTTGATGTAAAGATGATTTTGTCTTAGACGTTCCAAGACCATTCTCACATGTCCATGATGTTCCTCTGTGGAGTTAGAAAAAATTAGATTATCATCCAAATAAATTACCACGAATGTATCTAGGAGATCCCTGAAGATGTCATTCACCAAGTGTTGGAAAGTGGTGGGGCGGTACTCAACCAAAAGCTAACAGATATTCAAATGTCCATAGCGTGACCTGAATGCAGTCTTCCATTCACCCCAGGTCTAATACGGACTAAGTTTTTAGGCCCCCCAATGAAGATTGTTTAGAAAAAATTTTGGCATGTCGCACTCTCTCCAAAACTCAGGGATTAAAGGCAATGGATAAAGGTTTTATAGTAACCTTATTGAGTTCCCTATAGTCTAGCAGGCTCAGAGTCCATCTTTTTCTTTCAAAGAAGATGGGTGCACCTGCAGGAGTGAAGAGGGGCGTATAAGCCCTTGGCTAGATTTTATCTATGTAATCCTTAAAGCCTTTAGCTCGGGCCCCGCCAGGGGGTAGTTTACCAAAAGGTATCTTGCTCCAGGCAATAATTCAATTGGACAATCATAGGGACAGTGAGGGGGAGCTGGTCAGGTTTTTGTCCATAAATCCAAAGTCCTGGTATACCCTGGTAGTTTCAGGGGACTGAATGTTCTTTAGGACAGAGCAAAGCTGAAACTTTTGGATCATCTTTTCTCTGGAAAGTTTTATTCCTTGGTCTCCCATTAATGGTAGGATTCTGAGCCTCAGCATGGTAGCCCAGAAAAAATGGGAAAGTGGGGAAAGAGATAAGCATAAAGGACAGTTTCTCTTGATGATCTTTACCCATAAGAACCCTCAAAGGCTCTTTTCCTGATCACGGTCCAGAGGTCGCAGGGAGCCTCCCTTTCCATCTGTTACGGAGTGCCTTCTTCCTGAAGTTTTTCCCCTGTTTCAGGCAAAGGAGACATCCATAAAATTTCCACTTGCCCCGAGTCGATATAGCAAGCTGAACCCAGCTGAGTCAACCCAGAGTTTGATGGAAAGAAAGCAATGAGAATTGTTTTTCTTACAACTCAGTGGGACCACCGCTGAGGAAACTTGAAAAAATGGCGCGGTACCATCAAGTCCTCAGAGGTAACCGAGTTTAAGTCCCGAGAAATCAAGATCGTTGCTGCAGATCTCTCTGGAGCCTGAGGCTCGGCCCTGCAGTCCCCTCTGCAACACTCACAAAGAATGAGTGCTCAGAGTCTTCAGAACGCTGGGGCAGTTTATTGAAAGGCCCTGACTTACCACAATAGAAACATGATTCTCCTTAAAACGATTTCCTTGGGGGCATCATAAACCCGGTTGTAAAGAGTCTACCTGCATGGGTTCAGGTCAGGTTCCCGGTAACCTACTCAAAGGTTCCTTGTGGAGAGGAAGTAGAAAAAGGTTGTACGATTGCTTTCAAACCATCTCTCTTGCCCCGGTTCAGTCAACGGTACAATACGGAGCAGTAGTTAATAAAGTCACCTAACGCAGTGGGGGGTGGCACGAGCAAGTTCATCCTTAATCAGTGGAGATAACCCTTTTCGAAAAAAAAGATTTTTTGGCGGAAAATGTCCGGTGGATCAAGGGCCCATTCCTGAAATCCAAGGATATTCAGCTACCGATGCTTACCTTGGCGCAAAGCTACTGGCGCTTCAGGTTGCCCTCGATTGGGGTCATAAACACGCCCCTGGCTGAAATAAAATCATCAAGGTGGGTTCAAACAATCATCCTCAGCCAATCAAGGGTTTGCCCACATTAAAGCCTTGTTGGTAAGCAACATAAAATGAGCACCTTAGATCGTTCATGGGAAATTGTGGTGGCAGAAAAAAAAAGATTGCATTGATTAATAAATCCCCTGAATTTCTCACGTTCACCGCCAAAACGAAAAGGGGGAATTGGAATTCCCCACCGGGGCTACGGCAGGAGCCTGGATCGCCCCTCTGAACCCAATCCTGGCTCCAAATCCTGGGTAGTCTTTCCACCACTTGCAAATTGGTGATTATTGAGGTCCTGTAGATTTGTTAAACGGGTCTTTATTCTGCAAATTGCAAGGATATTTCGTCACTCCGCAAAGTTCCTTTATGCGGGCCTCCTTTCCAGATCTTTTAAGACGGATTACTGGAAGAAGGGAGAGAAAAAAAACAATAGGTTTACCTTGGCAACAGCAGAGAGAAAAAAAAAAATTAAGGGAAAAGTCACCTGGAAAGGTTGTGAGAAGTCACAACCCTTCATCACAGAAGTTTCAACCAGAATCTTATCCAATTACGCAGACAAAAAAGAGAAAAGAAAGGAAAAAAAAAACAATATGTTTACCTGTGGAAACTGCAAAAAGAAAAAACTTAAGGGGGAAATTTTTACCTGGAATGGTTGGGAGAAGTCACAACCACGTCATCACAGAAAGACAACCGGAGTGAATCCACAGTACAGAGACACACCTTCCAGACCCAGCAGACACTAAGTTTGGCTTCAGAATCTTGTAATGATGTAGTTACATTCATTACTCTTGTGCTTGGGTGCGAGAAAAAACGGAGTCACAGGTTTGATAAGAAAAGTCCTGTATTACTTCAACAAGTTGGCAGAAATAGTCACACAGTTTGCAGCACAGAAACAGGGACACAGCAGGCCAGGTAATCCAAGTCAAATCACTCTCCAATACGATTCGATTTTTCTCTGTTACCGTAAGCCATCAAACGAGGGGCTTTTAAAGGGGGGTTCAGAGTCCACAAGTGCTTCAGGTTCCCAGTTAGGAATAGTGGAGTACAAGGTCCAAGGCTTAAGGGTCAAGTCACAGTTTCATGAGGCTAGATTCTGAAGCACGATTGCTCAGTTGGCTCTCAAGAAGCAAAGGAGGAATAGGGTGGGAACATGCAAGCTGGAAATCATTTTGACTGAGGGCAAGTAGTGCAGCAAGCAAAAGTAAAATGGTGAAACAAATGAGTTTCGGAATATATAATAGAATTACCAGGTTCCACAAAGCAAACCCCCCAACAAGATATGCACAATACTTGAACTCATGGCAAGTGTCCACCGGCCAGGAACTGTGCAAAACTCCATTGAGGGAAAAAATCCTCCCCCGACCAAATACGAGGGAAAAAAAAAAAAAAAAAATGCAACAAAAAGAAAAATTCTCTGACAAGTTGACAACCGTTTTTTTTCACAAATTTTTTTTCCCTTCTGTGATACCATACAATTTAAATTTTAGGCGGTGTATGTTATGTTTCGG
>JARQOD010000007.1:148750455-148786302 GCA_033576555.1 Oophaga sylvatica
CAAATCAGCCAAAGGCAAAAAAAGAGACCCCGTCTCCTGTACAGCACAAAGCATTAGAAAGTCTCCAATGCGTTTGTTCCCGTTTGACCATTGGTCTGAGATGAATCCGAGGAGAAAGACAATTAACACCCAGTTTGAACAAAAAGTCCTCCAAAATCGGAAAAAAAGGGGACCCTTGTCAACACTATGTTCTCAAATGCCGTGTAAACAACCCTGCAAAAAGGAACAACGGCACCAATTAAGGGGAAGGGGCAACAAAGGTAAGGCACAAGATGTATCATCTAGAAAACCTACCCAAAAATCACCCAATGCGGCATTTCTCGGAAACAGGAAGGTCGGAAAAAAAAATCCATAGAGAATGGTCCATGGTCTCTTGGCACAGCAATGGCAAAAAACAAACCATAAGCGAGAGAAAGGGGTTGGAGCGAAGCAAGCCCGGGGGACTGCAAAAATTCCAAAATCACGACAAGGGGGGCCCCCAAAGGGGCCGCTAACCAAGTCCTGTACCAAAAATTCCGGGATCCCCCACCAACGCGGACAATGAATCTCAGAAAATCACACTTTTTTTTTCCCATTTCCGGGACAAAAAATTTTCCAACAGGGCAGCGCTCGGGCCCTATCCTCCGACACCCCCCGAGAAAAGTCTCAAATTGGTGAGATGGGGAAAGAACTACACCCTCTTTCAAAATAACAGAAGACAATAACTCAAGAGTCCCCAGGAACTCCTCAGAGGGCATCCCCTTAACATTCTTAGTGCCAGGAAGAAAGGAAACCACAAAATCAAAACGTGTGAAAAACAGGCCCACCTGCCTTCTAGAATTGGTCGCGGGGGCAGTTTCCAGATAAACCAATTCTTAGGTCCGTAAGGACCACCACCTATGTTTGGCTCCCCCACCAATGTCTCCCACTCTTCACTCTTCAAAAGCCCACTTTCATGGCCAATAACTCCCGATTACCCACTCATAATTATGTTCAAGGAAAAAATTTCGGAGAAAAGGCACAAGGGTTATTTTAGAGGTCTCTGGATTTTTTTGGGGACAAAACGGACCGCCCCAATTTCAGAGGCACAACCCCACCTGAATGGCAGAGAAACCCGCTGCCGACCACAGGAGCAGAAGTAATCTCTGCTTAAGTTCCTAAATGCAGAGACTGCCTCAGGGGCCCAAAATTCACCACATCCAAACCCTTTTTGGCCCCAATCATTAAGGGTTTTTAAACAAAAAAAACCGAGAAATTACCAATAAATTTACGAAAAAAAATGGCAAAACCCAAAAACTTTGAAGAGCCTTTAATGAAGTGTTGGAACCCAACACAGATGCCCTGAACCTTGACCGGGTCCTTTTCCCAATACAAAATGGGGACAAAATAATCCCAGAAATGAGATCCTCTGTACGCCAAAAAACACTTTGATCCCTTCACATACAGAGCATTCTCTCTCAAAAACGGAATACAGACGAACAGTTTCACAAGATCCCATCATTAAAAAAACAAAAATATCACCAAATAAACAATCAAAATTTACCACAAAATCCTGAAAATTCATTCAGAAGGACTGGAAGACAGAAGGAGCATTGGGACCCAAAGGGCACCACAAAAGTACTCAAATCCCCTTCGGGTATTGAAGCCATCTTCCATTCATCCCCGTGCTTAATGCGAAAAGGTTATATCCCCCCCGAGGCCCAAAGCTTGGTAAACCAAGTAGCGTTTTTCACCCGGGAAAAACCCGGTCAGAAATCAGGGTAACGGTATTGATTTTAACGTAATATTGTTCAAAAGACATAATAAAATACACGGCCTTAATGAACCACCTTTTTTGGCCACAAAGAAAAAACCGCACCTAAGGGTGAAGAGGATGGCTGATATGACCCTTCTCCAATGACTCCTGGATAAAGACCGCAAGCGTCATGTTCAGGTACAGACAAGTAAAAAAGGCGACCTTTAGGAATTTACTACCAGGCACTAATTCAAAGCCAGTCCCTACTCCATGGGGAGGCAAGGATCAGTTTACTTTCGCTAAATCATCAGAAAAAATCAATCAAAAAGACAGGAACTCCGAGCCTGGGGGAGGCAGAAGAAACCGGAGTGTGGATTAACACATGGCAGCCCCACTGGTTACGACACAATTTCCAATCCAAAACAGGATTATGAGCTGTAACCCCAAGGGAAACCCCATACATAATATCATCAGATTATACAAACCAAAAATTTTTCGCACTCTTGATATCAGGTTTAACCCCCTTACACCTATAGGAACTGAGTTTATTCCAGCCAAGGGTAGAAAACGATCCCAGTAGGGAATAGACTTCTGTAGGGGTATCAAGGAAACCCACAACATTTAGCAAAATCATAATCCATCATAATAGCTGCCCAGAATCAACGAAAGCCGAGCAAAAATGAGGACAGAGCATAACAAGTGACATTTAATAAAAACTTAGTCTAACACTACCCAAGCAACTTGCGTGCAAAAAATCTTCCCCGCTTAGGGCAGACGAAATAAGCAAGAGGCACACCACAGTAGAAACATAACCCATTGCGCTTTCGAAACTCATGACGCTGTGCCCCCAGACACCACTCTATCACACTGCATGGATTCAAACAGGTTCACAAGGCAACACTATTCCACGCAAATTCTCCGCTCACCAAACTCGTCAATTTAATCGCAAATGACATAGAATCATTGAGACCAGAGGGGACAGGAATCCCACCATAAAACCTTTACTTATCGACAGACCCCTTTCCCAAAAAGGGCCGCCAAAGCGCGTCATTCCCTTGGGCAGACTGCCCACCTACGGAACTCTGACAGTAAAACTCAGCGTCATCAAGCCCCTTATTTAATGCCAAAAGGTTTTTCAAGCTTGATCAGTGACATTAGGCCCATCGTAACAATAAACCCCCAAACCTGAAAAAATGCATCAACATCACTCAAAACAGGATCCCCAGTGTCAGGGAAAAACCCAATCCCGAGGATCGCCGCCAGGAGAGAGAGACAATTTGAACCTGCTGCGCTGCTTCCCTGAGACTTAGATTTTAAGGCAAAAAACAATTTACAATTATTTTTGAAAATTTTTGAAACTTACTCGATCCCCCAAAAAAAAAATCTGGCATGGGATCCCATGTAATTATGTAGAACAGTTTCATATAGCTTCTGTGCTTGGGTGCATGAAAACACAGGAGTCACAGGTTTGATATAGAAAAGTCCTGTATTACTTCATACAAGTTGGCAGAAATAGTCACACAGTTTGCAGACACAGAAACAGGAGACACAGCAGGCCAGAGTAATCCAAGCTCAGCAATCACTCTCCAATACAGATTCAGGATCTTCTTCTCTGTTACCGTAAGTCCATGCAAACGTGGGTCTTTCAAAGAGCAGGGTTCAGAGTCCACAAGTGCTTCAGAGTTCCTCAGTAGGAATAGCTGGAGTACAAGGTCCAATGCTTACAGGAGTCAAGTCACAGGTTCACTGCAGGCTAGATTCTGAAGCACTGATTGCTCAGCTGTGGCTGCTCAAGAAGCAAAGGAGAGAATCAGGGCGGGAACATGCAAGCTGGAAACTCCATTTTGACTGAGGGCAAGATAGCTGCAGCAAGACAGAAAGTAAAATGGCTGACGAACAAACTGAGTTTCAGGAATATATACATAGAACCTTACATTACTCCCCCCTTAAGGACAACCTCCGGATGACCTCAGACCAGGCTAATGTGGGTACCTCTGATGAAACTGACGAAGCAAGCGAGGAGCATTAACGTTATTGACCGGTTCCCATGAGTTGTCCTCCACTGGGTAGCCCTGCCATTTAATCAGATATTTTAACTGATTTCTATACAACCTGGAATCTAAAATCCTTTCCACCACAAATTCTTCCTGACCATCGACTAGCACTGGGTCAGGGCAAGGAGAGGAACGTCCAGGAAACGTATTGGGTGTCGCAGCCTTTAGTAGGGATACATGAAAGACAGGGTGGATTCTCATAGTTCTGGGCAGTTGAAGACGACAAGCAACGGCACTTATAATTTTACTGATTTTATAGGGTCCAATGTACTTATGTCCCAACTTAGACGATGGAATCCTTAACTTAAGATTTCTGGTTGACAGCCAGACCAAGTCTCCTACCTTGAAAGCTGGTGCAGGTTTACGAAATTTATCTGCTGCTTTCTTGTACCTTTCTTGAGCTGATTCCAGATTTTCCTTTAGAAGATCCATATTCTTCTGTAAAGACGTGATTCTTTCAGCCACTGCTGGTAAAGGCGTTTCTATGGGAAATCGTGGTAGAATGTTAGGATGATAACCTAGATTAGAGTAAAAAGGAGACTGTTTAGTGGAGGCACTCTGAGAGTTGTTATACGAGAACTCAGCTAATGGAAGTAGATCCACCCAATCATCCTGTAGGTGGCAGATAAAGCTAGCGGAGATACTGCTCCAGGGTTTGATTGGTTCGTTCGGTCTGTCCATTAGTCTGGGGATGAAAAGCAGAAGAAAGGTTTACTTTAATGTCCAATGCTGCACAGAAATTTTGCCAAAACCTAGAAGTGAATTGCACCCCTCGATCCGAAATAACCTCATCCGGTACTCCATGTAAGCGAAACACATCTTTAATCATCAAATCTGATGTCTGTTTTGCAGTGGGTAAGCCGACACAAGGGATAAAATGAGCTGCCTTTGTTAGACGGTCAACCACCACTAGAATGGTGTTCTTCCCCTGAGAGGTTGGTAACTCCACAATGAAGTCCATAGAAATGGATCCCCACGGGCGGGACGGGGTGGGAAGAGGCTGTAACAGACCAGTTGGTGAGGAGCGAGGTGTTTTGCATCTTGCACAGACCTCACATGAAGTGACATAATTCAAAACATCCTTCCTGCAAGTGGGCCACCAAAAGAAACGAGAAAGAAATTCCTGGTCTTTAGAATTCCTCTATGCCCAGCTATCTTGGAATCGTGAATGAGTTGCAATACTCTTAATCTGACTGTTTCAGGAATATACAGACGTTGTCCCTGAATCCACACACCATTCTTAAAGACAAGACTTACGTCCCTTGGGGGTTGTGCCAAAAAGGAATCCGCATGGTATGCTTCCTTGATGTCCTTAAGTAGGTCTTGATTATGAATTACTCCTAGGAATCTAGAGTCAGGAAGAATAGTCTTAGGAGGAGTAATTGGACGTGTCTCTGCTGAGTAAATCCTAGAGAGTGCATCAGCCTTTCCATTGCGCGATCCTGGTCTATAAGAGATGATAAAATTAAATTGGTTTAAGAAAAGATTCCAGCGAGCCTGGCGAGGAGTCAGGCACTTAGCCGACCTGATAAACTCAAGGTTACGATGGTCTGTCAGGACGACTATTTGCTGTGCAGCTCCCTGAAGAAGGTGTCTCCATTCTTTGAAGGCGGCAATAATGGCCAACAACTCTCTATTGCCCACATCGTAGTTCCTCTCAGCCGAAGACAACTGCTGGGAAAAGAAGGCACAGGGATGCAAGACATTCTTCTCACCTGTTCTCTGAGAGAGTATAGCTCCAACGGCACAGTCTGAAGCATCCACCTCTATTATGAAGGCAAGCTCGGGGTTGGGATGTACTAGGATAGGTGCAGTGGTAAATTTATCTTTTAGACGGGAAAATGCTTCCTGGGCTTGGGGAGTCCAGGAAAACCTAGACTCTTTCCGGGTAAGTTGAGTGATAGGTGACACTACCTCAGAGAAATTTCTAATGAAACGTCTATAGAAGTTGGCAAACCCGATGAAGCGCTGTACCTCCTTCACATTTCTAGGACTTGGCCAATCCTTGATGGCTTGGGTTTTGCTTCCATCCATACTAATTCCTTGTGTAGACAGTACATACCCCAGAAATTGAATTTCGGTCCTATGGAATTCACACTTTTCAAGTTTGATGTAAAGATGATTTTGTCTTAGACGTTCCAAGACCATTCTCACATGTCCATGATGTTCCTCTGTGGAGTTAGAAAAAATTAGAATATCATCCAAATAAATTACCACGAATGTATCTAGGAGATCCCTGAAGATGTCATTCACCAAGTGTTGGAAAGTGGCTGGGGCGGTACTCAGACCAAAAGGCATAACTAGATATTCAAAGTGTCCATAGCGTGACCTGAATGCAGTCTTCCATTCATCCCCAGGTCTAATACGGACTAAGTTATAGGCCCCATGAAGATCTAGTTTAGAAAAAATTTTGGCATGTCGCACTCTCTCCAATAACTCAGGGATTAAAGGCAATGGATAACGGTTTCTAATAGTAACCTTATTGAGTTCCCTATAGTCTACGCATGGTCTCAGAGATCCATCTTTCTTCTTTACAAAGAAGATGGGTGCACCTGCAGGAGATGAAGAGGGGCGTATGAAGCCCTTGGCTAGATTTTCATCTATGTAATCCTTTAAAGCCTTTAGCTCGGGCCCCGCCAGGGGGTAGATCTTACCAAAAGGTATCTCTGCTCCAGGCAATAATTCAATTGGACAATCATATGGACAGTGAGGAGGGAGCTGGTCAGCGTTCTTCTTGTCACATAAATCCACATAGTCCTGGTATACAGCTGGTAGTTCAGGGACTGACATGATTCCTTTAGGAACAGAGCAAGCTGAAACTTTTGGACTCATCTGTTTCTCTGGAAAGTGTAATTCCTTGGTCTCCCAGTTAATGGTAGGATTCTGAGCCTGCAGCCATGGTAGCCCTAGAATAATGGGAAAGTGGGGAGAAGAGATAAGCATAAAGGACAGTTTCTCTTGATGATCTTTACCCATAAGAACCCTCAAAGGCTCTGTTTCCTGATCCACTGGTCCAGAGGTCAGCAGGGAGCCATCCACAGTTTCCATCTGTACTGGAGTAGCCTTCTTCACTGAACGTATTCCCTGTTTCAGAGCAAAGGAGACATCCATAAAATTTCCACTTGCCCCTGAGTCGATCATAGCAGAGCTAGACACCCAAGCTGAGTCAACCCAGAGTTTGATGGAAAGAAAGCAATGAGAATTGTTTTTCTTACAACTCAGCTGGGACAACCGCTGAGGAAACTTGAAAAATGGCAGCGTTTACACAGTCAACGTCCTCAGAGGTAACGGAGTTTAAGTCCGAGAAATCAAGATCTGTTGCTGCAGATCTCTCTGGAGCCTGAGGCTCGGACCTGACAGATCCCCTCTCGCAACACTCACAATGAATGAGTGCTGCAGTAGTCTTACGAGAACGGCTGGGGCAGTTTATAATGAAGTGCCCTGACTTACCACAATAGAAACATAGATTCTCCTTAAAACGATGTTCCTTGCGTGCATCACTAACCCGTCGTTGTAAAGAGTCTACCTGCATGGGTTCAGGTTCAGGTTCCCGTGTAATCCTACTCAAAGGTTCCTTAGCTGGAGAGGAAGGTAGGAAAAGGTTAGTACGATTGCTTTCGAACCATCTCTCTTGCCTGCGTTCAGTCAGACGAGTATCAATACGGATGCAGTAGTTAATAAAGTCACCTAACGCAGTGGGAGGGTCGGCACGAGCAAGTTCATCCTTAATCAGTGGAGATAACCCTTTTCGAAAAATAGATTTTTTGGCGGAACTGTCCCAGGTGGTATCAAGGGCCCATCTCCTGAAATCCAAGGCATATTCAGCTACCGAGTGCTTACCTTGGCGCAAAGCTAACATGGCTGCTTCAGCTGTTGCACCTCGATTGGGGTCATCAAACACCTGCCCCATGGCTGAAATAAAATCATCAAGGTGATTCAAACAATCATCCTCAGTCTCAATCAGAGGGTTTGCCCACATTAAAGCCTTGTTGGTAAGCAACATAATTATAGTAAGCACCTTAGATCGTTCAGTGGGAAATTGTGAAGCATGTGCAGAAAAAAAAAGATTGCATTGATTAATAAATCCCCTGAATTTCTCACGTTCACCGCCAAAACGAAAAGGGGCAACTTGGGAATCCCAGCACTCGGGGCTACGGCAGGAGCCTGGACTCGCCCCTCTAGAACTCAATCCCGCTCCAAATCCTGGGTAGTCTGTCCAACCACTTGCAAATTGTGATTATTGAGGTCCTGTAGATTTGTAAAACGGGTCTTTATATTCTGCAAATCTGCAAGGATATTATCAGTCACTCCGCAAAGTTCCTTTATGCGGGCCTCCATTTTCCAGATCTTTTAAGACGGATTACTGGAAGAAGAGGAGAGAAAAAAAACAATAGTGTTTACCTGTGGCAACACTGCAGAGAGAAAAAAAAAATTAAGGGAACCGCTCACCTGGAATGGTTGTGAGAAGTCACAACCACTATCATCACAGAAAGTTTCAACCAGACATCTGATATCCAGAGTTACAGCAGACAAAAAAGAGAAAAGAAAGGAAAAAAAAAAACAATAGTGTTTACCTGTGGTAACACTGCAAAAAGAAAAAACTTAAGGGAATTGCTCACCTGGAATGGTTGTGAGAAGTCACAACCACTGTCATCACAGAAAGTACAACCGGACGTCTGATATCCACAGTACAGCAGACACAGCCTTCCAGACCCAGCAGACACTAACGTTTTGGCTTCAGAATCTTGTAATGTATGTAGTACAGTTCATATAGCGTCTTGTGCTTGGGTGCGATGAAAACACAGGAGTCACAGGTTTGATATAGAAAAGTCCTGTATTACTTCATACAAGTTGGCAGAAATAGTCACACAGTTTGCAGACACAGAAACAGGAGACACAGCAGGCCAGAGTAATCCAAGCTCAGCAATCACTCTCCAATACAGATTCAGGATCTTCTTCTCTGTTACCGTAAGTCCATGCAAACGTGGGTCTTTCAAAGAGCAGGGTTCAGAGTCCACAAGTGCTTCAGAGTTCCTCAGTAGGAATAGCTGGAGTACAAGGTCCAAGGCTTACAGGAGTCAAGTCACAGGTTCACTGCAGGCTAGATTCTGAAGCACTGATTGCTCAGCTGTGGCTGCTCAAGAAGCAAAGGAGAGAATCAGGGGGAACATGCAAGCTGGAAACTCCATTTTGACTGAGGGCAAGATAGCTGCAGCAAGACAGAAAGTAAAATGGCTGACGAACAAACTGAGTTTCAGGAATATATACATAGAACCTTACACCTAGGTTCCACAACAGGCAACCTAACAAGATATGCAGCAATACTCTGAACCTCAGTGGCAAGCTGATCCACACGGCCAGGCAACTGTGCAAACTCCATTGAGAGAAAAAATCCTCCCCAGCACCCAGAGATACAGAGGGAAAAAAAAAAAAAAAAATGCAACAAACAGAAAAATATCTCTGACAATCTGACAACCGTTTTTTCTTTCACAAATTTTTTCCCTTCTGTGAGTACCATACAATTTTAAATTTTAGGCCGGTGATACTGTTATGTTTCGGTAGCTGAGGAGTGCAGGCAAAAAAGGCAATACACCAGAGCAGTTGGAATCTATGAGATTGCAGTACCCTGACTAACCACAACAACTAGAGGTAGCCGTGGAGCGTTCCTACGTTGGTCCTAGACGCCTCGTCACAGCCTGAGAAACTAACTACACCTACAGATAGAAATAGGAAAGCTATCTGCCCCGGAGCAGAACCCCAAAGATAATAGAAAGCCCCCAAACATGTAATGGCGGTTAGACAAGAAGTAATACAGACACAGACAGAAAATAGTATGAGCAAACGTTGGGGCCCAAACTAACTAAATAGAAAAGGATAGAAAGGGCACTTACTGCAATCCCAGAAAACCCTGAAAAGCACCAACTCTACTAATTTCAAAAACACCTGAGATCACACGACCTCTACCACCTAAATTAGTTCTCTGGTGTAACAAAATCAAAACAGCAGCCACTGAAAAAACTGGAAAAAGCAAAGGTACAAACATCAGTGGCTGAACTAAACTGAGAAGGCAAAAGCCCCCGGAGGGGACCCTGAAGGCCCCCACAGAAGTGCAGGACAAAATGCAAAAATCAAGCACAAAAACAAAAAGAAGAAAATGTCTTATCTGTTAGCAGGAGATGCAGACACGACACAGCAGGCTACAAAGGAAACAGGAATCAAGGATTCAGACCAGAACAATTGATCACCGGCAACCCTGATGGGAAGGTGACTCCCTTATACAAGACCAGTCAGTAACACCTGATTCCCAATCCTCACAATCTTCACTGGACAGACCAGCACCGCTTGTAACCACCAGAGGGAGCCTCTGCTCAGAACTCATCCCAAGCCCACTCACAACATGAGGCCTGTCACAGAGATACCACATTGCCAAATATGTGACCTGTATATTTTATTTTTTTAAATGCAAAATATTGCTCTATAGAACTAGAGTAGAAGACAGGAAAAACACTGCAGTAACTTCCTAAAATGCTAAAATTTGGAGCACGCAGATGTATGAGGCCTGTTATTGAGATACCACACTGCCAAATATGTGGCCTGAATTTTTTTGGGGGTCTGCTAAATAGTACTGTATAGAACTAGAGTAACAGACAGGAAAAACACTGCAGTACCGTCCTAAAATGCCCAAACTTGGAGCACGCAGATATATGAGGTTTGTCATTAAGATGCCAAAAATGTGGCCTACATTTTTTTGGGGTCTTCTAAATAGTACCGTTTAGAACTAGAGTAACAGACAGGAAAAACACTGCAGTACTTGCCTAAAATGGCCAAACTTGGAGCACGCAGATATATGAGGCCTGTCACGGAGATACCACACTGCCAAATATGTGGCCTGTATTTTTTATTTTTTTGAAATCCAAAATAGTGCTGTATAGAACTACATTAACACACAGGAAAAACACTGCAGTAAAGGCCTAAAATGCCCAAACTTGGAGCACACAGATATATGAGGCCTGTCACGGAGATACCACACTGCCAAATATGTGGCCTGTAATTTTTATTTTTTTAAATGCAAAATAGTGCTGTATAGAACTAGAGTTTCAGACAGGAAAAACACTGCAGTACCGGCCTAAAATGCCCAAACATGGAGCATGCAGATATGAGGCCTGTCACGGAGATACCACACTGCCAAATATGTGGCCTGAATTTTTGGGGGTCTGCTAAATAGTGCAGTATAGAACTAGAGTAACAGACAGGAAAAACAGTGCAGTAGTACTGGCCTAAAATACCCAAACTTGAATCACGCACATACATGAGACCTGTCACGGAGTTGCCACACTGCCAAATATGTATCCTGTATTTTTTATTTTATTAAAAAATGAAAAATAGTGCTGTATACTGTAGAACCTGCCGAAAATGCTCAATGTAAAGCACGCAGATATATGAGGCATGTCATGGAGATAGTATATTGCCAAATATGTGGCCTGTACTTTTTGGGGGTCTGCTAAATAGTGCTGTATTGAACTAGAGTAAACGACAGAAAAAATACTGCAGTACTGGCCTAAAATGCCAAACTTGGAGCACGCAAATATACGAAGCCTGTTGTTAGAGGTCGAGTTCCCGCTTCTGCACAGGGGGAATCTCGAGCCATTCCCGCTGCGGTCCCCCATCCGTCTCCAGCCGCAGTGGAGTCTCCTCAGCAGAGACATCGGTCCCAGCGTCTTGCTCAGCCTAGTACTGTGCAGAGGTTTACTGCTGCCTCTCCAGGGTCTGCTATTGTGGCCAGTACTGGTCAGTGGCGAGCAGATGTCCTTAGGACTAAGTCCTGCGTTTCCCCTTCTGAGCATGCCCAGGGTAAGATCTCTCATTGGAGATCAGGGGTCACATGCTAGGTACTGCAGCAGCTCCTATTGGTCCGCCAGGAAGGTCCTGAAACTACATGTGTTCTGAAGAGTTTCTCATTGGTCCTTTTTTGGCAGGCCCTGTAGTTGTTACTATAAAAGGGTTGTATGGCCATGCGCCCATGCGCTAGTATCAATTGCATTATGTGCTTTGCGCCAGTGTGATCATGCACGCATGTGGTTAGGGCTCGGCTGAAATAAGCCCCTAGAATACCGGCACCTCCGGTGAGGAGATTTGTGTGCACGTGGTTAGGGCTTGGCTGAAATAAGCCCCTAGAATACCGGCTTCTCTGGTGAGGAAATTGCTTGATTGCGTTGCTGTCTGCATGAAAACGGACTGCTATCCGCACAGCAGTTATCTGTGTATCCCTGTGGAGTTAACAGGACACAGTACCTATCTCTGTGTCTCTACCTCAACGACTCTGTGGTGTAACAGAGTTCGCTTATACCGCCATATTGTGCCACAGTATTTATATTTGTGACTCTGTGAAGTAACAGAGTTTGCCTATGCCATCTTACTAGCAGCAGGCTCTGCATGCACGGTGGACCCCGGGCTGCGAAGGCACCCACTATTTATATTTATCTGGTGCATTCTGCAGACCCTAACATTATACTAGCGCCAGGGTCTGGCTAGTAAAATGGCGGATGACCTGCATCTGCAGCGGTATATCCAGAAGCTGGAGGGTAGGTTGGCGACTCTAGAGCACACAACCTCAGCTGTGGATGTTACCTGTTCAGGCTGCTAGTGTGGCTGCAGCCAGTTTGTCCTCTGCTACCCCTGCTTCAACCTTTTCCCACCTCCCACTTCCAGATAAGTTTACTGGTGACAGTAAACAATGTTGGGGATTCGTCAGTCAGTGCTCCATACATTTAGAGCTCCTGGCTGCACGTTTTCCCACGGAGGAGCGAAAGTGGGTTTTATCATATCCCTTTTGTCGGGCAGGGCGTTGGAGTAGGCAACGCCGTTGTGGGAGCGTGATGATCGTGTGGTGCAGAGTGCTCCACTCTTCTTAGAAACTATGAGACAGGTCTTTTTAGGACCTCGTGTCACCCACGATACGGCTCTCCAACTGTTGGCAATCACCCATGGTTCATCCATGGTCAGCCAGTTCGCCGTCCAATTTTGGACTCTGGTCTCTGAGCTGGAGTGGCCAGATAAAGTCCTTATACCAGTATACTGGAGGGGACTGGCAGACCATGTGAGGGACGCCTTGTCAACCAGTGAGATTCCTGCCACACTGGAGGAGCTTATTACCATATCTACCCGCATCTACCTCCGTTTTAACGAGCGGAGGTTGGAGCAGACCCAGTGTAGGCAGAGGTTCCGGCTGTCGCCCACCTTCGCCAGACCTCTTGAATCTTCTGTTCAGGCGCCCAATTCCCCTGAGGCCATGGAGGTTTCTTGAGCGAGACCTAAGTCTCGGGCCGCTCGAGCACCTGTGTTTTGTAATGTTTGCCAACAGTTAGGGCATTATGCTAATAAATGTCCACAACGGTCAGGAAAACAACCGCGTCTAGTAACCATTGGAGTGGGTTCACTAGACACAGCAGTACACGCTTTCAAGTTGTCCTTTAAGGGACAATCAATTTAGGCTCATCCACTATAACAGTAACGCTTTGTGTGGACTCTGGAGTCAAAGGAAATTTCATGTCCTCTATCTTCACTCTCCGCCACTCTATACCTCTGGTGATGCTCGCCAAACCTATGACTGTTCGAGTAGTGAATGGGTCGACACTGCCTTCACAAATCACATGTCAGACAATCCCTTTTACGTTATCTATGTCCCCTTCTCATCAGGAGATTATCTCACTCCTTGTCATTCCCGAGGGAATAGACAAGATATTGCTGGGGATGCCCTGGCTCCATTTCCATTCCCCACATATTGAGTGGATCTCTGGGAGGATATTGGGTTGGAGTGAGTCGTGTAAAGGCAGATGTATGAGGGAATGCATTCAGGTGGCTACTACAGAGATGCCCGCAGATCTTACTTCCCTTCCCAAATACTATTGGGCCTATGCAGACGTGTTCTCCAAGAAGGCTGCGGAGATCCTTCCGCCTCACCGTCCCTATGACTGTCCTATTGACCTCTTGCCCGGAGCAGAACCTCCTCAGGGACGAGTCTATCCCCTTTCTCTCCCGGAGACGGAGGCTATGTCTCAATACATTCAGGAAAATATGGCAAGAGGATTCATTAGGAAGTCAGTGTCACCTACAGGGGCGAGGTTCTTCTTCGTTCAGAAGAAGAATGGAGAATTATGTCCATGCATTGATTACAGGGGTCTGAACGCCATTACCGTTAAGAATAAATACCAGTTGCCCCTGATTTCAGAGCTCTTTGATAGGCTCCGGGGAGCAAGGGTATTTGCCAAATTAGATCTGCGGGGTGCTTATAACCTGATTCGCATTCCGTGAGGGGGACAAATGGAAGACGGCTTTCAATACCAGAGATGGGCACAATGAATATCTGGTGATGCCCTTTGGGCTCTGCAATGCCCCAGCCGTCTTCCAAGACTTTCTTAACGACATCTTCCGGGATATGCTTTCCACCTCAGTCGTAGTCTATCTAGATGATATTCTCATCTTCTCCCCAGATATTGACTCCAACCGGAAAGATGTCTGCAGAGTCTTCGACCTCTTACGGGCAAATTCTCTCTACGCTAAGTTGGAGAAATGTATGTTTGAGCAGGAGTCCTTACCGTTCCTGGGCTATATCATCTCTGCCCAGTGACTGGCTATGGATCCTGCCAAACTACAGGCGGTGATGGACTGGCAAGAACCCCATGCTCTGAAAGCGGTGCATCGCTTTATGGGGTTCATTAATTACTATCGTCAGTTTATTCCCCACTTTTCAACTTTGGTAGCTCCCTTGGTAGCCCTCACCAAGAAGCGACCAAATCCCAAATTGTGGTCAGAAGAGGTCTCCAAGGCTTTCACTTCTATTAAGTCCCATTTTGCTAGTGCTTCCATCCTACATCGCCCCAATGTTGATAAGCCCTATATTTTGGAGGTCGATGCCTCGTCCGTTGGTGCTAGAGCAGTCCTCTTCCAGAAGGATGCTCAAGGTCGGAAGCATCCTTGCTTCTTCTTTTCCAAGACCTCACACCAGCGGAGAGGAATTATTCCATCGGGGACAGGGAGTTGCTAGCAATGAAGTTGGCCTTCTCTGAGTGGAGACATCTGTTGGAGGGGGCCCGCTTTCCCTTCCAAGTTTTTACTGATAAAAAAATCTGGTTTATTTACAAACTGCCCAGCTGCTAAATTCCCATCAGGCCAGATGGTCCTTATTTTTCTCCCTCTTTCACTTCACCTTCCATTTTCTTTCGGGAGAGAAGAATATCCGGGCTCACGCTCTCTCTCCGTCATGTTCTCCGAGGAGGAGGAGGGGGAGCCGCGGCTTATTGTCCCCTCTGAGAGCCTGAGAGTTGTAGCTCCGGTGTCTCTAGAGTCTGTGCCTTCCGGCAAGACTTTTGTACCATCTAATTTGCGACCGGAGGTTCTCTCTTGGGCCCATTTGTCCAGGGTGGTGGACGTTTTGGAAAAAAAAGGACATCCGAGCTTCTGGCGAGGACGTACTGGTGGCCGCATATGGTCCAGGATGTTGGAGACTATATTCGGGCATGTGTCTCCTGTGCCAAAAATAAGTCCCCTCGTCAACGGCCAGCTGGGTTACTTTATCCATTTCCGGTGGCAGGCAGGCCCTGGGAGATGGTCGGGATGGACTTTGTGGTAGGCCTACCCAAGTCTCGTGGTTGCACCATTATATGGGTTATCACCGACCACCTCTCTAAAATGGTGCACTTGGTACCGCTCCCTCGGTTACCTTCTGCATGGGCATTGGCGGCACTGTTTATTTGACACATCTTCCGCTTACACGGTATGCCGGACAAAATCGTCAGTGACCAGTACCCCCAGTTTGCGTCTCGGTTCTGGAGAGAGCTTTGTCGCCTTCTCAGTATAGAATTAAATCTCTCTTCTGCCTATCACCCCGAGACAAATGGGTTGGTAGAGAGGGCCAACCAGACCTTGGTCACATATCTGCGTCATTTTATTTCGGCCAGGCAGGATGACTGGGCATCCTTGCTACCGTGGGCGGAGTTTGCATTAAACAACGCCGTGGCTGATTCCACTGGACAAACTCCGTTCCTCCTTAATTACGGTCAGCATCCGCGGGTTCAGGTCAATCCTGTGGTCTACTGTCTAGCCCTTCCGCCACGCCTGGGTATCACCGACACATTCCATGTCTCCCTCCTGAAACCCGTATACTTGTCCCGGTTTTCCGAGTCATCTGCCGGGACATCGAGTTCGTCTACGGATGAATATGAGGTGAATGCTATTTTGGGGTGCAAGGTGGTACGTGGTGTAAGCTTTTCAGGGGATATAACTCTGGGATCGCCGTCTGGGTAGACAGAGTGGCACGGAAACAGTTCATTCACAGCAGTACTGGTGCAACTGGCCGCAACCAGTTTTATTTAAAGTCCACAGCAAACAGATAAAAACAAATCAAAAACAGAAGACCTGGGCTTGTCTAGCCACTTACTACACATAGATAGATTTCCCTATCTATCCGGGTCCCGACTCTAACAGCCGGGGCCAAAACAACACATATGTTCAGCATTTACCAGCATGTAGGTTCACAGAGTCTCCTCCTTGTGTCTGAAGGCACCTTCAACGTCCAGACTTGAGAGAGCTCCCCTCCTATTCAACAGCTATCCGCATGGATTCTCACAGAGACTACTCCGGGGGTACATCGAGCACCCAGACTGAGATAGCTCAAACTCCTGGAGACACCTTCTGTGCCTGGACCCCTCCTGTGTCCAGACTAAGCGAGCTCTCTGACTGTGCTCCCAAGCACCTACTTCTGGCTTCCTAATCAACACCTGAGTGGATTCAGGTCTGAGCTGCAAGCGTGTACTGAATGGCAGGTGTAGTGACCTTTCTTTACCACCAGGTTTACAAAGCCACACATTTCGCTCATACCAGTCAGCAAAGTACTTAGGTGAAATATACACCTCATTCAACACATATTCCTTCACTGTC
Source organism: Oophaga sylvatica (assembly GCA_033576555.1). Lineage (NCBI taxonomy): Eukaryota > Metazoa > Chordata > Amphibia > Anura > Dendrobatidae > Oophaga > Oophaga sylvatica. The sequence goes on from JARQOD010000007.1 coordinate 148,767,160, forward strand.
TCACAGTGGCAAAAAGTTTTATTTGGTGGATTGGAGGGGTTATGGGCCTGAGGATAGGTCATGGGAGCCTGTTGAGCGTATTCAGGCTCCGCAGCTCATTGCTGCCTTCGAGCGTAGCGAGGCCCAAGGAAGGGGGGCCCTATGGGGGGTAACGTTAGAGGTCGAGTTCCCGCTTCTGCACAGGGGGAATCTCGAGCCATTCCCGCTGCGGTCCCCCATCCGTCTCCAGTCGCAGTGGAGTCTCCTCAGCAGAGACATCGGTCCCAGCGTCTTGCTCAGCCTAGTACTGTGCAGAGGTTTACTGCTGCCTCTCCAGGGTCTGCTATTGTGGCCAGTACTGGTCAGTGGCGAGCAGACGTCCTTAGGACTAAGTCCTGCGTTTCCCCTTCTGAGCAAGCCCGGGGTAAGATCTCTCATTGGAGATCAGGGGTCACATGCTCAGGTACTGCAGCAGCACCTATTGGTCTGCCAGAAGGTCCTGAAACTACATGTGTTATGAACAGTTTCTCATTGGTTCTTTTCTGGCAGGCCCTGTAGTTGTTACTATAAAGGGTTGTATGGCCATGCGCCCATGCGCTAGTATCATTGCATTATGTGCTTTGCGCAGTGTGATCATGCACGCATGTGGTTAGGGCTCGGCTGAAATAAGCCCTAGAAAACGGCACCTCAGTGAGGAGATTTGTGTGTACGGGTTAGGACTTGGCTGAAATAAACCCCTAGAATACCGGCTTCTCCAGTGAGGAGATTGCTTGATTGCTTTGCTGTCTGCATGATCACGGACTGCTATCCGCACAGCAGTTATCTGTGTATCCCTGTGGAGTTAACAGGACACAGTACCTATCTCTGCGTCTCTACCTCAGCGACTCTGTGGTGTAACAGAGTTCGCTTATACCATTCAAATCAATATCAGTCAGTTTATAAGTACTCAAATTAATTACCTTATTGCCATATCTGGTAGACACAGGAGAGTAGTCATGTCGTCTGTATGGGTGATATGTACGTTCATTATGGTTTTGTCTATTGGATGTAAAACCTGTGGAATTAGATGAACAAGATGCCTCTGACGCGTCACTCAATGAAGAAATAGAAGCCTGTGACGGGTTACGTCCTGGCTGCCGACCCTGTGAAGTGGTTTTCCTCCATCTATACACAGCATTGTTTATATAATCACGTCGATCACGACTTAATTTATTCAGCTGTGTAGTCTGGATTTTCTTAACTACCACTTCAAGTGATTTATCCATTTGGTCCTGGAAAGTATTCAACTTCTCAGCTGTACCCATAGCCTTTAGCTCATCCTCAATAGTTTTAATAGATGCATCAAGTTCTGAAATTACAGAACCATTATGTTCGCATAACAATTGCATAAATGTAAGAGAACACGCATTACAAGCGTCCTCCCATCTGGACACAAATCCACAGTCCTCAACTGGGAACGTAGGGACCACCTTTTTGTTTTGTCATTCCCTTGTGTTTTCTTTCTTTTCATTCTATTGTGTGTTACACACTTCTGTGTGTACGGTGTACAGTTTATTCCTAATGTTTGCACATTCTTATATTCGTGTGCTCCTACCTTGTACGCGCCCCTCCCCCTGGCCCCGTCGTTCCTGTCGACTCTCGGCGTCTTTACATGGTGGACGAGCCCGCCCCGGCTCCTCCCATCGTGTGACGCTGGGATCGGCTGGCGTTGCGGTGTCATGGTGATGGCACGCGTCACTTCCGGGTGGAGCACCCGACTTCCGGTCACACGTATTACAGAGCGGCGACCACATACTATTTAAACAAGGGTAATATGGCTGTGTATTAGGTCCCCTGAAGAAGGCAGGTCCGAAACGCGCGTCGGGGCGGACGTGCTCACCCAGGCCGGGTCTGCTGCCTCCTCTTAGCCCGTTCTGACGCATCCACTGGTAACTATACCTTTTAGGGCTATGTCCATTGCTACTTTGTTTTGCTAATAGTGGGTAGTGTCAGGCGGCAGGTTAAGTGTGTGTGCACCAGATGCAGCTCAGCTGTGCGACAGGTATATGCTGGTCATGCCTGTCATATAGAATGTATTTACTAGTAGCTATCCGCTACCTCTGTTTATATCTCACTTAGTGACATTTATGTCTCATTTGTATCTTTGGTCATCTATAGCGGTTGGGCAGTGATATTGTCTTTGTACGTAATGTGGGCTGATATACCTATTTAGATGCCACATTCTCTGCCCTGCAGCAATTTTGCTAAAGTTACCAGCTCCCGCTTTGATGATATTGTTTTCTAAGTGACAGTTGTGCATGTCTGTATTTGGTAGTCGTCTCCACTTATATATACAATATCTACAACAGTGTATTGACATTCATTCCTGCTGGGCAGCAGTATTACATGCTGTATTTTGTATTATATATTGTCAGCATAAAACCTTATACCTGTGTGGGCGCGTTGCTTCACGATTTGCACTGTGCAGATTTATTTTCCCTTGTCTCATTTCCCCTTTAAAAATTTGGTGTATGTTGTTTTAGTACATTTTCAATAAAAATGATGTTTTTATAGCTTTTTGATCATCGTGTCTTATGATTTGGTTCAGTATTATATTTGGTGATAAGCTGCAATATCCATATTGACACATGGAAAATTCTGGTGTTTTATTATAATCATGTGTCTTGGTCATACTGTGTATATTTATAGAACTAGAGTAACAGACAGGAAAAACACTGCAGTACCGGCCTAAAATGCCCAAACTTGGAGCAAGCAGATATATGTGGCCTGTCACAGAGATACCACACTGGTAAATATGTGTCTTGTATTTATTGGGGGGTGGCTAAATAGTGCTGTATAGAACTATAGTAACAGACAGGAACAACACTGCAGTATCGGATTAAAATGCCTAAACTTGGAGCACGCACATATATGGGGACTGTCACGGAGATACCACACTGCCAAATATGTGGCCTTTATTTTTTCTTTTTCTAAATGAAAAAGAGTGCTGTATAGAACTAGAGACACAGAAAGGAAATACACTGCAGTTCCTGCCTAAAATGCTCAAACTTGGAGCACGCAGATACAGTATATGAGGCCTGTCTAAGAGAAACCACAATGCCAAATATGTGGCCTGTATTTTTTGGGGGTTTGCTAAATAGTGCTGAATAGAACTAGAGTAAAAGACAGGAAAAAAACACTGCAGTATCGGCCTAAAATGCTCAAACTTGGAGAACGCATATATTTGAGGCATGTCACGGAGATACCACATTGCCAAATATGTGACCTGTACAGACAGGAAAAACACTGCAGCACCGGTCTAAAATTCCCAAACTTGGAGCAAGCAGATATTTGAGGCCTGTCACGGAGATACCACACTGCCAAATATGTGGCCTGTAGTTTTTTTGGGGTCTGCTAATTAGTGCTGTAGAACTAGAGTAAAAGACAGGAAAAAAACACTGCAGTATCGGCCTAAAATGCTCAAACTTGGAGAACGCATATATTTGAGGCATGTCACGGAGATACCACATTGCCAAATATGTGACCTGTATTTTTGGGGTCTGCTAAAGAGTGCTGTATAGAACTAGAGTAAAGACAGAAAAAATACTGCAGTACTGGACTAAAATGCCCAAACTTGGAGAATGCAGATATATGAGGTCTGTCACGGAGATACCATATTGCCAAATATGTGGCCTGTTGTAAGGTTCTTTGTACATGTTTCTTGAAACTCAGTTTTTCCGTCGGCCATTTTGCTTTCTGTCTTGCTGCAGCTATCTTGCCCTCAGTCAATATGGAGTTTCCAGCTTTCATGTTCCCGCCCTGATTCTCTCCCTCTTGCTTCTTAAGCAGCCTCAGCTGAGCAATCAGTGCTTCAGAATCAAGCCTGCAGTGAGCCTGTGACCTGACTCCTGGAAAACCTTGGACTTTGTACTCCAGCTATTTCCTACTGAGGAACTTTGGAACACTTGTGGACTCTGGAAACCTGCTATTTGATAAATCCACGTTTGCATGGAATTACGGTAACAGAGAAGAGATCCTGAACCTGTTGTGGAGAGTTATTGCTGAGCTTAAGTTACTCTGGCCTGCTGTGTCTCCTGCTTCTGTACCTGCAAACTGTGTGACCATTTTTGCCACTTGTATGAAGTAATACAAGTCCTTCTATATCAAACCTGTGTCTCATGTGTTTTCCTCGCACCCAAGCACAAGACGCTATATGAACTGTACACCATACATTACAAGATTCTGAAGCCAAACGTTAGTGTCTGCTGGGTCTGGGAAGGCTGTGTCTGCTGTACTGTGGATATCAGATGTCTGGTTATACTTTCTGTGATGACAGTGGTTGTGACTTCTCACAACCATTCCAGGTGAGCAATTCCCTTAATTTTACTCTGCAGTGTTACCACAGGTAAACACTATTTTTTTTTTCTCTTCTCCTTCCAGTACTCCTGTCTTAAAAGATCTGGAAGATGGAGGCTCGCATAAAGGAGCTTTGCGGAGTGACTGATACAATCCTTGCAGATATACAGACTATAAAGACCCGTTTTGCAAACCTACAGGACCTCACTAATCACAATTTGCAAGTGTTTGGACAAACTACCCAGGATTTACGAGCCAGGATTGAGGTTCTAGAGGAACGAGTCCAGGCTCCTGCCATAACTCCGAGTTCTGGGATTCCCAAGTTACCCCCTTTTCATTTTGGCGGTGAACGTGAGAAATTCAGGGGATTTATTAACCAATGCAATCTTTTTTTCTGCACATGCTTCACAATTTCCCACTGAATGATCTAAAGTGCTTACTATAATCATGTTGCTTACCAACAAGGCTTTGATGTGGGCAAACCCTCTGATTGAGACTGAGGATGAATGTTTGGATCATCTTGATGCTTTCATTTCAGCCATGGGGCAGGTGTTTGATGACCCCAATCGAGGTGCAACAGCTGAAGCAGCCATGTTAACTTTGCGCCAAGGTAAGCGCTCAGTAGCCGAATATGCCTTGGATTTCAGGAGATGGGCCCTCGATACCACTTGGGACAGTTCCGCCAAAAAATCTATTTTTCGAAAAGGGTTGTCTCCACTGATTAAGGATGAACTTGCTCGTGCCGACCCTCCCACTGCGTTAGGTGACTTTATTAACTACTGCATCCGTATTGATGCTCGTCTGACTGAACGCAGGCAAGAGAGATGGTTCGAAAGTAATCGCACTAACCTTTTCCTACCTTCCTCCCCAGCTAAGGAACCTTTGAGTAGGATCACACGGGAACCTGAACCTGAACCCATGCAGGTGGACTCTTTACAAAGACGGGTTAGTGATGCACGCAAAGAACATGAACATCGTTTAAAGGAAAATCTATGTTTCTACTGTGGTAAGTCAGGGCACTTCATTATAAACTGCCCCAGCCGTTCTCGTAAGACTACTGCAGCAGTCATTCACTGTGAGTGTTGCGAGAGGAGATCTGTCAGGTCCGAGCCTCAGGCTCCAGAGAGATCTGCAGCAACAGATATTGATTTCTCGGACTTAAACTCCGTCACTTCTGAGGACGATGACTGTGTAAACGCTGCAATTTTTCAAGTTTCCTCAGCGGTGTCCCAGCTGAGTTGTAAGAAAAACAATTCTCATTGCTTCCTTTCCATCAAACTCTGGGTTGACTCAGTCTGGGTGTCTAGCTCTGCTATGATCGACTCAGGGGCAAGTGGAAATTTTATGGATATCTCCTTTGCTCTGAAACAGGGGATAGGTTCAGTGAAGAAGGCTACTCCAGTACAGATGGAGACTGTGGATGGCTCCCTGCTGACCTCTGGACCAGTAGATCAGGAAACGGAGCCTTTGAGGGTCCTTATGGGTAAAGATCATCAAGAGAAACTGTCCTTTATGCTTATCTCTTCTCCCCACTTTCCCATTATTCTAGGGCTACCATGGCTGCAGGCTCAGAACCCTACCATTAACTGGGAGACCAAGGAATTACACTTTCCAGAGAAACAGATGAGTCCAGAAGTTTCAGCTTGCTCTGTTCCTAAAGGAACCATGTCAGTCCCTGAACTACCAGCTGTATACCAGGACTATGTGGATTTATGTGACAAGAAGAACGCTGACCAGCTTCCTCCTCACCGTCCATATGATTGTCCAATTGAATTATTGCCTGGAGTAGAGATACCTTTTGGTAAGATCTACCCCCTGGCGGGGCCCGAGCTAAAGGCTTTAAAGGATTACATAGACGAAAATCTAGCCAAGGGCTTCATACGCCCCTCTTCATCTCCTGCAGGTGCACCCATCTTCTTTGTGAAGAAGAAAGATGGATCTCTGAGACCCTGCGTAGACTATAGGGAACTCAATAAGGTTACTATTAGAAACCGTTATCCATTGCCTTTAATCCCTGAGTTATTGGAGAGAGTGCGGCATGCCAAAATTTTCTCTAAACTGGATCTCCGTGGGGCCTATAACTTGGTCCGTATTAGACCTGGGGATGAATGGAAGACTGCATTCAGGTCACGCTATGGACACTTTGAATATCTAGTTATGCCTTTTGGTCTGAGTACCGCCCCAGCCACTTTCCAACACTTGGTGAATGACATCTTCAGGGATCTCCTAGATACATTCGTGGTGATTTATTTGGATGATATTCTAATTTTTTCTAACTCCACAGAGGAACATCATGGACATGTGAGAATGGTCTTAGAACGTCTAAGACAAAACCATCTTTACATCAAACTTGAAAAGTGTGAATTCCATAGGACCGAAATTCAATTTCTGGGGTATGTACTGTCTACACAAGGAATTAGTATGGATGGAAGCAAGACCCAAGCCATCAAGGATTGGCCAATTACTAGAAATGTGAAGGAGGTGCAGCGCTTCATCGGGTTTGCCAACTTCTATAGACGTTTCATTAGGAATTTCTCTGAGGTAGTGTCACCTATCACCCAACTTACCCGGAAAGAGTCTAGGTTCTCCTGGACCCCCCAAGCCCAGGAAGCATTTTCCCGTCTAAAGGATAAATTTACCACCGCACCTATCTTAGTACATCCCAACCCCGAACTTGCCTTCATAATAGAGGTGGATGCTTCAGACTGTGCCGTTGGAGCTATACTCTCTCAGAGAACAGGTGAGAAGAATGTCTTGCATCCCTGTGCCTTCTTTTCCCAGCAGTTGTCTTCGGCTGAGAGGAACTACGATGTGGGCAATAGAGAGTTGTTGGCCATTATTGCCGCCTTCAAAGAATGGAGACACCTTCTTCAGGGAGCTGCACAGCAAATAGTCGTCCTGACAGACCATCGTAACCTTGAATTTATCAGGTCGGCTAAGTGCCTGATAAATTCAAGGTTACGATGGTCTGTCAGGACGACTATTTGCTGTGCAGATCCCTGAAGAAGGTGTCTCCATTCTTTGAAGGCGGCAATAATGGCCAACAACTCTCTATTGCCCACATCGTAGTTCATCTCAGCCGAAGACAACTGCTGGGAAAAGAAGGCACAGGGATGCAAGACATTAAAGTAAACCTTTCTTCTGCTTTTCATCCCCAGACTAATGGACAGACAGAACGAACCAATCAGACCCTGGAGCAGTATCTCCGCTGCTTTATCTGCCACCTACAGGATGATTGGGTGGATCTACTTCCACTGGCTGAGTTCTCTTATAACAACTCTCAGAGCGCCTCCATTAAGCAGTCTCCTTTTTACTCCAATCTAGGTTATCATCCTAACATTCTTCCTCGATTTCCCATAGAAACGCCCTTGCCAGCAGTGGCTGAAAGAATCACGTCTTTACAAAAGAATATGGATCTTCTAAAGGAAAATCTGGAATTGGCTCAGGAAAGGTACAAGAAAGCAGCAGATAAATTTCGTAAACCTGCACCAGCTTTCAAGGTAGGAGACTTGGTCTGGCTGTCAACCAGAAATCTTAAGTTAAGGATTCCATCGTCTAAGTTGGGACATAAGTACATTGGACCCTATAAAATCAGTAAAATTATAAGTGCCGTTGCTTGTCGTCTTCAACTGCCCAGAACTATGAGAATCCACCCTGTCTTTCATGTATCCCTACTAAAGGCTGCAACACCCAATACGTTTCCTGGACGTTCTTCTCCTTGCCCTGACCCAGTGCTAGTCGATGGTCAGGAAGAATTTGTGGTGGAAAGGATTCTAGATTCCAGGTTGTACAGAAATCAGTTACAATATTTGATTAAATGGCAGGGCTACCCAGTGGAGGACAACTCATGGGAACCAGTCAATAACGTTAATGCTCCTCGCTTGCTTCGCCAGTTTCATCAGAGGTAACCAGACAAGCCTGGTCTGAGGTCATCCGGAGGTTGTCCCTAAGGGGGGAGTAATGTAAGGTTCTTTGTACATGTTTCTTGAAACTCAGTTTTTCCGTCGGCCATTTTGCTTTCTGTCTTGCTGCAGCTATCTTGCCCTCAGTCAATATGGAGTTTCCAGCTTTCATGTTCCCGCCCTGATTCTCTCCCTCTTGCTTCTTAAGCAGCCTCAGCTGAGCAATCAGTGCTTCAGAATCAAGCCTGCAGTGAGCCTGTGACCTGACTCCTGGAAAACCTTGGACTTTGTACTCCAGCTATTTCCTACTGAGGAACTTTGGAACACTTGTGGACTCTGGAAACCTGCTATTTGATAAATCCACATTTGCATGGAATTACGGTAACAGAGAAGAGATCCTGAACCTGTTGTGGAGAGTTATTGCTGAGCTTAAGTTACTCTGGCCTGCTGTGTCTCCTGCTTCTGTACCTGCAAACTGTGTGACCATTTTTGCCACTTGTATGAAGTAATACAAGTCCTTCTATATCAAACCTGTGTCTCATGTGTTTTCCTCGCACCCAAGCACAAGACGCTATATGAACTGTACACCATACATTACACCTGTATTTTTTTGTGGTCTGCTAAATAGTGCTGTATAGGTCTAGAGTAACAGACAGGAAAAACACTGCAGTACCGGCCTAAAATGCCCAAACTTGGAGCACGCAGATATATGAGGCCTGTCACTGAGATAAGACACTACCTATTATGTGGCCTGTATTACTTATTTTTTTATTTGAAAAATAGTGCTTTATAGAGCTAGAGTAGCAGACAGGAAAAACACTGAAGTACCGACCTAAAATGGCTAAACTTGGAGAACACAGATATGTGAGGCTTGTCACAGAGATACCACACTGCCAAATATGTGGCCTGTATTTGTTATTTTTTTTAATGCAAAATAGTGCTGTATAGTGCTAGAGTAACAGACAGGAAAAAAACTGCAGTACCGGCCTAAAATGCCCAAACTTGGAGCACGCAGGTATATGAGGCTTGTTACGGAGACATCACACTGCCAAATATGTAGCCTGTTTGTTTAATTTTTTTTAATGCAAAATAGTGCTATATAGAACTAGAGTAACAGACAGGACAAACACTGCAGCATTTGCCTAAAATTGCCAAACTTGGAGCTAGCAGATATATGAGGCCTGTCACGGAGATACCTCACTGCCAAATATTTGGCCCGTATTTTTTATTTTTTTAAATGCAAAATAGTGCTGTTTAGAACTTGAGTAACAGACAGGAAAAACACTGCAGTACCGCCTAAAATTGCCAAACTTGGAGCACGCAGATATATGAGGCCTGTCAAAGAGATATCACATTGCCAAATATGTGGCCTGTATATATTTATTTTTTTAAATGCAAAATATTGCTCTATAGAACTAGAGTAGAAGACAGGAAAAACACTGCAGTAACTTCCTAAAATGCTAAAATTTGGAGCACGCAGATGTATGAGGCCTGTTATTGAGATACCACACTGCCAAATATGTGGCCTGAATTTTTTGGGGGTCTGCTAAATAATGCTGTATAGAACTAGAGTAACAGACAGGAAAAACACTGCAGTACCGTCATAAAATGCCCAAACTTGGAGCACGCAGATATATGAGGTTTGTCACAGAGATGCCAAAAATGTGGCCTACATTTTCTTGGGGTCTGCTAAATTGTGCTGTATTGAACTAGAGTAGCAGATAGGAAAAACACTGCAGTACCGGCCTAAAATGGGCAAAATTGGAGCATGCAGATATATGAGGCCTGTCACGGAGATACCACACTACCAAATATGTGGCCTGTATTTTTTATTTTTTTGAAATCCAAAATAGTGCTGTATAGAACTACATTAACACACAGGAATAACACTGCAGTGACGGCCTAAAATGTCCAAACTTGGAGCACGCAGATATATGAGGCCTGTCACAGAGAAACCAAGAAACCACACTGCCAAATATGTGGCCTGTGTTTTTTATTTTTCTAAATGCAAAATAGTGCTGTATAGAACTAGAGTAACAGACAGGAAAAACACTGCGGAACCGGCATAAAAATGCCCAAACTTGGAGCATGCAGATATATGAGGCCTGTCATGGAGATACCACACTGCCAAGTATGTGGCCTGTAGAGTTGAGCGAAACAGGTCAATCAGATTCATAAGTCGCTGACTTTCGCCAAAGTCGGGTTTCGCCAAGCGAAACCTGACCATAGCGTGAAGTCGGCCATGCGGTCGTCGACCCTAGCGCCAATGTTGGTTTTACCATAATGCTTTCAGGCGCCTTTTTTCAGACAATGAGCAAGGACTTACACTGTGGGCAGTGAGATGACATGGGCAGCGTCCACCACCATCTTAGAGAAGGGCATTGCAGTGATTGGCTTGCTTTGGGGGGGCGTCATAATGTCTAATAAGGCCCTGACCACCGACAGCCATTTTACTTCTGCCGATCTTAATAGTAGGGAGAGGTTGTTGACGCTGTTTATCAGTAGGGAGAGAGTTAGGGCTGAAAAGAGAAGTTCTTATGTGCTTGTGCTGCTAGCAGTTGTGCTGTACAGTTAGTGTGCAGTGACAGGGGAGGATTTTCTTGTGTGCAGCAGCACTGGTTATTAGGCTGCCTGCCAGTGACAGGGGAGGATTTACTTGTGTGCAGCAGCGATGGTTATTAGGCTGCCTGCCAGTGACAGGGGAGGATTTTCTTGTGTGCAGCAGCGCTGGTTATTAGTCTGCCTGCTAGCTGTGTGTACACTGCTGTGCAGACTGCTTTTTACACAGCACTAATACTTTTATTCTTTTTTTCTGCACAGTTACCGAGCATTCATTTTTTTCCACATCGTATAGAGCTGTACGCTCCTCACACACTACCATGTACCTTCTGGTATCACGGTCAAATCCATACCGAGAGAGCGTCTGTGTGTGAATCCGGAAATATATGCGGAGATTTAACTTTTACCCTTCACTGTATACAGCTGAACGCTTCTGATACTGTACCATATAGCTGCTGATATTTTTGGTACATTTTCCCAAACATGAGGAAGTATGGTGGAAGAGGCCGCGGACGTGGGCGGGGGGGCCAGCTGGTACTGATGGTGGTGGTGGTGCATCTGCTGTTAGTGCCAAAAGCACAATAGCACCTAAGGCAGGAGGTGTTGAGCCTGTGTCATCTTCTGGCTCTAGGAGGCCTGGAGAGCTCCCTTTTCTGGGAGTAGGTAAAACGCTTTTAAAGCCAGAGCATCAGGAACAGGTTTTGGCTTACATTGCCGAAACAGCCTCCAGCTCTATTGCCTCCTCTTCTGAAGTTTCAAATGCTGCAAGCACTGAGTCGTCAGTGCAGGCTCCTGGTCAGGAACGACACCTTTCCTTGTGTCCTTCACCCCCAACAAAAATGAAGGATGCGGCAGGCCACACTTCAAATTACTCCCTGGAGCTCTTCTCACATACCATGCCTGGGTTATCAAGTGAAATCCTGAATTCCCCAGTCCAAGATGAATATGACATAGAGTGCATTGATGCACAGCCACTGCTATATGATTCTGCTGGTACATTCACCCAGAGTACTGCATTGCCCTCGCAGTCTACTGAGCCAGATTCTGACTCTGATGAAACTCAGGTGCCCCTTCCCGCATACTATACCACCTTACACGGTGACACAGAGGAAGGTGCAGATGAAATTGATGAGGAGGTAATGGATGACTCAGTTGTTGAACCGGATTGGCATCCATTGGGGGAAGAGGGTGCCACTGGCAATAGCTCAGAAGAGGAGGAGGATCCACAGCAGGCATCGACATCGCAGCTGTGGTTATCTGACAGCCCTTTAGCAGTCCGGAAACGTGTTAAAAAATCAAAAAGAGTGGCAGGACAGCTTGGCCAGACGGTCGAATTAGCACCGCGTGCAAGCCCTGAAAATTTATTCCATAGTAGGAAGAGTGCAATGTGGCACTTTTTTGACCAAAATCCTATTGATGAGGCAAAGGTTATCTGTAAGAAGTGTGGAAGGACCTTTACCTGAGGGAAAAATCTCCAAAATTTGAATACCAGTTGTATGCTTAGACATTTTAACACTATGCACTTGCAAGCATGGATGGACTACAAATCCTCAGGTAGCACATGTGCACCTGCTCTGACTGAAGGTAGCCAGCAACGCTACATCGCTTCCCCCACTGTAAGCCCACTGGTTAGCACACCACCAGCAAGAAATGTTGAGGTGTCATCGCAAGGCCAAAGCAGTCAGGGAATCACAATGTTTATCCAACGAAAGACTGAATCTAGGCCATCACCACCACCACCACTATCAACATCACCAACCCCCTCTCAGTCCACCATGTCCACCGCTAGTTCCCCCATATGCAGCTCTCAAGTCCAGCTCACCCTAGCAGACACTCTGAGTAGGACAAGAAAATACTCATCCTCTCATCCGTGTACACTGGCTTTGAATGCCTACATTGCCAAACTGATCTCGTTAGAGATGATGCCCTTCCGTTTGGTTGAAAGCGCAGCACTCCAAGAGCTCATGGCCTATGCTGTCCCACGCTATGACCTACCCAGTCGGCACTTCTTTTCTAGAAAATCCATCCCTGCCCTCCACCTGCATGTGAAAGACCGCATTGTCCATGCACTCAAACAATCAGTGAGTGGAAAGGTGCACCTCACAGCAGATGCATGGGCCAGTAGGCATGGCCAGGGCTGTTACGTGTCCATCACTGTGCACTGGGTTAGTGTGGTGGATGCAGGATCCACATGGGACAGCGGCGGTGGGACAGTGCTGCTTTGCCCACGGTATAGGCAACAGTTGGCTGTAGACGTTCGACCCTCCTCCTCCTCCAGAAGCGAAAGCTCGTCGACAGAGCACAGTCGCACGAGTCACTCCATCCGCAGATGCCAGTGTTGCACACGAGGTGTCCCACTATCGAGCAGCTAGTGGTAAGCATCAGCAGGCTTTTTTAAAGATGATGTCTTTGGGCGACAACAGACACACCGCGGAGGTACTGGCCGACTACATGCAGCGAAAAACTGAGTCATGGCTGGGCAGTCTACATCTTGCACCAGGCAAGGTAGTCAGTGAAAACGGCCGTAATTTTGTGGCGGCCATAGCCCTGGCAAAACTCAGACACATACCTTACCTCTCACACCTTGAACCTGGTGGTGCAGTGCTTCATAAATAATTATCCGGAGTTACCAGCCCTGCTCCATAAGGTGCGAAGACTGTGCTCGCACATCCGTCACTCGCCCGTAGACTCCAGTCGTATGCAGAGACTGCAGCGATCGCTCCACCTCCCCAAGCACCGCCTAATCATAAACATTGCAACAAGGTGGAACTCCACCATGCACATGGTTGAGAGGCTGTGCGAACAGAGGCAGGCTGTAATAATACATTTGTGGGTGGATACACGGGCAGGCAGTTTGAGGGCAAACATCGAGTTGTCGGGTGAGCAGTGGTCAAAGCTGAAAGACCTCTGTAAAGTCCTTCAGTATTTTGAGGAATGCACATGGCTGGTAAGTGCAGACGACGCCATCATAAGCATAAGCATCCCACTTATGCGTCTGCTCATGCAAACTTTGACGCACATTAAGGATCAGGCGTCTGCCGCGGAGGAGGAAGAGGAGAAGAGGGAAGCCTGTTATGTTTTGGTAGCTGAGGAGAGCAGGCAACAATGGCAATACACCAGAGAGGTTGGAATCTACTGAATTGCAGTACCCTGACTAATCACAACTAAAGGCAGCCATGGAGCGTTCCTACGTTGGTCCTAGACGCCTCGTCACAGCCTGAGAGATTAACTACACCTAAAGATAGAAAGAGGAAAGCTATCTGCCCCGGAGCAGATCCCCAAAGAACATAGGAAGCCCCCAAACATGTAATGGCGGTTAGACAAGAGGAAATACAGACACAGACAGAAAATAGTATGAGCAAACGCTGGGGCCCAATCTGCCTAGAAAGAAAAGGATAGAAAGGATACTCACTGCAATCCAAAAAAACCCTAAAAAATGCCAACGCTACTGATTGCAAAAACACCTGAGATCACACGACCTCTACCACCTAAATCAGTTCTCTGATGTAACAAAACTAAGCCGCAGCCACTGAAAAAACTGGAGAAGGCAATTGAACAAATAACAATGGCTCCAGCGGAACTGAGAGGAGCACAAGCCCCCCGGGGGGAACCTGGCTAACCTCACAGAAATGCAGAGAAATATGCAAATGGTAAGCACAAAAACAAAAACAGAAAATATCTTATCTGAAAGCAGAAGAAGAGGCAAGACTCAGCAAGCTTCCAAGTGAACCAGGAACCACAGTTGAGACAAGAACAATTGATCACCGGCAACCATGATGGGAGGGAACCTCCCTTATATCAAGCCAGTCTGTGAATCCTGATTGCCAATCCTCATTGAATGGTTCAGTACTGTTTGTAACCACCAGAGGGAGCTTCTGCTCAGAATTCATTTCCAAAACATTCACAACAGTACCAAACCCTCATTTGTGCAACCAGGTCGGTCAGGATGAGCTCGGTGATAGGCACGGATCAGTCTCCTAGCATGGATGTCTGAAGCAAACACCCAAGAATTGTCCTCCTGACCATAACCTCTCCACTTAACCAAATACTGGAGTTTCCGTCTAGAAAAACGAGAATCCAATATTTTCTCAACCACATACTCCAGATTGCCAACAAACAAAACAGGGTCGGGAGGCGTAGCCATAGGAACCACTGGCTCGACAAACCTCTTCAATAAGGACTTGTGGAACACGTTATGGATCTTAAATGTCCCTGGAAGAAGTAAACGAAAGGAAACAGGATTAAGAATCTCCATGATCTTATAAGGTCCAATGAACCTAGACTTAAACTTAGGAGATGCAACTCTCATAGGGATATTTCTTGAGGACAACCAGACCAAGTCCCCCACTTTAAACCGAGGACCATTAGTCCTATGCCGTTGGCAAACCGCTGGGCCTTCTCCTGACAGAGGGACAACCTCTCCACTACCTGGTCCCAAATCTGCTGCATACGCTCTGTTAGAGTTTGCGGAACGCACCAAATATATGATGTGGAGAGGTGCGTTCGCAGCCCGGGGTCCACCGTGCAGGCGGAGCCTGCTGCTAGTAAAATGGCGCAAGAAGCAAACTCTGTTATCCCGCAGAGTCGCCAAAATAAACGCCATAACGCACTGTGGCAATATGTGCGAACTCTGTTATTCCACAGAGCGCTAGAAGGAGTGTCGCAGCGCTATATGGCGATGTGTGCGAACTCACTTAACACCACTGAGTCGCAAAATAAACAAGCTAGGGCGCTGTCTAGTGTTGAAAGCGAACCCTGTTACGTCACAGAGCCGCTGAGACAAACTTCTGTGTCCTGTCAGGCACCCAGGTACACAGTTGACTGCTAAGCGAACATAGAACGTGATCATGTGCTAATGTCCTCGCGGGAGTAACCCGCAATCTATTGCGTCTGAATGCCATGCCCTGAATACGGCAATCAAACTCCTCACCGGTTATGCCGGTAATCTAGGGCATCTAGGACACCGACATTGACCAGCTAGCATACCAAACTCCTCACCGATTAAGTCTGTATTCTAGGGGCTTATTTCAGCCGGGCCCTAACCACACACACGCATGACCACACTGGCGCAAAGCATATGACGATTGATATTAGCGCATGGCGGCCCAGCCATGCCACCCTTTTATAGTAACAGCTACAGGACCTGCCAGAAACAAGGACCAATGAAACTGTTCCAGAACACCAGTAGTCACAGGACCTTCCTGGTGGACCAATAGGAGCTGCTGCGGTACCTGAGCATGTGACTCCTGATCTCCAATGAGAGATCTCACCCTGGACATGCTCAGAAGGGGAAAACAAGGACTTTGTCCTAAAGACGTCTGCTCGCCGCTAACCAGTACTGGCCACAATAGCAGAGCCTGGAGAGGCAGCAGTAACCCTCTGCACACTGTTAGACTGAGCGAGACGCTGGGACCGACGTCTAAGCTGAGCAGGCTCCACTGCGGCCGGAGATAAATGGGGGACCCAGCGGGACTGGTTCGAGACTCCCCTTGTGCAGCAGCGGGAACTCGAACCCTAACACGCTCCACAACAGAGTCAACACCCGGACAGACAGAAGCCTCCGCCTGTCCCGAAGAAAATCGAGGGTGAAACCCAAAATTGCAGAAAAATGGAGACATCAAAGTGGCAGAGCTTGCCCTATTATTAAGAGCAAACTCAGCCAAAAAAGGCAAAAAAGAGACCCAGTCATCTTGATCAGCAGACACAAAGCATCTCAGATAAGTCTCCAATGTCTGGTTTGTTCTCTCAGTTTGTCCATTGGTCTGAGGATGAAAACCAGAGGAGAAAGACAATTGAACACCAAGTTTAGAACAAAAAGTCCTCCAAAATCTGGAAACAAACTGGACTCCTCTGTCAGACACAATGTTCTCAGGAATGCCGTGTAACCGAACCACGTGCTGAAGGAACAAAGGCACCAATTCGGAAGAGGAAGGCAACTTAGGTAATGGCACAAGATGTATCATCTTGGAAAACCTATCACAAATCACCCAGATAACGGTCATTCTCTGAGAAACAGGAAGGTCGGAAATAAAATCCATAGAGATATGGGTCCATGGTCTCTTGGGCACAGGCAATGGCATCAACAAACCACTAGAGCGAGAGCATTGCTTGGAGCGAGAGCAAGTCCCACAGGACTGCACAAACTCCCTGACGTCACGAGACAAAGTAGGCCACCAAAAGGACTAACTCACCAAGTCTCTGGTACCAAAAATTCCGGGATGACCAGCCAACGCGGAACAATGAATCTCAGACATCACACTCTTTTTCCACCGGTCTGGGACAAACAATTTCCCAATAGGGCAGGCTCGGGTTTATCCTCCTGACACCCTTCCAGAGCCAGTCTCAAATTGGGCGACATTCTTAGTGCCAGGAAGAAAGGAAACCACAAAATTAAAACGTGTGAAAAACAAGGCCCACCTGGCCTGTCTAGGATTAAGTTGCTTGGCTGATTCCAGATAAACCAGATTCTTATGGTCCGTGAGGACCACCACCTGATGTTTGGCTCCCTCCAGCCAATGTCTCCAATCTTCAAAAGCCCACTTCATGGCCAATAACTCCCGATTACCCACGTCATAATTACATTCAGTTGGAGAAAATTTTCGAGAGAAAAAGGCACAAGGGTTACTTTTAGAGGTCTCAGGATCTCTTTGGGACAAAACGGCACCTGCCCCAATTTCAGAGGCATCAACCTCCACCTGAAATGGCAGAGAAACATCAGGCTGCCGTAGAACAGGAGCAGAAGTGAATCTCTGCTTAAGTTCCTGAAACGCAGAGACTGCCTCAGGAGGCTAATTCACCACATCAGAACCCTTTTTGGTCAAATCAGTCAATGGTTTAACAATAACAGAGAAATTACCAATAAATTTACGATAAAAATTGGCAAAACCCAAGAATCTCTGAAGAGCCTTTAATGAAGTAGGTTGGACCCAATCACAGATGGCCTGAACCTTGACCGGGTCCATTTAAAAACAGATGGAGACAAAATGAATCCTAGAAATGAGATCCTCTGTACGCCAAAAAGACACTTTGATCCCTTCACATACAGAGCATTCTCTCTCAAAATCTGGAACACAGTCCGAACATGTTTCACATGAGAGTCTCAGTCATTGGAAAAAATCAAGATATCATCCAAATAAACAATCAGAAATTTATCCACAAAATCCCTGAAAATGTCATTCATGAAGGACTGGAAGACGGAAGGAGCATTAGTGAGCCCAAAGGGCATCACTAGGTACTCAAAATGCCCCTCTGGGTTATTAAACGCCGTCTTCCATTCATCCCCGTGCTTAATGCAAATAAGGTTATACGCCCCCCTGAGGTCAAGCTTGGTAAACCAAGTAGCTCTTTTCACCCTGGAAAACAGGTCAGAAATCAAGGGTAATGGATATTGATATTTCACAGTGATCTTGTTCAAGAGACGATAATCAATACACGGCCTTAATGAACCATCCTTTTAGGTCACAAAGAAAAAACCGGCACCCAAGGGTGAAGAGGATGGTCTGATATGACCCTTCTCCAATGACTCCTTGATATAAGACCGCATAGCATCATGTTCAGGTACAGACAAGTTAAAAAGGCGACCTTTAGGGAATTTACTACCAGGCACTAATTCAATAGCGCAGTCATAGCTCCTATGGGGGGGCAAGGATGCTGATTTACTTTCGCTAAACACATCAGAAAAATCAGTCAAAAAGTCAGGAACATCCTGAGACTGGGGAGAGGCAGAAAAACAGGAGTGTTGCATTAACACATTGTCAGCCCCAACTGGTTACAGACACAGATATTTCCAATCCAAAACAGGATTATGAGACTGTAACCAAGGGAAACCTAGTACAATAATGTCATGCAGATTATATAGTACCAAAAATTTGCAACTCTCCTGATGATCAGGTTCAACCCTCATTATCACCTGAGTAGAAAACTGGGTTTATTCTCAGCCAAAGGGTAGAATCAATCCCCAGTAGGGGAATAGACTTCCGTAGGG
The DNA here is from genome assembly GCA_033576555.1 of Oophaga sylvatica. Classification (NCBI taxonomy): domain Eukaryota; kingdom Metazoa; phylum Chordata; class Amphibia; order Anura; family Dendrobatidae; genus Oophaga; species Oophaga sylvatica. The sequence goes on from JARQOD010000007.1 coordinate 148,785,919, forward strand.
GAATCAAGGGAAACCCACAACGTTTGGCAAAATCAAAATCCATCAGGTTAATAGCTGCTCCCGAATCAACAAAAGCCTGAGCAGAAAATGTGGGTAACAGGGTAACAGTCAACAAAAATTTAGTCTGAACACTACCCAAGACAACTGAGCGTGCAAAACGTCTTCCCCGCTTAGGGCAGACAGAAATAACATGAGAGGCGTCACCACAATAGAAACATAACCCATTGCATTTTCAAAACTCATGATGCTGTGCCCAAGAAGCCACTCTATCACACTGCATGGGTTCAGAAGCTGGCTCACAAGGCTACACTTTTCCACGCATACCTCTACGCTCACGCAAACATCTGTCAATTTGAATCGCTAATGACATAGAATCATTGAGAC
>JARQOD010000007.1:148786402-148827056 GCA_033576555.1 Oophaga sylvatica
CAACATAAGATAGGGACAGTCAGGCTGGAGACACCCCTTAAAATTGTTGCTATCGACTCTTCCCCTCTTACCCGAACAGGGATTCTTTATGCTTCCAAAAGGTTTTCTTTGCAGGTCGGTTCTTCCACAAGGAAGACATGGAATGTTTTGTCATGGACAAATTGCCCACAGGGCTAGTGCTGGGTATGCCATGGCTTCAACGCCACAACCATGTGATTGACTGGGAATCAGGGGAGATTATTAAATGGGGATCCCAATGTGTCGACTGTTGCCATAAACCTGTTTATTGTATGAAACTTGCAAAACCTGTCTCAGTGTCTTCTGTTGGTCTGGAGGGTATTCCAGAGTACCTGAAAGACTTTGAGGACGTGTTCTCTGAAAGTGAGGCTGAGGCTCTGCCCCCGCATAGATCATTTGACTGTGCTATTGATCTTGTCCCGGGAGCCAAATTGCCCAAGGCCCGTCTGTTTAATTTGTCAGGCCCGGAGCGCCTGGCTATGAAGCAATACATTGCTGAAAGTCTTCGCAAAGGGCATATAAGGCCCTCAGTGTCCCCAGTAGCTGCGGGGTTCTTCTTTGTTAAAAAGAAGGATGGTGGTCTACGTCCCTGCCTCAACTTTCGAGAACTTAATAAAATCACAGTCAGGAATACATACCACCTGCCTCTGATTCCTGATCTCTGTAACCAGCTCTCTGGGGCCAAGTGGTTTTCAAAATTGGACCTCAGGGGGGCTTATAATTTGATAAGAGTGCGGGAAGGGGATGAGTGAAAAACTGCTTTTCTTACTACTGAGGGGTTATTTGAGAATCTCGTCATGCCTTTCGGTCTCACCAATGCTCCAGCTGTGTTTCAAAATTTCATTAATGTAGTTTTTTTGGACCTCATTGGCCGTTTTGTTGTGATCTACTTGGATGACATACTGATATATTCCTCTGACAGACATTCTCATTTATCACATGTTAAAACTGTGTTTCAAAGACTCAGGGAAAATCAATTATTTGTTAAGTTGGAGAAATGTTCTTTCTTTGTTCAGGAGCTATCTTTTTTGGGTCTCATAATCTCTCCACAGGGGTTTCGTATGGATCCCAAGAAGGTGCAAGCCATTATGGAGTGGGTCCAGCCTCGGGACCTTAGAGGACTCCTGCGCTTCTTGGGATTCGCAAATTACTATCGCAGGTTTATCAAGGGTTTTTCTCAGATTGTGAAACCCCTCACGGATCTCACACGTAAAGGGGCAGATGTTAGGAACTGGTCCCCGTCGGCCAAACAATCTTTTTTAACTTTGAAAAATTGTTTCACATCCGCTCCTGTTCTGGTTCAACCTGACTCATCCAAGCCGTTTGTGGTTGAAGTTGATGCTTCGGAGGTTGGGGTGGGGGCAGTGTTGTCACAGGGACCTACTTCTCTGACTAACCTCAAACCTTGTGCCTATTTCTCGAAAAAAAAATTCTCAGGCTGAGAGAAATTATGATGTTGGTGATAGAGAACTTTTAGCAATCAAGTTGGCGTTCGAGGAATGGAGGCATTTTTTGGAGGGGGCGGCTCACCCCATCACAGTCATCACCGACCACAAAAACCTAGAGTATATCAAATCTGCTAAAAGACTGACTCCTAGGCAGGCCCGTTGGTCACTTTTTTTTTCCAGATTTCAATTTTCTATAACTTTTCGCCCAGGGTCTAAAAACGTGAAAGCTGATGCTTTATCATGTAGTTTTGAGCCGCTTTCCGCCCCTGACCCGCCGTCCTCCGGGGCTCAATCTTTAGCTCCAAGGTTCAAACCCGAAAACAAATTGTTTGTTACTCAGCAATTACGCACCAGGCTCCTGCGGGAGTTCCATGATTCAAAACTGAGTGCTCACCCAGGCATTTCTGCCACACGAGAGGCAGTGGCTAGAGTTTTTTGGTGGCCTTTGATGGCTTCAGATATTAAGAAGCATGTTGCAGCGTGTGGGGTATGCGCTCGTTCTAAGAGCTCTCATTGCCGGCCGGGCGGGGAATTGGTGCCTTTGCCAGTTCCAGGAAGGCCATGGACCCACTTGTCCATGGACTTCATTACCAACCTTCGTTCTTCTCGGGGTAACACGGTTATCTGGGTAGTTGTGGACAGGTTTTCTAAGTTAGCGCATTTTGTACCTATGGCAAGTCTACCTTCTGCAGAGACTCTCGCTAAGCATTTCCTCGCACAGATTGTACGGTTACATGGGGTACCTATGAATATTGTATCTGACAGAGGGGCACTATTTGTGGCCAAGTTTTGGCGGGCTTTTTGCAAAAGGTTGGGGATATCTTTGTCCTTTTCGTCAGCCTACCACCCAGAGAGTAACGGGCAGAGGGAGCGCACCAACCAGTCGCTTGAACAAATTCTTTGATGTTTGATTTCTACTCTGCAAAGCGACTGGTGTGATGCCCTACCGTTAGCGGAGTTCGCCTTCAACAACCGTACCAATCAATCTACCGGTAGGTCACCGTTTTTTATTAATTATGGTTTGAACCCTCATTTTGGTGAATTCTCACGTTTAGATTCGGGCTGTCCAGGAGCTGAGGACTGTGTTAACCGAATCAGGGATCTGTGGGCAAAAGTTCGGTTATGTTCAGGGCTCAGGAGACTTATAAGCGTTTTGCAGATAAAAAAAGGAACCCTGCTCAGGTGTTGCAGTGTGGGGACAAGGTGTGGCTCTCCACGCGAAACATAAGTCTTCGTCTACCCTCCGCCAAACTGGGGCCCAAGTTCATAGGTCCCTATGAGATCATTGAGGTAATTAACCCGGTGGTGTATCGTCTTCGCCTCCCCCCCGCTTTGAAACTCCATAACGTATTCCATAGATCCTTGCTAAAACCCTTGGGATCGGTAGTAGAAGAAGCAGCTGCTGTTCCCTCCTCAGTCTTGGTTGATGGGCACATGGAATTTGAGGTACAACATATTGTAGACTCCCGGCGGTCTCAGGGGTCCTTACAGTACCTGGTGCATTGGAGGGGGTACGGTCCAGAGGACCGGTCTTGGGTGCCGGCCAGATCCGTACACGCTGACCGTCTGGTTCGGGCATTCCATGCTCAGAATCCTGGGAAACCTGGGGGTCCAGAGGCCCCCCATTAAGAAGGGGGTACTGTCATGGTTTACTGGGATCTTGGATCAGGTAGTCACGGGGTTAACTTGGTTGGCCTCTTTCTGGGTCCTGGGAGGCTTTTTATAGCCTCACTGTGAAGCCAGTCTTTGTCGTTTATACTCTGACCTTTGGCTGAGTGTGTCTGACCTTGTGCTTGTGCCAGTGCGTTGTGCCTGTGCTACGTTTTGTCTGTCTGGTTCTGATTTGGCTGTGTCCCTGTTTCGAGTTTTGCCTGTCCCTTTGTACTGCGTTGCTCCGTCTGTGTATGATCCCTTGGCTGTGTTCTGGTTATTCTCTGCCTGCTCCTTTTGTACTTCGTCGCCCTCTATGTGTATGACCTGGCTATCCTGACCATCCATTCTGTCTATGCCCTTGGTAACTTTATTTCGTAGTTACCCTTCTAGGAGTTTTCCTTTACCTCTTAGCTCTCTGGAGCTTAGGCCACGCCCCTAGGCAGTCAGGTGATTGCAGGTCCTCCAGCCTGAAGCATTCTCTATCTGCTTCTGAGAGACGTGTGGCCGGCTCCGCCCCTTGGCAGTCACATGCTGCGGAAGGTCCTGTTCCTCAGAAACACACGTGTTGTGAATGGGTTTGAGATGAGTTCTGAGCAGAGGCTCCCTCTGGTGGTTACAAGCGGTACTAGTGAGGATTGTGAGGACTGGGAATCAGGTGTTACTGATTGGTCTTATATAAGCGAGTCATTTTCCCATCAGGGTTGCCGGTGATCAATTGTTCTGGTCTGAATCCTTCTTTCCAGTTTCCCTTGTAGCCTGCTGTGTCGTGTCTGCATCTCCTGCTATCAGATAAGACAATTTCTTATTTTGTGTTTTTGCTATATTTTTGCATTTTGTCCTGCACTTCTGTGGGGGCCTTCGGGGTCCCCTCCGGGGGCTTTTGCCCTCTCAGTTTAGTCCAGCCACTGTGTTTTGTACTTTTGCTTTTTCCAGTTTTTTTTCAGTGGCTGCTGTTTTGATTTTGTTACACCAGAGAACTAATTTAGGTGGTAGAGGTCGTGTGATCTCAGGTGATTTTGAAATTAGTAGAGTTGGTGTTTTTCAGGGTTTTCTGGGATTGCAGTAAGTACCCTTCCTGTCCTTTTCTATTTAGATAGTTTGGGCCCCAGCGTTTGCTCATACTATTTTCTTTCTGTGTCAGTATTTCCTCTTGTCTAACCGCCATTACATGTTTGGGGGCTTTCTATTATCTTTGGGGTTCTGCTCCGGGGCAGATAGCTTTCCTATTTCTATCTTTAGGTGTAGTTAGTTTCTCAGGCTGTGACGAGGCGTCTAGGACCAACGTAGGAACGCTCCACGGCTGCCTCTAGTTGGGTGGTTAGTCAGGGTACTGCAATCTCATAGATTCCAACTGCTCTGGTGTATTTCCTTTTTTACCTGCACTCCTCAGCTACCGTAACATAACAGTATCACCGGCCATAAAAATTGTATGGTACTCACAGAAGGGAAAAAAATATTTGAAGGAAGAAAAGTTGTCAGAGATATTTTTCTGTTTGTTGCATTTTTTTTTTTTTTTTCCCTCTGTATCTCTGAGTGCTGGGTTTCCCTTGGTTACAGTCTCATAATCCTGTTTTGGATTGGAAATCTGTGTCTGTAACCAGTTGGGGCTGCCAATGTGTTAATACCAACACTCCTGTTTTTTCTGCCTCCCCCCAGGCTCAGGATGTTCCTGACTTTTTGTTTGATTTTTCTGATGTGTTTAGCGAAAGTAAATCTGCATCCTTACCTCCCCATAGGAGCTATGACTGCGCTATTGAATTAGTGCCGGGTAGTAAATTCCCTAAAGGTCGCCTTTTTAACTTGTCTGTACCTGAACATGACGCTATGCGGTCTTATATCAAGGAATCATTGGAGAAGGGTCATATCAGACCATCCTCTTCACCCTTAGGTGCCGGTTTTTTCTTTGTGGCCAAAAAAGATGGTTCATTAAGGCCGTGTATTGATTATCGTCTCTTGAACAATATTACTGTGAAATATCAATACCCGTTACCCTTGATTTCTGACCTGTTTTCCAGGGTGAAAAACGCTACTTGGTTTACCAAGCTTGACCTCAGGGGGGCGTATAACCTTTTCGCATTAAGCACGGGGATGAATGGAAGACGGCATTCAATACCCCTGAAGGGCATTTTGAGTACCTAGTGATGCCCTTTGGGCTCACTAATGCTCCTTCCGTCTTCCAGTCCTTCATGAATGACATTTTCAGGGATTTTGTGGACAAGTTTCTGATTGTTTATTTGGATGATATCTTGAATTTTTCTAATGACTGGGACTCTCATGTGAAACATGTTCGAACTGTATTCCAGATTTTGAGAGAGAATGCTCTGTATGTGAAGGGATCAAAGTGTCTTTTTGGCGTACAGAAGATCTCATTTCTGCGATTCATTTTGTCCCCATCTGTTATTGAAATGGACCCGGTCAAGGTTCAGGCCATCTGTGATTGGGTCCAACCTACTTCATTAAAGGCTCTTCAGAGATTTTTGGGTTTTGCCAATTTTTATCGTAAATTTATTGGTAATTTCTCGGTTATTGTTAAACCATTAACTGATTTGACCAGAAAGGGTTCTGATGTGGTGAATTGGCCTCCTGAGGCAGTCTCTGCGTTTCAGGAACTTAAGCAGAGATTCACTTCTGCTCCTGTTCTACGGCAGCCTGATGTTTCTCTGCCATTTCAGGTTGAGGTTGATGCCTCTGAAATTGGGGCAGGTGCCGTTTTGTCCCAAAAAGATCCAGAGACCTCTAAAAGTAACCCTTGTGCCTTTTTCTCTCGAAAATTTTCTCCTACTGAACGTAATTATGACGTGGGTAATCGGGAGTTATTGGCCATGAAGTGGGCTTTTGAAGAGTGGAGACATTGGCTGGAGGGAGCCAAACATCAGGTGGTGGTCCTTACGGACCATAAGAATCTGGTCTATCTGGAATCTGCCAAGCGACTCAATCCTAGACAGGCCAGGTGGGCCTTGTGTTTCACACGTTTTAATTTTGTGGTTTCCTTTCTTCCTGGCACTAAGAATGTTAAGGCGGATGCCCTCTCGAGGAGTTTCCTTGCGGACTCTCCTGAGCTATCTGATCCCTCTGTTATTTTGAAGGAGGGTGTAGTTCTTTCCGCCATCTCGCCCAATTTGAGACTTGCTCTGGAGGGGTGTCAGGAGGATAGGCCCGAGCGCTGCCCTGTTGGAAAATTGTTTGTCCCGGACCAATGGAAAAAGAGTGTGATGTCTGAGATTCATTGTTCCGCATTGGCTGGGCATCCGGAATTTTTGGTACCAGAGACTTGGTTAGTCGGTCCTTTTGGTGGCCTACCTTGTCTCGCGATGTCAGGGAATTTGTGCAGTCCTGCGGGACTTGCTCTCGCTCCAAGCCTTGCTCTCGCTCTAGTGGTTTGTTGATGCCATTGCCTGTGCCCAAGAGACCATGGACCCATATCTCTATGGATTTCATTTCCGATCTTCCTGTTTCTCAGAGAATGACCACCATCTGGGTAATTTGTGATAGGTTTTCCAAAATGATACATCTTGTGCCATTACCTAAGTTGCCTTCCTCCTCTGAATTGGTGCCGTTGTTCCTTCAGCACGTGGTTCGTTTACACGGCATTCCTGAGAACATTGTGTCTGACAGAGGAGTCCAGTTTGTTTCCAGATTTTGGAGGACTTTTTGTTCTAAACTGGGTGTTCAATTGTCTTTCTCCTCGGCATTTCATCCTCAGACCAATGGTCAAACTGAGAGAACAAACCAGACATTGGAGACTTATCTAAGATGCTTTGTGTCTGCTGATCAGGATGACTGGGTCTCTTTTTTGCCTTTGGCTGAGTTTGCTCTTAATAATAGGGCTAGCTCTGCCACTTTGATGTCTCCGTTTTTCTGTAATTCTGGGTTTCACCCTCGATTTTCTTCAGGACAGACGGAGGCTTCTGTCTGTCCAGGTGTTGACTCTGTTGTTGAGCGTATGCAGCAGATTTGGGACCAGGTAGTGGAGAGGTTGTCCCTCTCTCAGGAGAAGGCCCAGCGGTTTGCTAACCGGCATAGGACTGATGGTCCTCGGTTTAAAGTGGGGGACTTGGTCTGGTTGTCCTCAAAGAATATTCCTATGAGAGTAGCATCTCCTAAATTTAAGCCTAGGTTCATTGGACCTTATAAGATCATGGAGATTATTAATTCTGTTTCTTTTCGTTTGCTTCTTCCAGGGACATTTAAGATCCATAACGTGTTCCACAAGTCCTTGTTGAAGAGGTTTGTTGAGCCAGTGGTTCCTGCTGCTGTGCCTCCTGACCCTGTTTTGGTTGAGGGCAATCTGGAGTATGTGGTTGAGAAAATATTGGATTCTCGTTTTTCTAGACGAAGACTCCAGTATTTGGTTAAATGGAGAGGTTATGGTCAGGAAGACAATTCTTGGGTGTTTGCTTCGACATCCATGCTAGGAGACTTATCCGTGCGTATCATAGAACTCATCCTGACCGACCTGGTTGCTCAAATGAGGGTTCGGTGACCCCTCCTCAAGGGGGGGGTACTGTTGTGAATGGGTTTGAGATGAGTTCTGAGCAGAGGCTCCCTCTGGTGGTTACAAGCGGTACTAGTGAGGATTGTGAGGACTGGGAATCAGGTGTTACTGATTGGTCTTATATAAGCGAGTCATTTTCCCATCAGGGTTGCCGGTGATCAATTGTTCTGGTCTGAATCCTTCTTTCCAGTTTCCCTTGTAGCCTGCTGTGTCGTGTCTGCATCTCCTGCTATCAGATAAGACAATTTCTTATTTTGTGTTTTTGCTATATTTTTGCATTTTGTCCTGCACTTCTGTGGGGGCCTTCGGGGTCCCCTCCGGGGGCTTTTGCCCTCTCAGTTTAGTCCAGCCACTGTGTTTTGTACTTTTGCTTTTTCCAGTTTTTTTTTCAGTGTCTGCTGTTTTGATTTTGTTACACCAGAGAACTAATTTAGGTGGTAGAGGTCGTGTGATCTCAGGTGATTTTGAAATTAGTAGAGTTGGTGTTTTTCAGGGTTTTCTGGGATTGCAGTAAGTACCCTTCCTGTCCTTTTCTATTTAGATAGTTTGGGCCCCAGCGTTTGCTCATACTATTTTCTTTCTGTGTCAGTATTTCCTCTTGTCTAACCGCCATTACATGTTTGGGGGCTTTCTATTATCTTTGGGGTTCTGCTCCGGGGCAGATAGCTTTCCTATTTCTATCTTTAGGTGTAGTTAGTTTCTCAGGCTGTGACGAGGCGTCTAGGACCAACGTAGGAACGCTCCACGGCTGCCTCTAGTTGCGGTGGTTAGTCAGGGTACTGCAATCTCATAGATTCCAACTGCTCTGGTGTATTTCCTTTTTTACCTGCACTCCTCAGCTACCGTAACATAACACACACGTCTTCCATGCTGCGGCTCTGCTATACAGGACAGATATCCTTGGGCACAGTTTGTTCACTCAGGACACACGCACTGGCTCAGTGAGCAAGTGCAGTGCAGTGTCCCTGACATTATAAACGACCGTTACATTTTTTTTTCTGAGGGGGAGATTTAGGAGTGTTATCCCCATGGATCCCATGCAGGTGTTAGCAGGTCAGGTGAAACATCTGACGCAAAGGTTCCAGGAGTTGAATGTTGAGCAGCGCATGATGGCTCAGACCCAGCAGCAGCTGGTAGATACCGTACAGGGGGCTGTCGCTGCGGGGTCTCTGGGTACAGGTGGTAAGGATGTGTCGTTAGTATCTCCTGAATCTCCAGTTAAACTGCCCGACTACATCTCAGGGGATAAAAATGAGTTCAGAGCCTTCAGGGAGGGGTGTAAACTTTCTTTCTCCCTGAGGCCTCGCTCTTCTGGGGATGAGTTCCAGAGGGTGGGGGTCATTATTTCCCTACTTCGGGGGGCCCCACAAGCCTGGGCTTTTTCTCTCTCTCCTTTTGCTCCTGAGAGGATGACAGTTGATATGTTTTTTCATGCCCTGGGCCGCATCTATGATGAGCCTGACAGGGTCCGTATGGCTGAGGACATGGTAATGAGTGTTCGTCAGGGTAAACATTCAGCCGAGTGGTTCTGTTCGGAGTTCCGACGTTGGGCAGCGGAGGTCTCCTGGAATCATGCCGCCCTTCGAGGGCTATTCCGCAGAGGCCTGTCTGAACATCTCCAGGACGCCCTGGCCATTCATCCTCCACCTGATACTTTGGAGGACGCCATAACCCAGGCCGTACGAATGGACCGCAGGCTACGCGCCAGGGGTATCATGCAGTGTGAAACCTCATTGTTTGCTGGCAGCAAAGAGACTGGAGCCACTACTGAGGTCATGGACATTGGCACCACCTCGCTAAAAGAGAAGGAGAGAAGACATCGCCGGGAGAAACAACTATGTTTCTATTGTGGAGAGTCCGGACATTGGAGAAAAGATTGCCCCATCTGTCCGTCATCTAAGACGGCGGAAAACTACTAGGTCTGGGTAGCGGTCGAGGAGGCTGCCCAGACCTTCAGGTACTATTTTCCTCATGTTCTAAAGTCATGTTAAAGGTGGAACTATTGGTAGACAACTATCGTTTTTTCTCGACAGCATTGGTGGACAATGGTTCATCTCTCAATCTGATCAGTTTCTGTGTCGTCTCCCAACATAAGATAGGGACAGTCAGGCTGGAGACACCCCTTAAAATTGTTGCTATCGACTCTTCCCCTCTTACCCGAACAGGGATTCTTTATGCTTCCAAAAGGTTTTCTTTGCAGGTCGGTTCTTCCCACAAGGAAGACATGGAATGTTTTGTCATGGACAAATTGCCCACAGGGCTAGTGCTGGGTATGCCATGGCTTCAACGCCACAACCCAGTGATTGACTGGGAATCAGGGGAGATTATTAAATGGGGATCCCAATGTGTCGACTGTTGCCATAAACCTGTTTATTGTATGAAACTTGCAAAACCTGTCTCAGTGTCTTCTGTTGGTCTGGAGGGTATTCCGGAGTACCTGAAAGACTTTGAGGATGTGTTCTCTGAAAGTGAGGCTGAGGCTCTGCCCCCGCATAGATCATTTGACTGTGCTATTGATCTTGTCCCGGGAGCCAAATTGCCCAAGGCCCGCCTGTTTAATTTGTCAGGCCCGGAGCACCTGGCTATGAAGCAATACATTGCTGAAAGTCTTCGCAAAGGGCATATAAGGCCCTCAGTGTCCCCAGTAGCTGCGGGGTTCTTCTTTGTTAAAAAGAAGGATGGTGGTCTACGTCCCTGCCTCGACTTTCGAGAACTTAATAAAATCACAGTCAGGAATACATACCACCTGCCTCTGATTCCTGATCTCTGTAACCAGCTCTCTGGGGCCAAGTGGTTTTCAAAATTGGACCTCAGGGGGCTTATAATTTGATAAGAATGCGGGAAGGGGATGAGTGGAAAACTGCTTTTCTTACTACTGAGGGGTTATTTGAGAATCTTGTCATGCCTTTCGGTCTCACCAATGCTCCAGCTGTGTTTCAAAATTTCATTAATGTAGTTTTTTCGGACCTCATTGGCCGTTTTGTTGTGATCTACTTGGATGACATACTGATATATTCCTCTGACAGACATTCTCATTTATCACATGTTAAAACTGTGTTTCAAAGACTCAGGGAAAATCAATTATTTGTTAAGTTGGAGAAATGTTCTTTCTTTGTTCAGGAGCTATCTTTTTTGGGTCTCATAATCTCTCCACAGGGGTTTCGTATGGATCCCAAGAAGGTGCAAGCCATTATGGAGTGGGTCCAGCCTCGGGACCTTAGAGGACTCCTGCGCTTCTTGGGATTCGCAAATTACTATCGCAGGTTTATCAAGGGTTTTTCTCAGATTGTGAAACCCTTCACGGATCTCACACGTAAAGGGGCAGATGTTAGGAACTGGTCCCCGTCGGCCAAACAATCTTTTTTAACTTTGAAAAATTGTTTCACATCCGCTCCTGTTCTGGTTCAACCTGACTCATCCAAGCCGTTTGTGGTTGAAGTTGATGCTTCGGAGGTTGGGGTGGGGGCAGTGTTGTCACAGGGACCTACTTCTCTGACTAACCTCAAACCTTGTGCCTATTTCTCGAAAAAATTTTCTCAGGCTGAGTGAAATTATGACGTTGGTGATAGAGAACTTTTAGCAATCAAGTTGGCGTTCGAGGAATGGAGGCATTTTTTGGAGGGGGCGGCTCACCCCATCACAGTCATCACCGACCACAAAAACCTAGAGTATATCAAATCTGCTAAAAGACTGACTCCTAGGCAGGCCCGTTGGTCACTTTTTTTTTCCAGATTTCAATTTTCTATAACTTTTCGCCCAGGGTCTAAAAACGTGAAAGCTGATGCTTTATCACGTAGTTTTGAGCCGCTTTCCGCCCCTGACCCGCCATCCCCCATTCTTCAACCCAATGTCGTTATAGCTGAAGTGTCATCAGAATTGGAGCGGGAGATTGTGGGGGCTCAATCTTTAGCTCCAAGGTTCAAACCCGAAAACAAATTGTTTGTTCCTCAGCAGTTACGCACCAGGCTCCTGCGGGAGTTCCATGATTCAAAACTGAGTGCTCACCCAGGCATTTCTGCCACACGAGAGGCAGTGGCTAGAGTTTTTTGGTGGCCTTTGATGGCTTCAGATATTAAGAAGCATGTTGCAGCGTGTGGGGTATGCGCTCGTTCTAAGAGCTCTCATTGCCGGCCGGGCGGGGAATTGGTGCCTTTGCCAGTTCCAGGAAGGCCATGGACCCACTTGTCCATGGACTTCGTTACCAACCTTTGTTCTTCTCGGGGTAACACGGTTATCTGGGTAGTTGTGGACAGGTTTTCTAAGTTAGCGCATTTTGTACCTATGGCAAGTCTACCTTCTGCAGAGACTCTCGCTAAGCATTTCCTCGCACAGATTGTACGGTTACATGGGGTACCTATGAATATTGTATCTGACAGAGGGGCACTATTTGTGGCCAAGTTTTGGCAGGCTTTTTGCAAAAGGTTTGGGATATCTTTGTCCTTTTCGTCAGCCTACCACCCAGAGAGTAACGGGCAGACGGAGCGCACCAACCAGTCGCTTGAACAAATTCTTCGATGTTTGATTTCTACTCTGCAAAGCGACTGGTGTGATGCCCTACCGTTAGCGGAGTTCGCCTTCAACAACCGTACCAATCAATCTACCGGTAGGTCACCGTTTTTTATTAATTATGGTTTGAACCCTCATTTTGGTGAATTCTCACGTTTAGATTCGGGCTGTCCAGGAGCTGAGGACTGTGTTAACCGAATCAGGGATCTGTGGGCAAAAGTTCGGTTATGTTCAGGGCTCAGGAGACTTATAAGCGTTTTGCAGATAAAAAAAGGAACCCTGCTCAGGTGTTGCAGTGTGGGGACAAGGTGTGGCTCTCCACGCGAAACATAAGTCTTCGTCTGCCCTCCGCCAAACTGGGGCCCAAGTTCATAGGTCCCTATGAGATCATTAAGGTAATTAACCCGGTGGTGTATCGTCTTCGCCTCCCCCCCGCTTTGAAACTCCATAACGTATTCCATAGATCCTTGCTAAAACCCTTGGGATCGGTAGTAGAAGAACCAGCTGCTGTTCCCTCCCCAGTCTTGGTTGATGGGCGCATGGAATTTGAGGTACAACATATTGTAGACTCCCGGCGGTCTCAGGGGTCCTTACAGTACCTGGTGCATTGGAGGGGGTACGGTCCAGAGGACCGGTCTTGGGTGCCGGCCAGATCCGTACACGCTGACCGTCTGGTTCGGGCATTCCATGCTCGGAATCCTGGGAAACCTGGGGGTCCAGAGGCCCCCCATTAAGAAGGGGGTACTGTCATGGTTTACTGGGTTCTTGGATCAGGTAGTCACGGGGTTAACTTGGTTGGCCTCTTTCTGGGTCCTGGGAGGCTTTTTATAGCCTCACTGTGAAGCCAGTCTTTGTCGTTTATACTCTGACCTTTGGCTGAGTGTGTCTGACCTTGTGCTTGTGCCAGTGCGTTGTGCCTGTGCTACGTTTTGTCTGTCTGGTTCTGATTTGGCTGTGTCCCTGTTTCGAGTTTTGCCTGTCCCTTTTGTACTGCGTTGCTCCGTCTGTGTATGATCCCTTGGCTGTGTTCTGGTTATTCTCTGCCTGCTCCTTTTGTACTTCGTCGCCCTCTATGTGTATGACCTGGCTATCCTGACCGTCCATTCTGTCTATGCCCCTTGGTAACTTTATTTCGTAGTTACCCTTCTAGGAGTTTTCCTTTACCTCTTAGCTCTCTGGAGCTTAGGCCACGCCCCTAGGCAGTCAGGTGATTGCAGGTCCTCCAGCCTGAAGCATTCTCTATCTGCTTCTGAGAGACGTGTGGCCGGCTCCGCCCCTTGGCAGTCACATGCTGCGGAAGGTCCTGTTCCTCAGAAACACACGTCTTCCATGCTGCGGCTCTGCTATACAGGACAGGTATCCTTGGGCACAGCTTGTTCACTCAGGACACACGCACTGGCTCAGTGTGTTTCCGGATGTGTTCCGGACACCTCCGGAACACATACGGAAAGAACGCAGCATAGCCCTGTGTTATTTCCGTTGCGGCGACGCAGCGTCGCCGCAAGACGCTAGGACATGCTGCGGTCTAAAAAGACGCGCCGCATGTCCGGAAACGCAGGTCTTCCGCCTGCGTATTTTTACGCATAGTGGAGACGGGATTTCTTGAAATCCCCTCCACTATGCTGTAACATCTGGACGCTGCGTGTTTGACGCTGCGCCAACGCACAGCGTCAAACACGCAGCTAATCCGGAATGTTTCCTGATCATGGAAACATACCCATAAAAGAGTGAAAGTCCCTTTTTGGGCTATACAACCTCAAATAGCGATGAAGATAGTAAAGCACTGCTGACATTTGAGATCAAGACTTCCTGTTTACTAAACAGGCGCTTTGACCAACTAAGCCAAAGAACAAGAAGGTGTGATATATTGGAAAGCCTGCTTAGAGAGTGAGATGCGTAAAGAGGAGGCATTTTAAAATAAAAATCATTGATAACATTGTCATGATTGATGACATCTTTCTTCCTATTCAGCACTTAGACAGAAGAGTTACTTCATCTCACAATTGCACTATGAGTAGAGCTGTTCAAAGGCAAATTTGAGTTTGCGCTCATGTAAAATTCCAATTTTTAAGATAGGAAGCTTCTTTTAGAGAAGATGAAAACAAGGTACTGCTTAGAGTTGATCTCAGGATCTGTTGTATACGAAACAGGCGCTTTAACCAACTAAGCCACAGCACCAAAAGCTTACAGCAATAATGTTTATTATTCTGCTGTTTAACCCCTTACTGCCATCGGATGTACTATCCCGTCCATGGTACCTGGGCCCGTATGACCATGGACGGGATAGTACGTCCCGTGCGATCGGACGCGCTCCCAAGGGGAGCGCAGCCGATCGCGGCCGGGTGTCAGCTGATTATCACAGCTGACACCCGGCACTATGTGTCAGGAGCGGTCACGGACCACTCTCGGCACATTAACCCCTGGCACACCGCGATCAAACATGATCGCGGTGTACCGGGGGCACAGGGGAGGATCGCGCAGGGAGACCCTCAGAGCAGCGTGATGTGTAGCGCTGTTCCGAGGGTCCTTCCTCCCTGCAGGACCCCGGATCCAAGATGGTGCCGGGGTCCATCCGGGTAATGCAGGGAGGTGGCTTCCTCAGTGCCTGCTGAGAGCAGGCACTAAGAAGCCTGCAGCGATGCCAGAGCGATCGCTGGTGTGACAGAGTGCTGTGCACACTGTCACACCAGTGATCTGGTATTATACAGTGATGTCCCACCCTGGGACAAAGTATAAAAGTTAAAAAAATAAAAATAAAAATTGTTTAAAAAAATCATAAAAAAATAAAAAATATTCCCCAATAAATTCATGTTTTCCTGTAAATAAAAAAACCAAAACAATAAAAGTACATATATTTTGTATCGCCGCGTCCGTAACAACCCCCCTATAAAACTGTCCCACTAGTTAACCCCTTTACTGAACCTCTTAAAATAAAAAAAAAACAAAGCAAAAAATCAATGCTTTATCATCATACCGCCGAACAAAAAGTGGAATAACACGCGATTAAAAAGTCTGATATAAATAAACATGGTACCTCTGAAAACGTCATCTTGTCCCGCAAAAAACGAGCTACCACACAGCATCATCAGTGAAAAAATAAAAAAGTTATAGCTCGCAGGATAAAGCGATGCAAAAATAATAATTTTTTATATAAAATTGGTTTTATTCTATAAAAGCGCCAAAACGTAAAAAAAATTATATAAATGAGGTATCGCTGTAATCATACAGATCCGAAGAATAAAACTGCTTCATCAATTTTACCACACGCGGAACGGTATAAACGCCTCCCCCAAAAGAAATTCATGAATTGCTGATTTTTGTTCATTCTAACCTCACAAAAATGGAAATAAAAAGCGATCAAAAAAGTCACATGCTCAAAAATGGTACCAGTAAAAACGTCACCTCATCCCACAAAAAATAAGACCTCACATGACTCTGTGGGCCAAATTATACAAAAATTATAGCTCTCAAAATGTGGTGATGCAAAAACTATTTTTTGCAATAAAAAGCGTCTTTTAGCGTGACAGCTGCCAATCATAAAAATCCGCTATAAATAGTAAATCAAAACCCCCTTTATCACCTCCTTAGTTAGGGAAAAATAATAAAATTAAAAAAAAGTATTTATTTCCATTTTCCCATTAGGGTTAGGGATAGGGTTGCGGCTAAAATTAGGGTTAGGGTTGGCGCTAAAGTTAGGATTAGGGTTAGGGTTGGGATTAGGGTTATGGGTGTTAGGGTTAGGTTTGTGGTTAGGGTTGGGACTAGGGTTAGAGGTGTATTGGGGTTAGGGTTGGAGTTAGAATTGGGGGGTTTCCGCTGTTTAGGCACATCAGGGGCTCTCCAAATGTGACATGGCGTCTGATCTCAATTCCAGCCAATTCTGCATTGAAAAAGTCAAACGGTGCTCCTTCACTTCTGAGCTCTGCCATGCGCCCAAACAGTAGTTTACCCCCACATATGGGGTATCAGTGTACTCTGGACCCCATGAGTTATTGTGCAATTTGTCCTATTTCTTCTGTTACCCTTGGGAAAATAAAAAACTGGGGGTAAAAATATAATTTTTAAAAAAAAAAATGATTTTTTTTGTTTTTACGGCTGTACGTTATAAACTTCTGTGAAGCACTTGGGGCTTCATAGCGCTCACCACACTTCTAGATAAGTTCCTTGTGGGGTCTATTTTCCAAAATGGGGTCACTTGTGGGGGGTTTCCATTGTTTAGGCGCATCAGGGGCTATCCAAATGCGACATGACGCCCCAGACCATTCCATCAAAGTCTGCAATCCAAAACGTCACTACTTCCCTTCCAAGCCCCAACGTGTACCCATACAGTAGTTTTCTCCCACATATTGGGTATCTGCGTACTCATGACAAATTGGACAACAACTTTTGGGGTCCAATTTCTCCTGTTACCCTTGTGAAAATAAAATATTGGGGACGAAAAAATCATTTTTGTAAAAAAAAAAAAGATTTTTATTTTACGGCTGTACGTTATAAACTTCTGTGAAGCACTTTGGGGTTCAAAGTGCTCACCACACATCTAGATAAGTTCCTTGAGGGTCTAGTTTCCAAAATGGTGTCATTTGTTGGGGGTTACCACTGTTTAGGCATATCAGGAGCTCTCCAAACACGACATGGCGTCCAGCCAATTCTGTGTTGAAAAAGTTGAACAGCGCTCCTTCCCTTCCAAACTCTGCCATGCACCTAAACAGTAGTTTACCCCCGCATATGGGGTATCAGCGTACTCAGGACAAATTGCACAATAACTTTTGGAGTCTTGTTACCCTTGGGAAAATAAAAATTGGGGTGAAAAGATCATTTTTGTGGAAAAAATATGATTTTTTAATTTTATGGCTCTAGGTTATAAACTTGTGTGAAGCACTTGGGGGTTCAAATTGCTCACCAAAGATCTAGATAAGTTCTTAGGGGGTCTAGTTTCCCAAATGGGGTCACTTGTGGGGGGTTTCCACTGTTTAGGCACATCAGGGGCTCTCCAAATGCAACATGGCGACCAATCTCAATTCCAGTCAATTTTGTTTGGAAAAAGTCAAATGGTGCTCCTTCCATTCCGAGCTCTGCTGTGCGCCCAAACAGTGGTTCCCCCCCACATATGGGGTATCAGCGTACTCAGGAAAAATTGGACATCAACTTTTGTGACCAATTTCTCCTGTTACCTTGGGAAAATAAAAAATTAGTGACTAAGAGATAATTTTTGTGGGAAAAAAATAGGATTTTTTATTTTCATGCCCGGGCAATATAAACTTGTGTGAAGCACTTGGGGGTTCAAAGTGCTCACCAAAGATCTAGATAAGCTCCTTAGGGGGTCTAGTTTCCAAAATGGGGTCACTTGTGGGGGGTTTCCACTGTTTAGGCACATCTGGGGCACTGCAAACGGAACATAACCCCCATCAACGTCTGCATTCCAAAACGTTACTACTTCCTTTCCAAGCCCTGTCGTGCGCCCAAACAGTTTCCCCCCCACATATGGAGTATCAGCGTACTCAGGACAAATTGGACAGCAACTTTTGGGGTCCAATTTCCTTGGGAAAAATCAAAAATTTGGGACTAAAAAATCATATTTGTGGAAAATTGTTTTTTTGTTTTTTTTCACACCCAGGCATTATAAACTTTTGTGAAACACTTGGGGGTTCAAAGTGCTCACAACAGATCTAGATAAGTTCCTTAGGGGGTCTAGTTTCCAAAATGGTGTCACTTGTGGGGGGTTTCCACTGTTTAGGCACATCAGGGGCTCTCCAAACACGACATGGCGTCCAATCTCAATTCCAGCCAATTTTAGTTTGAAAAAGTCAAACGGCGCTCCTTCCCTTACGAGCTCTGCCGTGTGCCCAAACAGTGGTTATCCCCCACATATGGGCTATTGGCGTACTCAGGAGAAATTTCACAACAACTTTACCTGTTCATTTTCTTCTTTTACCCTTGTGAAAATAAAAAAAAGTTTGTAATAGATCATTTTTGTGGCTAAAAAGTTAAATATTCATTTTTTCCTTCCACGTTGCTTCAGCTCCTGTGAAGCAACTGAAAGGGTTAATAAACTTCTTCAATGTGGTTTTGAGTACCTTGAGGGGTGCAGTTTTAGAATGGTGTCACTTTTGGGTATTTTCTGCTATATAGACCCCTCAAAGTGACTTCAAATATGAGGTGGTCCCTAAAAAAAATGGCTTTGTAAATTTTGTTGTAAAAATGAGAAATCGCTGGTCAATTTTAACCCTTATAAGTTCCTAAGAAAAAAAATTGGTTCCAAAATTGTGCTGATGTAAAGTAGACATGTGGGAAATGTTATTTCTTAACTATTTTGTGTGACATATTTCTCTGTTTTAAGGGAATAAAAATTCAAAGTTTGAAAATTGCAAAATTTTAAAATTTTTTGCCATATTTGCGTTTTTTTCAAAAAATAAACGCAAGTTATATGGAAGAAATTTTACGACTAACGTGAAGTACAATATGTCAGAACAAAACAGTCTCAGAATCGCGAAGATCCGTTGAAGCGTTCCAGAGTTATAGCCTCATAAAGAGACAGTGGTCAGAATTGTAAAATTGGCCCAGTCATTAACGTGCAAACCACCCTTGGGGGTTAAGGGGTTAAGAAAGCTGGTATGAAAATTTCAGAGTCACATGTGTATTTCCAATGGTTTTAATTTGTAATGCTTTATGCCATCCTAAATCCTCTAAAGAAAATTATATCATCCAATTCTTTTTGAGCATTTCGACAGCAAAGATTTTTTTCTCTCAATTGCCCTCTATTATGGCTGTGGGAAAGACATGTTTGATGTCATAAAAGAGTGAAAGTCCCTTTTTTGGGCTAAACAGCCTCAAATAGAGATGAAGAAAGTAAATCACTGTTGACATTTGAGATCAAGACTTCCTGTTTACTAAACAGGCGCTTTGACCAACTAAGCCAAAGAACAAGAAGATGTGATATATTGGAAAGCCTGCTTAAAGAGTCAGATGCGTAAAGAGGAGGCATTTTAAAATAAAATTCATTGATAACATTGTCATGCTTGATGACATCTTTCTTCCTATTCAGCACTTAGACAGAAGAGTTACTTCATCTCACAGTAGAGCTGTTTAAAGGCAAATTTGAGTTTGCGCTCATGTAAAATTCCCGTTTTTAAGATAGGAAGCTTCTTTTTGAGAAGATGAAAACAAGGTACTGCTGAGACTTGAACTCAGGAACTTCTGTTTACAAGACAGGAGCTTTAACCAACTAAGCCACAGCACCAAAAGCTTCCAGCAATAATGTTTATTATTCTGCTGTTTTTGAAAGCTGGTATGAAAATTTCAGAGTCACATGTGTATTTCCACTGGTTTTAATTTGTAATGCTTTATGTCATACTAAATCCTCTAAAGAAAATTATATCATCTAATTCCTTTTTGAGCATTTCAACAGCAAAGATTTTTTTCTCTCAATTGCCCTCTATTATGGCTGTGGGAAAGACATGTTTGATGTCATAAAAGAGTGAGTGAAAGTCCCTTTTTTGGGCTAAACAGCATCAAATAGAGATGAAGAAAGCAAAGCACTGCTGACATTTGAGATCAAGACTTCCTGTTTACTAAACAGGCGCTTTGACCAACTAAGCCAAAGAACAAGAAGGTGTGATATATTGGAAAGCCTGCTTAGAGAGTCAGATGCTTAAAGAGGAGGCATTTTAAAATAAAATTCATTGATAACATTGTCATGCTTGATGACATCTTTTTTCCTATTCAGCACTTAGACAGAAGAGTTAAGGTACTGCCACACTAAGCGATCGCACTAGCGATCACGACAACGACACAAGCTAACGAGATCGTTGGTGTGATCGCTTTAAGGTCGCTTGTCGCTTCCAAGCAGGAAGATCTCATCAACGACGCATCAGCGATCAGTGATCTGTATAACGACTTCGGCGGTCGTTAGGACGTGCCACACAGCATGTATTGTAAAAGATCTCGACCTCGATAGGCGTGATTGAGCGCAACCTTTTCCACGCCCCTCAGCACAGATTGGTGGTCACTATATATGTCATGACTGTTTGTCACAGCTCTCTCGCTTCGTGATTGGATGACCGCGACATAAAAGACGACGAATCAGCGCTCCTTTCCATTGCTCTCGAGCAGAAGCGGTTCATTCAAATCTCCAGAATCGTTCCAGTGCGTCCTGCTAGCCTTCTTTGCAGCTGCTGCGATCCAGTCTGTGCCACTATTGCGTTTGCTGCGATCCAGTCTGTGCCTTTATTTTTTTTTCTGCGATCCAGTCTGTGCCTCTAGTGCTTTTGCTGCGATCCAGTCTGTGCCGTTATTTATATAAATTTTTTCTGCGATCCAGTTTGTGGCGCTATTGCGTTTCCCGCAGGGGTTTTTTTTATTCAGGATCACAAACAAGTCTTGTAAGGTAGGTATTTTTTTGTCACATTTAATTTAAAAAAAAAAATTTAATTTAATTTTACAGATCCCAGCTGTTGTTAACCGTTGTCATTCATCAATTGTTTTTTTTTGCCATTGTTTTTGTTTGCCATTGTTTTGTTCTGGCGTGCCCACCACCACCATTTTATGATCACTGCTGTTTTTACTGTAGTTGTCCATCTATGACTTTTATTTAGGTCTGCCATTGTTTTCTCCTGCTGCGCCACAACCACCATTTTATGTTCCCTGCTGTGTTCTATGTCGTAGGCTATGTAAGCATTTTATTTAACCATTCTGCCGTTCTCACATAATCCTTTTTTTATTACAGATGGCCGATAAGCATGAATTTCTGCGGGAATTCATCGAGATGTACCACTCAATGCCTTGCCTGTGGAAAATAAAGTCGGCTGATTACTGCAACATGCTAAAAAAGAAGGAGGCGTACCAAAAACTGGTGGAGCTGTGCAAAAAACGTTATCCCGATGAACCAGCGGATGAGTCATCGGTCAAAAAACGTATTCAGGCCCTCCCCACTGTTTACAAAAAAGAATTAAGCAAAGTCCAAAATTCTACCAAGTCTGGAGTCGGGGCCGAAGATGTTTATGTTCCCAAATTGTGGTACTTTGAGCTGTTTTCTTTTACAAGGGGCCAAGAAGTACCCAGACAAGCGACTTCCATGTTGGAACCAGACCCGGTGATCCAGCCGGACTCCCCTGTCGTACATGTAAGTACCTTTGTATTAAAACACATTTTAATGTACATGCCAAAGTGGACTTGAAATTGAAAATATAATTGTTAAATGTAGATAAAATGGCTGAATTAATCCCTTCATGTACTGATAATTTATCTAGCTCAACGGTTGAGGCCTATCCATTTACAAGTCCCGTTTTCACATTTTTGCTGTATTTGGGTGTTATAGTGTGAAGATAAATTTCTTTTTCTTTGTGATTTAACATTCATTTTTTGTTCATGCAGGACACAGAAGAGGCTGTCTCCATACCTTAGACTGAAGAAGACAGCATGGCGTTGGTCCAAGACGACGAAGTAGTTGAGCCACCATCCTCATCTGTGCGGAGCCGGCTTACATTTTCTGGCAGAAAAAGGAAGGCTCCCACCTCGGCTACTCCAGAATTGATAGAAATAGCCAAAAAAGTGCTTACGGCGGAAAAAGACCAAACAAAAATAACTGGCTTTGCATACTACGCTAATGAGAAGCTCTCAACACTGGATCCTATACAGCGGGTTCATGCAGAGAGACTCATGTTTGAGGTCCTGACTCAAGCGTCATTAGGAAACCTTGATAACAGTTATGTTGTCACGGCCAGACCGCAGTACCCGGAATACTCATGGCCCAACAATCCTGTGCCAAACCCAATTGGGATAAATCCACCAAACCCAAACGTTGTTGCTCCACCTTATTTTTATACACCGCCGAGGCAACGTGGTAATGGCAACGATCCATGTTACCAGCAGTTGTAGTTTTTAAAATATTTTCTAAAGTGTTTTGTTGTCTATATTTTTTTTACATTGTTACTTTTTTTTTACTAAAAATCTTATTTATCTAATGAATTGTGTTCTTTTATTCTTCTTAATGTCAACAGTTTTGTTGACAACTATTAAAATTTTGTATTTTTATTCCATCTACTTGTTTATACTTGTCACACACGGGATCATGGGAGTACCAGCAGTCATAGGAGTTCCAGCATTGGTAAAAAAATTAAATGAAAAAATTTCAAAAATTAACATTTCTTTAAAAGGCCCTGGTCACACTAGCGCTAAAACCTTATAATAAAAAATAATACACCACAGCTGCGTATATAAACTTAAAATATATCATATATATTGTTGTCATATATTTTTTTTAAAAAAAATATAAACCAAAAGAAAAAAAAACAATACAATAATACAAAAAAAATAAAAAAACAAAAAATTATGACTGCACCCCCGTTTGGAGGCCTGCCAAAAAAAAACAAAAAAAAATACAATAATACAAATAATAATAAAAAACAAAAAATTACTGAGGGCCCCGGAGTCCAGCCACAACCCTCTCCAGCATCACCCCATGGTCATGCAGTGCTGCCATGGCGGTGTGCATTGCTGCCACTGCGGTGTTGATTGCCGCCATCAGCCGACGGTGTGACACCAACAGGTCCTGGGCAGTGGGGATTTCTGTGGAGGTAATGGTAACAGTTAATAATGAATTCTGTTGCAACATCAACATGTACATGTTACATGTTTGTTAACACTTACGGTTTTCGTCAGACTGCGGTTCACCAGAGGACCCGCTGACTGCCCACCCAGAACCTGTTGCACCGCCGGCTAGGGAAACACAGAAAAAAATATATATCCAACAACCATTACACAAAGTTCTCAAACTTGTCTGAAGCTTATATAATGTGCGTAAATTACCTGAAGGCGCGCCTGCATCCATGTCACGGGGTGACACTGGAGAGAAGCCATATTCAGGTGAATGGCTGGATGACCGCAAATCTGGAGGGGGGGTTGCTGCTGGGGAAGGGGTAGCCATGTAAGGTGATGCAGGTGGAGGGGTAGCTGGGGAAGGTGATGCAGGTGGAGGGGTAGCTGGGGAAGGTGATGCAGCTGGAGCTGGTGAAGGTGGTGCTGTAAATAAAATATACAATTCAGTCAAATAATCCTTCTACTAACCCCATTACTGCCAGTACTTCCATCAATGCCTGTAACCCCCTCACTACTGGTACTCCCATCACTGCCTGTAAACCCATCACTGCCGGGGTACTCCCATGACTGCCGGTACTCCCATCACTACTGGTACTCCCGTTACTGCCAGTACTTCCATCAATGCCTGTAACCCCCTCACTACTGGTACTCCCATCACTGCCTGTAAACCCATCACTGCCGGTACTCCCATGACTGCCGTACTCCCGTCACTGGTGGTACTCCCGTCACTGCGGGTGCATTGATATAGGTAGATAACCCACAAAACATAACCTCTCCAGATACCCTCATCAATACTCACTCAGATGCCTGCGTAACTGGGCCCGATGCTGGCGACCCTCTCTCTGGAGCGGTATCGAAGGTCCGCCAGCTTTTTGCGGATCTGTGTTGTGGTCCGCTCCACACCAAACCGTCTCGCCAGGCCCCGCCGGATTTTACGCAGGACTACCTTTTTGTGGCGCATAAGATGCGCCATAGGTAGCCTGCAATCATAACCCCATTGGTCCATTTTTTTTATCATAAAACGGACCTCCCCGTCACGCCACGGAGCACAACGCTGCCTCACTCTCGCCGTCATTGTACCAAACAACAACGCATAAAGGACACCAGCGCCATGACGTCACAGCGTACGTACATGCGGTCGCACTTGCGACGCAAGACGCTATTGCGATCGCAAAGTGACCGCAGCAGCCATGCGCCCCAGCCACGCACAGATATGAGACACTGTTGCAATCGCAAGATGATGGTTCCAAGCTAGGCGCCTCTGCCTATCAAGGCATGAGCAAAGACGATGCGATTATCTGGCCTAATTGGCAGCATCAGATCTAGTGGGTTAATGACCGCTTACTTTTTTACCATGTTTACAAAAGTTTTCATTCATTGTAATTACTTCATTAATAGTCATTTTATGAACCGTCACTTTGCGATTGCAATGGCGTCTCATGTCTGTGCGTGGGAGGAGCACCATGCTGATAACCGTCACTTTGAGATCGCAATGGCGTCTCATGTCTGTGCGTAGCTGTGGCACCATGTGAGAATCGTCACCTTGCGATCGCAGTGGCGTCTCATGTCTGTGCGTAGCTGGGGCACCATGTGAGAATCGTCACCTTGCGATCGCAGTGGCGTCTCATGTTTGTGCGTAGCTGGGGCACCATGTGAGAATCGTCACCTTGCGATCGTAGTGGCGTCTCATGTCTGTGCGTAGCTGGGGCACCGTGCTGAGAATCGTCACTTTGCGATCGCAATGGCGTCTTGCGTCGGATTCGAGCATGCAAGTGTGACACAAAGGATTCCCTGGTCAATGTAGACCTTTACCTCCCAATTTTTTTTTTTTTATCACAATTTTTTATCTGTCATATATGACGAAAAATATATATTATATATTTTAACTTTATATACGCAGCTGTGGTGTATTATTTGTTATTATTTTTAATTATAAGGTTTGAGCGTTATTGTGACCATGGGCCTTTAAAATAATTGTTGTAAATTTTTGAAATTTTTTTCTTTTTATTTTTTTAACAATGCTGGAACTCCTATACCTGCTGGTACTCCCATGACCCCGTGTGTGACAAAGTAGATACAATGCAAAAAAAAATATAGACAGCAAAAAACATTAGAAAATATTTTAAAAACTACAGCTGCTGGTAACATGTCTCGTTGCCATCCCCATTACTCCCTCCCCATATCTCACACATCATTAGCCCTTCTCCCATATTGGTAAAATAATTGAAAAAACACGAAGGCATTTTTAAAATAAACATTTTTTATTATTAAAAGATAGTTAAAAAAAAGGTAAAAGTAAAACATTCTCAAAAGCAAACTATATCTGCTGCTGCCAACTCACTGCACCAGGCCCGTTAAAGTATTGGCAGTACTTGTCTCGGCCGGCCTTCGCATCGTCCTTGCTCCTGCCTTGATTGACAGGTTGAAGGCCTGCAATAGCGGGATCATTGTCACGCCATTCTACGAGCACCACGTCACCATTGCTGTCCGAGTCCATGAAGCCTGGCGGACTGTAAGTACCAGCATCGCGTTTTCATAGAAAATTGTGCAGCACACAACAGGCCAACACCACAGAGTCTATCGATTCCAGCTTCATGTTGATTGGAGTGTGAAAAACCCTGAAGCGGTTGGCCATTATGCCGAAGGCATTCTCAACAATGCGCCGTGCCCTAGACAGTCTGTAATTAAAAATACGCCTTTCCCCTGTCAAAGTCTTTTGTGGGTACGGTTTCACAAGATGCTCATGAAGGGGGAAGGCTTCATCGCCCACAAAAACAAAGTTTAGGTTGGCGGTGGTGTCCATGTTGGTTGGCAAGTTAAGTTTATTATTCAACAACCGTTCACCAAAAGTTGTGTGCTCCAAAACGCCACCGTCAGAAACCCTTCTATTAATGCCAACATCAACGTTTATAAATTCATAATTGGCATTAACAAGGGCCATGAGGATCATGCTGAAGTAGCCCTTGTAATTATAGAAATAGGATCCGCTTTTGGCTAGCTGCGTGATCCGCACATGTTTGCCATCCAAGGCACCACCACAGTTTGGGAACTGCCAAATCCGTTCAAAATCAGAGGCTATAATTTGCCATTCCACCACTGATTTGGGAAAAGGCATGTAGCTCCGTAAACTGCGGACGATGGCGTTGCATGTCTTTGGAATTAGAACGCCAAGCAGCGATCGAGAACTGCAGCAGAAAATTGCAAGTCTTTCATTGAACGTCCGGTTGCCAGAAATCGCAGCGTTACTGCCAAACGTTCCTCTGCTGAAACAGCTGCACGCATCCGTGTATCCTGCCGTTCAATGAGTGGCCTCACACATTCCAGTAGGAGCTTGAATGAATCCTATGACATCCGTAGATAATTTCGGAAATCCTGCGGATTCTTCTCCTGCAACTCCCTCACTAGATGCATGTGGGTGAATTTGGACCTCTGCTCCAGCCATTCTCTGGTACACATGCGACGCTTTCGTATGGAGCGCCTCTCTTCCACCCATGCCTCTTCTTTTCGATCTGCCTCCATCACTAATGCAACTGCCACAATCAGGCTGGGATCACACACACCGATTAAAAAATCTGACCGTTTTAGTGGGACGATTATCGCAGCAAAATGTCATGAACAGTCATCCGTCTGGCATCCGATTTTCCAGGAAAAATGCGATTTAGTCGCATCTGACCATAGTTGTAACATCCGATTTACATCCGACTTGTGAGATTTTCTCGCAGGCTTGCAAAACTGACATATAATGGATCCAAAATAATATTATTTAAATCACAAAAGAAAGAATAGATATATACACATAGAACACAGATATATATATATATATGTCATTGTGACATATATATATACATATATTTATAGTTCTTACACTTCTACATACTGTTATAGCCGCTAATTCAATTGCCGGCTTCAGTGAAATCACAGAAGCCGACATGAAATGATACATTGTTTCCACACATTTAACCATGTAATTTCATGTATTTTTATATATGTTTGAAACATACAATTACATGAGTATATGTGTGGTAAATTTCAGACATGTAGGGGTTAATTAAAGGTGTAAATTCGTTGAAAAAAAATGCGTGGGCTCCCGCTGTATTTTCTCCACCAGACAGACAAAGCAAGCGAGTGGGGGCAGATAATAATAGCCTAGGGAGGGTACATTTTTTTTGTGCACCCCCTGGCTACTAACATCTGCCCCCAGACACCCCAGAAAGGGCAAATCTCTAATTAGATTCGCCCTTTCTGGCACTTTGCCCATCTATTCCCATTGCCCTGTAGCGGTGGCGAATGGGTTAATCTCACCTTAATGTCACCTTAGTATTGAAAGGTGACCTTAAGGCAGGTTAATAATTGATAGCTGTCAATTAGACAACTATCAATTATTAATCCTATTGTATGAAAGAAAAATCAAACACACACAGTTTAATAAAAAATAAGTTTAATTAAATAATCACACAGTTTTTGACCATATTTTATTTTCCTGCTAAAACCATTTCCTGTAATAAAAATAAAATAAAAAAGCCAAATTATTCTTACAAATCCGATGTACAGTCAGGTCCCACGCTGTAATCCATCAGAAAGGGTTAACAGGTTACAGTTAGCAGGGAGATAATTCTGTCTCCTAGCTGTATTCCCCTGAATGAATAAGTTCCTCTCCCAGCGAAAGTAGAGGAATAGATTCATGAATGGAGCTTAATTGATTTATTGGCAATTTAACTTTAGTGACCTGACCTAAAGGGAAAGTGGACACAATCAATTAAGCTTCATTCATGAAACACATCCTCTCCTGTCGCCAGGAGAGGAACTTATTCATTCAGGAGCTTTCAGCTGAGCATGCAGGATAAGGGTGAGTTTCCACGGTCAGGAAACGCTGCGTGTTTGGCGCTGTGCGCTGGCGCAGCGCCAAACACGCAGCGTCCAGATGTTACAGCATAGTGGAGGGGATTTCAAGAAATCCCGTCTCCACTATGCGTAACAATACGCAGGTGGCAAACCTGCGTAAACGGACATGCGGCGCGTCTTTTTAGACCGCAGCATGTCCTCGCGTATTGCGGCGACGGTGCGTCGCCGCAACATAATTAACACAGGGCTATGTAGCCCTGCGCTCTTTCCGGAGGTGTTCCGGAGGTGTCCTGAACACCTCCGGAAAGATCGCGCGTCATAAAGGGGGCGGGCTTAGACGGAGCGGAATTTCCGCTCCGTCCAAAGCGCTATGGTTCCGGACCGTGGAACCATAGCCTTACTTGCACTGCTTGGCTCAAAGCTAGTTAACCCTTTGTGAAGGATTACAGCGTGGGACGTGACAGATCGGCGGAATAGGTAAGAATAATGTTGTTTTATTTTTTTTTCTTTATTTTAGGAGATCAATGGCTTCGCACGGATTAAGTGTAAAATAAAATATGGTCAAAAAAAGGTGTTTTTATTTCATTAAAATAATTTTCAATTAATGTGTGTGTTTTTTTAATTTACTTCAATAGGATTAATAATTGATAGTTGTCTAATTGACAGCTATCAATTATTAACCTGCCTTAAGGTCACCTTTCAATACTAAGGTGACATTAAGGTGAGATTAACCCATTCGCCACCGCTACAGGGCAATGGGAATAGACGGGCAAAGTGCCAGAAAGGGCGAATCTAATTATAGATTTGCCCTTTCTGGGGTGTCTGGGGGCAGATGTTAGTAGCCAGGGGGGCACAAAAAAAATGTACCCTCCCTAGGCTATTATTATCTGCCCCCACTCGCTTGCTTTGTCTGTCTGGTGGAGAAAATACAGCGGGAGCCCACGCATTTTTTTTCAACGAATTTACACCTTTAATTAACCCCTACATGTCTGAAATTTAGCACACATATACTCATGTAATTGTATGTTTCAAACATATATAAAAATACATGAAATTACATGGTTAAATGTGTGGAAACAATGTATCATTTCATGTCGGCTTCTGTGATTTCACTGAAGCCGGCAATTGAATTAGCGGCTATTACAGTATGTAGAAGTGTATGAACTATAAATATATGTATATATATATATGTCACAATGACATATATATATATATATATATATATATATATATATATATATATGTGGATTCTATGTGTGGATATGTATTGATTCGATTCTTTATTAAAGCTGTCAGTGTGCTTTTACAGTATAGGCAGGGATGAATTGCCGGCTTTTCTAAAGGACACTGATGCGATTTAATCGCAAGTCACACAGTGTGGTCCGTTTGTAATCCGATTTTTGATCGCTCCCATAGACTTGCATTGGCGATAGTCGACCCACAATCGGTGACAATCGCAGCATGCTGCGATTGCACTCGGACGTTTAAAACGGACCACAAAAAAATCTGATACTGGGAGCTGCTCCATAGATTAACATAGGTCCGACTGCAATGCGATATTTCATCGCATTGCAGTCGTCCGATTTTGTCGCCAGTGTGACTCCAGCCTCACACGCTCCGCGGTGGTCAGGTTCATTATGTGCAACCTGTACGGTAAAGAACAGAAAAGTTAATTACTATTACTAAAGTGTTTAAACAAAATAAAATAAAGAATAACATAAAAAATCTAAAAAAAAAAAAAAGTAATTGTTTATTGTTAACTTTTCAGTTAACATTTAAAAAACAGTTTACAAAAGCCTAAAATGGTGGGGGGTGTAAAATAAATAAAGCAGATAAAAATAAAAGGTGTAACAAAAAAAAACGCATCACACAACATCACAAATAATATGTACCTTGAATCCAAATATCCAGAAGATCCAAATCCAAATGGCAAAGATGAAGCGCTCTAGCGTCTCAGGCAGCATCGCAAAACCACACACTATCCTCGCAACAACGCACAAAGCACAGAACGTTGGAGTCATCCACAAAGCGCTCTGGAAACAATGGATGGGGGCGCAGTTATTATTGCTGAGGTGGTGTTGTGGTCACCAATCGGAGCTAAAGAAAACCCAGTCCCGCCTGCGCCGCTGACAATATGTGTCGTCAACGAGGTCGCACATCGTTCACAAAAGGTGTCAAACACAGCGATTCAGGCTCACCAGCGGGACGACAACGATCAAAATACGGCCAAACCGTTCGTGCACGATCAGCGACATCGCAGCGGGGGCCATATCGCCGCTACATGTCACACACAGCGACGTCGCTAACGATGTTGCTACTGCGTCATAGAATCTATGTCGCTTGGGCGATCTCGTTTAGTGTGGCATACCCTTTACTTCATCTCACAATTGCACTATCAGTAGATCTGTTCAAATGCAAAGTTGAGTTTGCGCTCATGTAAAATTCCCATTTTTAAGATAGGAAGCTTCTTTTTGAGAAGATGAAAACAAGGTACTGTTGAACTCAGGATCTCCTGTTTACAAGACAGGCGCTTTAACCTCTTCATGACCCAGCCTATTTTGACCTTAAAGACCTTGCCATTTTTTGCAATTCTGACCAGTGTCCCTTTATGAGGTAATACCTCAGGAACGCTTCAACGGAACCTAGCGATTCTGAGATTGTTTTTTCATGACATATTGGGCTTCACATTAGTGGTAAATTTAGGTTGATAATTTTTGCGTTTATTTGTGAAAAAAATGGAAATTTGGAGAAAATTTTGAAAATTTTGTAATTTTCAAATTTTTAACCCCTCTCTGACATCCGACGTACTATCCCGTCCA
Organism: Oophaga sylvatica; assembly: GCA_033576555.1. Classification (NCBI taxonomy): domain Eukaryota; kingdom Metazoa; phylum Chordata; class Amphibia; order Anura; family Dendrobatidae; genus Oophaga; species Oophaga sylvatica. The sequence continues at coordinate 148,816,777 of JARQOD010000007.1, forward strand.
TGAAACCCGTGCCATTCTGCCCATGGATGGGATAGTACGTCATAGGCGATCAGCTGCGCTCCCGGGGAGCGCAGCTAATCGCCGCCGGGTGTCAGCTGATTATCACAGCTGACACCCGGGACTGTGTGCCAGGAGCGGTCACGGACAGCACATTAACCCCTGGCACACCGCGATCAAACATGATTGCGGTGTACCCGGGGCACAGGGAAGCATCGCGCAGGGAGAGGGCTCCCTGCGCGCCCCCCTGAGACCCTCAGAACAGCGCGATGTGATCGCGCTGTTCTGAGGGCTTCCTCCCTCCCAGGACCCGGATCCAAGATGGCGCCGGGGTCCTGGAGGGAGTCGGCTTCCTCAGTGCCTGCTGAGAGCAGGCACTAAGAAGCCTGCAGCGCTGCCTGTGAGATCGCTGGTCTCACAGAGTGCTGTGCACACTGTGAGACCAGCGATCTCACATTTTAGGCCGGAGTCACACAAAACCACAAAAAATCGGTCCGTTTTAGACGGTCGACAATCGGATCAAAATAAAAACATCACACATCCTTCTGGCATCCGATTTTCCTTCAAAGATGCGATTTAATCGCATGTGTGTGTACCTTGTAACATCCGATTTTCATCCGACTTGCGAGATTTTCTCGCAGGCTTGCAAAACTGACATATAATGGATCCAAAAGAATAGTATTTAAATGCCAAAAGAAAGAATAGATATATACACATAGAGCACATATATATAATATATATATATATATATATATATATATATATATATATGTCATTGTGACATATATATATACATATATTTATAATTCTTACACTTCTACATACTGTTATATCCGCTAATTCAATTGCCGGCTTCAGTGAAATCACAGAAGCCGACATGAAATGATACATTGTTTCCACACATTTAACCATGTAATTTCATGTATTTTTATATATGTTTGAAACATACAATTACATGAGTATATGTGTGCTAAATTTCAGACATGTAGGGGTTAATTAAAGGTGTAAATTCGTTGAAAAAAAATGCGTGGGCTCCCGCTGTATTTTCTCCACCAGACAGACAAAGCAAGCGAGTGGGGGCAGATAATAATAGCCTAGGGAGGGTACATTTTTTTTGTGCACCCCCTGGCTACTAACATCTGCCCCCAGACACCCCAGAAAGGGCAAATCTCTAATTAGATTCGCCCTTTCTGGCACTTTGCCCGTCTATTCCCATTGCCCTGTAGCGGTGGCGAATGGGTTAATAATCTGGCGTTAATGTCACCTTAGTATTGAAAGGTGACCTTAAGGCAGGTTAATAATTGATAGCTGTCAATTAGACAACTATCAATTATTAATCCTATTGTATGAAAGAAAAATCAAACACACACAGTTTAATAAAAAATAAGTTTAATTAAATAATCACACAGTTTTTGACCCCTACATGTCTGAAATTTAGCACACATATACTCATGTAATTGTATGTTTCAAACATATATAAAAATACATGAAATTACATGGTTAAATGTGTGGAAACAATGTATCATTTCATGTCGGCTTCTGTGATTTCACAAAACCCGGCAATTGAATTAGCGGCTATTACAGTATGTAGAAGTCTAGGAACTATAAATATATGTATATATACATGTCACAATGACATGTATATATATATATATATGTGTTCTATGTGTATATATCTATTCTTTCTAGTCTTTATTAAAGCTGTCAGTGTGATTTTACAGTATAGCCGGGGATGAATTGCCGGCTTTTCTAAAGGACACCGATGCGATTTCATCGCAAGTCACACAGTGTGGTCCGTTTGTAATCCGATTTTTCATCGCTCCCATAGACTTGCATTGGCGATTGTCGACCGACAATCGGTGACAATCGCAGCATGCTGCGATTGTACACGGACGTTTAAAACGGACCACAAAAAATCGGATACTGGGAGCTGCTCCATAGATTAACATAGGTCCGACTGCAATGCGATTTTTCATCGCATTGCAGTCGTCCGATTCTGTCGCCAGTGTGACGCCGGCCTTACAGTGATGTCCCACCCTTGGACAAAGTAAAAAAGTTAAAAAAATAAAAATAAACGTGTAAAAAAAAATTCCAAAATAAATAAAAAATAAATAAATAAATATTCCCCAATAAATTCATTTCTTCCTGTAAATAAAAAAAATAAAACAATAAAAGTACACATATTTGGTATCGCCGTGTCCGTAACGACCCCCCTATAAAACTGTCCCACTAGTTAACCCCTTTTGTGCACCCCTTAAAAAAAAAAGCAAAAAATCAGTGCTTTATCATCATACCGCTGAACAAAAAGTGGAATAACATGCGATCAAAAAGACCGATATAAATAAACATGGTACCGCTGAAAACGTCATCTTGTCCCGCAAAAAATTGTTTTTAATTGTATAAAAGCACCAAAACATAAAAAAATGATATAAATGAGGTATCGCCGTAATCGTACTAACCCGAAGAATAAAACTGCTTTATAAATTTTACCACACGCGGAACGGTATAAACGCCTCCCCCAAAATAAATTCATGAATTGCTGATTTTTGTTCATTCTAACCTCCCAAAAATCAAAATAAAAAGCGATCAAAAAATGTCACATGCTCAAAAATGGGACCAATATAAACGTCAACTCGTACTGCAAAAAATAAGACCTCACATGACTCTGTGGGCCAAAATATTCAAAAATTATAGCTCTCAAAATGTGGCGATGCAAAAAACTATTTTTTGCAATAAAAAGCGTCTTTTAGCATGACAGCTGCCAATCATAAAAACCCGCTATAAATAGTAAATCAAACCCCCCTTTATCACTCCCTTAGTTAGGGAAAAATAATAAAATTAAAAATATGTATTTATTTCCATTTTCCCATTAGGGTTAGGGTTAAGGTTAGGGTTGCGGCTAAAGTTAGGGTTAGGGTTGGCACTAAAGTTAGGATTAGGGTTAGGGTTGGGATTAGGGATAGGGGTGTGTTAGGGTTAGGTTTGTGGTTAGGGTTGGGACTAGGGTTAGGGGTGTGTTGGGGTTAGGGTTAGAGTTAGAATTGAGGGGGTTTCCGCTGTTTAGGCACATCAGGGGCTCTCCAAATGTGACATGGCATCTGATCTCAATTCCAGCCAATTCTGCGTTGAAAAAGTCAAACGGTGCTCCTTCACTTCTGAGCTCTGCCATGCACCCAAACAATAGTTTACTCAACATGGGGTATCAGCGTACTCTGGACCTCAAGAGTTATTGTGCAATTTGTCCTATTTCTTCTGTTACCCTTGGGAAAATAAAAAACTAGGGGCGAAAATATAATTTTTTTTTAAAAAAATGATTTTTTTGTTTTTACGGCTGTACGTTATAAACTTCTGTGAAGCACTTGGGGCTTCATAGCGCTCACCACACATCTAGATAAGTTCCTTGTGGGGTCTATTTTCCAAAATGGGGTCACTTGTGGGGGGTTTCCACTGTTTAGGCACATCAGGGCTCTCCAAATGCGACATGATGCCCCCAGACCATTCCATCAAAGTCTGCAATCCAAAACATCACTACTTCCCTTCCGAGCCCCGACGTGTACCCATACAGTAGTTTTCTCCCACATATTGGGTATCAGCGTACTCAGGACAAATTGGACAACACATTTTGGGGTCCAATTTCTCCTGTTACCCTTGTGAAAATAAAATATTGGGGGCGAAAAAAATAATTTTTGTAAAAAAAAAAAATATTTTTTATTTTTACGGCTGTACGTTATAAACTTCTGTAAAGCACTTCGGGGTTCAAAGTGCTCACCACACATCTAGATAAGTTCCTTGTGGGGTCTATTTTCCAAAATGGGGTCACTTGTGGAGGGTTTCCACTGTTTAGGTGCATTAGGGGCTCTCCAAATGCGACATGACGCCCCCAGACCATTCCATCAAAGTCTGCAATCCAAAACGTCACTACTTCACTTCCGAGCCCCAACGTGTACCCATACAGTAGTTTTCTCCCACATATTGGGTATCAGCGTACTCAGGATGAATTGGAAAACAACTTTTGGGGTCCAATTTCTCCTGTTACCCTTGTGAAAATAAAATATTGGGGACAAAAAAATCATTTTTGTAAAAAAAAAAAGGATTTTTTATTTTTACGGCTGTACGTTATAAACTTCTGTGAAGCACTTCGGGGTTCAAAGTGCTCACCACACATCTAGATATGTTCCTTGTGGGGTCTATTTTCTAAAATGGGGTCACTTGTGGGGGTTTCCACTGTTTAGGTGCATCAGGGGCTCTCCAAATGCGACATGATGCCCCCAGACCATTCCATCAAAGTCTGCAATCCAAACGTCTCTACTTCCCTTCCGAACCCCAACGTGTACCCATATAGTAGTTTTCTCCCACATATTGGGTATCTGCGTACTCAGGACAAATTGGACAACAACTTTTGGGGTCCAATTTCTCCTGTTACCCTTGTGAAAATAAAATATTGGGGACAAAAAAATCATTTTTGTAAAAAAAAAAAAAGGATTTTTTATTTTACAGCTGTACTTTATAAACTTCTGTGAAGCACTTGGGGGTTCAAAGTGCTCACCACACATCTAGATAAGTTCCTTGAGGGGTCTTGTTTCCAAAATGGTGTCATTTGTCGGGGTTTCCACTGTTTAGACAGATCAGGAGCTCTCCAAACACGACATGGCATCCAGCCAATTCTGCGTTGAAAAAGTCAAACGGCGCTCCTTCCCTTCCAAGCTCTGCCATGCACCCAAATAGTGGTTTACCCCCACATATGGGGTATCAGCGTACTCAGGACAAATTGCACAATAACTTTTGGAGTCTTGTTACCCTTGGGAAAATAAAAATTGGTGAAAAGATCATTTTTGTGGAAAAAATATGATTTTTTAATTTTACGGCTCTACGTTAAAAACTTGTGTGAAGCACTTGGGGGTTCAAATTGCTCACCAAAGATCTAGATAAGTTCCTTAGGGGGTCTAGTTTCCCAAATGGGGTCACTTGTGGGGGTTTCCACTGTTTAGGCACCTCAGGGCCTCTCCAAATGCAACATGGCGTCCAATCTCAATTCCAGCCAATTTTGGTTGGAAAAAGTCAAATGGTGCTCCTTCCATTCCGAGCTCTGCCATGCGCCCAAACAGTGGTTCCCCCCCCTCATATGGGGTATCAGCGTACTCAGGACAAATTGGACAACAACTTTTGTGGTCCAATTTCTCCTGTTACCCTTGGGAAAATAAAAAATTTGTGACTAAAAGATAATTTTTGTGGGAAAAAAATAGGATTTTTTATTTTTATGCCCGGGCATTATAAACTTGTGTGAAGCACTTGGGGGTTCAAAGTGCTCACCAAAGCTCTAGATAAGTTCCTTAGGGGGTCTAGTTTCCAAAATGTGGTCACTTGTGAGGGGTTTCTACTGTTTAGGCTCATCTGGGGCACTGCAAACGGAACATGACCCCCATCAACGTCTGCATTTCAAAACGTTACTACTTCCTTTCCAAGCCCTGCCGTGCGCCCAAACAGTTTCCCCCCCCCACATATTGGGTATCAGCGTACTCAGGACAAATTGGACAATAACCTTTGGGGTCCAATTTCCTTGGGAAAAATCAAAAATTTGGGACTAAAAATCATATTTGTGGAAAATTGTTTTTTTTTTTCACACTCAGGCATTATAAACTTTTGTGAAACACTTGGGGGTTCAAAGTGCTCACAACAGATCTAGATAAGTTCTTTAGGGGGTCTAGTTTCCAAAATGATGTCACTTGTGGGGGGTTTCCACTGTTTAGGCGCATCAGGGGCTCTCCAAACGTGACATGGCATCCAATCTCAATTCCAGCCAATTTTAGTTTGAAAAAGTCAAACGGCGTTCCTTACCTTACGAGCTCTGCCGTGCGCCCAAACAGTGGTTTTCCTCCACATATTGGCTATTGGCGTACTCAGGAGAAATTGCACAACAACTTTATCTGCCCATTTTCTTCTTTTACCCTTGTGAAAATAAAAAAAAGTTTGTAAAAATCATTTTTGTGGCTAAAAAGTTAAATATACATTTTTTTCTTCCACGTTGCTTCAGCTCCTGTGAAGCACCTGAAGGGTTAATAAACTTCTTGAATGTGGTTTTGAGTACCTTGAGGGGTGCAGTTTTTAGAATGGTGTCACTTTTGGGCATTTTCTGCTATATAGACCCCTCAAAGTGACTTCAAATATGAGGTGGTCCCTAAAAAAAATGGCTTTGTAAATTTTGTTGTAAAAATGAGAAATCGCTGGTCAAATTTTAACTCTTATAATTTCCTAAGAAAAAAAAAATTTTGATTCCAAAATTGTGCTGATGTAAAGTAGACATGTGGGAAATGTTATTTAGTAACTATTTTGTGACATATTTCTCTATTTTAAGGGAATAAAAATTCAAAGTTTGAAAATTGCAAAATTTTCAAAATTTTCGCCATATTTGCGTTTTTTTCAAAAATAAACGCAAGTTATATCAAAGCAATTTTACCACTAACGTGAAATACAATATGTCACGAGAAAATAATCTCAGAATCGCGAATATCCGTTGAAGCGTTCCAGAGTTATAACCTCATAAAGAGACAGTGGTCAGAATTGTAAAAATTGGCCCGGTCATTAACGTGCAAACCACCCTTGGGGGTGAAGGGGTTAATTTTTATTCTGTTAAACCAGAGAGCTATGTGACACAAAATAGTTAATAAATAACATTTCCCACATGTCTACTTTACATCAGCACAATTTTGGGAACAACATTTTTTTTTTGTTAGGAAGTTATAAGGGTTAAAATTTGACCAGCAATTTCTAATTTTTACAGCAAAATTTACAAAACCATTTTTTTAGGGACCACCTCACATTTGAAGTCACTTTGAGGGGTCTATATGGCATAAAATACCCAAAAGTGACACCATTATAAAACCTGCACCCCTCAAGCTACTCAAAACTACATTCAAGAAGATTATTAACCCTTCAGGTCAGGGGCGTACATAGAAATCATGGGGCCCCATAGCAAAAATCTGAATGGGGCCCCCCCAAAAAAAAAAAAAGTTTCTGCTATAAGACAGAGGCGTCCCTCTGGAAAAAGACATTCAAGTATTTCATGTATATATTTCATATATTTCAAGTATATATGTATATTCATGTATTTATATGCAGCCGCTCGCTCCACTCCCGAGTGCCGGCGCCAGAGCTGGGATTTCACATGCAAGCATCGGACGATTTCCTCGCATGTGTGACCCCTGCCTAAAAGGGCGAGTGGGAGCCGCCTGGGACACTTTCTACTTCTACACTGCACTAATCAGATAAACGTGCAGGTTATAGAAATTGCACTGCATGTGTCAAACACAGAGCACAAATAATGTGCACACACGAAAAGCCACCTAGTAGGGTCTGGTGCTATCAGAAACATATAAATGTAAGGTTCTGTATATCTGTTTCTGAAACTCAGTTTGTTCGTCGGCCATTTTGCTTTCTGTTTTGCTGCAGCTATCTTGCCCTCAGTTAAAATGGAGTTTTCCAGCTTGTATGTTCCCGCCCTGATTCTCTCCGTTTGCTTCTTAAACAGCCACACCTGAGCAATCAGTGCTTCAGAATCTGGCCTGCAGTGAACCTGTGTTCTGACTCCTGAAGCCTTGGACTTTGTACTCCAGCCATTTCTACTGAGAAACTCTGGAGCTCTTGTGGACTCTGAACTCTGCTCTTGAAAGCCTCACGGTTGCATGGACTTGCGGTAACATAGAAGAAGATCTGAATCTGTTGTGGAGAGTTATTGATGAACTTAGATTACTCTGGCCTGCTGTGTCTCCTGCTTCTGTGTTTGCAACCTGTGTGTTTATTTTTGCCAATTTGTATGAAGCAATACAAGACTTTCTTTTTCAACCTGTGTCTCAAGTATTTTCATCGCACCCAAGCACAAGACGCTATATGAACTGTATCACATACATTACAATATATGTATTGTATACACACATACACAGTGAGTTGTCAGAATCTGAGACAATGCAAGCATTTCAACCTCTGTCCCAGTAATAATGCATGAGTAACCGCCTTCAATACCATTAATGCCCCCTCCTCCGAGTGCTCCCTTAACCCCTTCACCCCAAGGGTGGTTTGCACGTTAATGACCGGGCCAATTTTTACAATTCTGACCACTGTCTCTTTATGAGGTTATAACTCTGGAACGCTTCAACGGATCTTCGCGATTCTGAGACTGTTTTCTCGTGACATATTGTACTTCATGTTAGTGGTAAAATTTCTTCGATATAACTTGCGTTTATTTTGAAAAAACGCAAATATGGCGAAAATTTTAAAAATTTTGCAATTTTCAAACTTTGAATTTTTTTTCCCTTAAAACAGAGAAATATGTCACACAAAATAGTTAATAAATAACATTTCCCACATGTCTACTTTACATCAGCACAATTTTGGAACCAAAATTTTTCTTTGTTAGGAAATTAGAAGGGTTAAAAGTTGACCAGTGATTTCTCATTTTTACAACAAAATTTACAAAGCCATTTTTTTTAGGGACCACCTCACATTTGAAGTCACTTTGACGGGTCTATATGGCAGAAAATACCCAAAAGTGACACCATTATAAAAACTGCACCCTCAAGGTACTCAAAACTACATTCAAGAAGTTTATTAACCCTTCAGGTGCTTCACAGGAGCTGAAGCAATGTGGATGGAAAAAATTAATATTTAACTTTTTAGCCACAAAAATGATCTTTTACAAACTTTTTTTTATTTTCACAAGGGTAAAAGGAGAAAATGGACAGATAAAGTTGTTGTGCAATTTCTCCTGAGTACGCCAATACCCCATATGTGGGGGAAAACCACTGTTTGGGCACACGGCAGAGCTCGTAAGGGAAGGAGCGCCGTTTGACTTTTTCAAACTAAAATTGGCTGGAATTGAGATTGGACGCCATGTCGTGTTTGGAGAGCCCCTGATACGCCTAAACAGTGGAAACCCCCAACAAGTGACACCATTTTGGAAACTAGACCCCCTAAGGAACTTATCTAGATCTTTTTGGAGCACTTTAAACCCCCAAAGTGTTTCACAAAGTTTAAAAAGCCGGGGTGTAAAAAAAAAAAAAACAATTTTTCCAAAAAAAAGATTTTTTTGCCCCCAAATTTTTCATTTTTCCAAGGAAAAAAGGGCCCCCAAAACTTGTTGTCCAATTGCCGGGGTTACGCTGAAACCCCTATGGGGGGGGGGGAAATGTGGGCGCACGGCAGGTTTGGAAAAGAAGCAAACTTTTGGAATGAAAAACTTTGGGGGGGGGTTTTTCCCTTTGTAGTGCCCAGATGACCTAAACGTAAAAACCCCCCCACAAGGACCCCTTTTTTGGAAGCTAGCCCCCCTAAGGAACTTATCAGTCTTTGGTGACCCTTTGAACCCCCAATCTTCACAAATTTTTATAATCCCGGGCTGAAAATAAAAAAACCATTTTTTCCCCCAAAAAAAATTACTTTAGTCACAAATTTTTTTTTTTCCCCATGGTAACAGGAAAATTGGACCAAAAAATTTTGTTGCCCAAATTTGCCCCTGGTACCGTCCCCCCTATGGGGGGGGAACCCATTTTTGGGGCCGGGCGACCCGGGAAGGGAAGGGGAGCACTTTGACTTTTCCAACCCAAAAATTGGCTGGTTTGGGAATACCCATGTTTTTTTGGGAACCCCCCTGATGTGCCTAAACGGGGAAAAACCCCCCACAAGTGCCCCCTTTTTGGGAACAGCCCCCCAAGGAACTTATCTAATTTGGTGAGCAATTTAAACCCCCCCAAGTGTTCTACAAGTTTATAAGTAGACCCGAAAAATTTAAAAAATTTATTTTTTTCCAAAAAATTTATCTTTTACCCCAAAATTTTTTTTTCCCCAAAGGGGAAAAAAGCTCCAAAAATTATTGTGCAATTTTTCCCAGTCCGAACCCCTTGGGGGAAAACCACGTTTTGGGGGCATGGGAGATTTTTAAGGGGAAGGGCGCCGTTTTCTTTTTAACCCGAATTGGGATCCAAGTCGTTTTTGGAAGCCCTACTGCTAAAAAATGGAAACCCCCACAAATGACACCATTTTTAAAATGCCCTCAAGGGAACTTATCGATGTTGGTGCACTTTGAACCCCCCAAATGCTTCACAGAAGTTTTTAACGACAGCCTAAATAAAAAAAATTTTTTTTTTTTACAAAAAAGATTTTTTTGCCCCCCAAAATTTTTTTTTTCACAAGGGTAACGGAAAATTGGGCCCCAAAAAAATTTTTGTCCCTTTGTCCTGAGTATGCGATACCCAATTGTGGATATATACTGTAGGCCACGCGGGGGCCCAAGG